>JAPZDV010000024.1:19252478-19278201 GCA_029814665.1 Acanthurus lineatus | reverse complement strand
GAGTACACAGACCAAACAATGACTACAATTCCAAATATGAGCCCAAATCAAGCTGTCAGATACAGATACAATCCAGTAAAACTGCACTAAGTTTCATCAAACCAGATTCAGATGCATCACTATGCTTATGTCATCTCTGATGACACTACCTCAACTCTGCTATTCAGGGCCCAAGCATTGAGGGTGGCGGTTATGTGGCAACAAGTTTTCATGTCTCACCATGAAACACAAAATTGCAATAACTTTTGTGTTAAAAGTCCAGTCTGCACCAAAATTCACATGTTTGATAAGAGTCCTGGCCTCAACACATAGACAAGACAATATTTTGTCATACCTATAGTGCCACCTGCTGGCAACAGGAAATGACTCTGAAAGCCTAGGGGTCATACTTTAATCAACTCATCCCTCCTCCTAAATGACTTGAAATTACACCTGTAGCATGGAAGTTAGCTGTGGAATGTCAGTCTGAGGTCCTGGTTGCCATTTTTAAGAAGGGGCCGATTGGGTTATCACGCCAATCAGTCTGCCCAGGGAAGTCTCTTCCAAGGTGCTAGAAAGGAGCCTCCAACCAATTGTCAAACCTTGGTCCAGGAGGAGCAATGAGGATCCCATCCTTGCCATGGAACAATGGACCAGCTTTTTACCTTTGCAGGCTTAGTTAAGGGGTCATGGGAGTTCACTCATCCAGTCTACATATTTTTTGTGGACTTTGAGAAGGCCTTGTGTTCCCCAGGGAATCCTGTGGAGGATACTGTGTCTTGTCTTGGAAGTTGTTGACACACAAAGACAATACAGAGATGCAGCATATTGTCTTTCACTATGACATGGCTAAACTCAAATGTTCCTGACCAGAGTGTGGAGATACCCGGCTTCAGCTATGTTTAAGCAGACAGAGTGGTTGTAATGAGTGTTGAGAGGAAAGGTGGAGGAATTACAAGGTATGTGAATAAGTTATGGTGTTATTTGGGACATATTCTGGTAAAGGAACATCATCGTACTGTTAGCTGTAGTAATGCGTCGTTATTATTTGCCACAAGAATTCTCGTCTGCCATTGTGGTCACTGTTTACATCCCTAAGTCAGCTGATGGGGAGATAGCGTGTGACATTATTCACTCCCCTGTACACAGACTGCAAACACAGCACCCAAACACTTTTGTACTGTAGTTATTATCAGAGATTTTAACCACAACACAATGGCCAGATATCTTCCAGCTTTCATCAGTTTCTTAACTGCCTAACAAGAGAGAAAATGACACTGGCCTTGCTGCATGCAAGTCTGTCAAATTTTGCGCACTGAGTTAGTCCATATCAGTTTCAGGTTTAAACTACCAACTCCCAGTTAGCCCCACTCTTTTCTAACTATGGTCTTGGATCAAGATAATTCATCGGTTGAATAGGTAAAGATACCCGTAATGGTGTACTTGCTTATACCTAATTTAAAACCGAACAATTTATTACGTCCTGACAATATATTTTCCAAAGAATTAATCATGTTTGTTACTTATGCTTATGCTATGTATTTTGCTGAACATTCACTAAAGTTCTTGTGGTTATTTAGGTACATTGTGTATGAACCACAATAATTTCTAAAAAATTGAGTCATTGATGCATAAAATTTTGGGGGGATTTTTGTGATAATCATGAATTATTGGGGTTCTTGTGGTCCTCTTTCTCACTTTTTCTCAAACAAGCAACCACCAACACATATAGTGTACATATATAAGTCAAATACACTGACTCATTTTATTTTTTGCTATATTGTGAAAACATCAAACTACAATGCACACATGAAATTTGATATCCATTTTTCAGAGGCTCCAAAACAAATATTTTTAAATCAAATAAATAATCCTGAATGATTTATACAAATGCAGAGAATGAAAAAAAAATGTTACAGGCAATTTCACTTTCTTTTGCAAATTTTGATTGCAAACATGTAAACATCTTACAAGATCAAAAAGAAAGAGAGACAATCAGAAAGCTATAAATGGAAAGGTCAAAACTTCTCAAGCTTAAAGCATGCACTTTGTTTTCCATTATCTCTGTTTGTCCTAGTCCTCTCGTAGGTAAGCTTCATGCAGCTCATACTCCTCACTATCTTCTCGAGAGGCAGCATATTCTGCCCTCCTTTGGATCTCTTCCACTTTGGTATCAGCCAACTTTTTATCAGCATCCATCGAGAGTTTCCTTGCTTCCTCCACCTGTGACTGGGCCATCTGAACGTTTGCTCTCACTGTGATAGATGCCTGTTCAGCTCCTGAAAACACAGAGTTGCAAATGCAACACACATTTTGTAAAATTTCTGAAAAATGCTCCAACATTTACACAAGCTTAGATATCATCTGACGTAAACCTTAAAGTCCCTGGGTAGACAAATCAATGCTTGGCTCATATTTATGTAATTTGGGATCTAATGTACAAATATGGAAAGTATAAGTACAAAGCTTTTGACACACCTTTTCAGCTAGGTTGTCCAATAGTCATTAGGATTTATCTTGACTCATAATTTGCTTAATGAAACACTCAACCAGTACCTTACATGCTTTAATACTAGCTCAAGCAAAGATTTATCTTCTTTATTATTACAAAGCCTTACCAAATAAAAACATATAATCTGTACATTTCCCAAAGTGTAAAACGGACAGCAGATAAATTGAATTTTTGTCCTTTACTTATTCCGGTATTATGAATAAGAAATTCTCCTGTAACCAGACACACATTTAACTCACCTGTAGCATGTGCTGCTTCAGCTGCCATTTTGCACAAGTTGACAGCATTGATCCAGTTTGACTCAAAATGTCTGCATTCATCTAATCTCTCACTAACCTGTTAGGACAAACACATGAAGAAAACTCAATAAATGTATCTTTTTCTTTACTTTTGTAAACAGTATAGGGTGATATTATCAAGAAAAACAGAATGCTACAGTAGATTTAGGTTTTGCTATTTCTCCAGAGAGGAAAACACAAACTGACCTGTGCCCGCTGGCTATTGATCACCTCCAGGAGAGAATCCTCCTCTGCTGGGGTCAGTTTTCCCAGTGAGGCTAAATACCGTCTTTGGACAGCAATGCGTGTGTACACAGCCTGTTAGCAAACAGACAGGGGACAGAAAGTCAGGGATAGCACATTGCAGTTTTGAAGTAACATTATAGTAGTTTTTGTCAATCCAATGTGATGTCATTTTATGTCGTTGAAACACACATTATGAAACAACTATTTTTTCTCATTATTTCTCATCAATACACATTGTGTGTTTTAGCTTTATGACTTAAACCAAGAGTCTGGATTTGTTTAAATGCAAGACTTTTATCAGATGCAATGCAATGCAACATCAGCATACTCCCTAAAGACAGTTCATTTACAGAGGTATTACAGGCACCTTGAAATTACATA
Source organism: Acanthurus lineatus (assembly GCA_029814665.1). Lineage (NCBI taxonomy): Eukaryota > Metazoa > Chordata > Actinopteri > Acanthuriformes > Acanthuridae > Acanthurus > Acanthurus lineatus. The sequence goes on along the minus strand of JAPZDV010000024.1, from coordinate 19,274,805 downwards.
TGGATGTAAATATTTAAATTATGATGATTGTACCAGGTCTATGACCATTTTCATTTCATAAAATCGATGTTGAACTCTGTATTGTGATTATGTACCTTCTTATGAAAACATGATGAAAACATACCTTTGAATAGTCTGTAAGAGCATCTATGAGAGCCTGTGTTGTCTGAGACAGGAAGGTATTTGAACCGTCTGTAACCACTGAGGCTGCTCTTCTGATGAGGGCATTATGAGAGAGATTTTCCACTTGCTACAAACAAATAAAAAAAAACTTATTTAATTCTTTTTATAATGTCTGCACATTCAAAAATATAAAAAATATGGGCCAATATTTTTTCCAAAGAGATGCTAGAGATGCTTATGCAACAGTTGTGTTTATTATGTTATAAAAATGACCCACCTGATCAAAAGGTGTAGCACAAAGTGCACGATCAGCACTTAAAGATGCAATGCTCATGTGCACAGTATCCGTCCATTCCCCAGACTTGTGGACTCCAGGCTTCCTGTTGCTGAATAGGACACTCTCTGAGCTGCTGTAGGAAAATTAGGAGAGAATAAAAGCAGGCTGTTAGGGTAACAGTTAGTTATATTGCACTCAAAAGTTTTGTCATGTTGTGAGTTGTAATCTTATAATCCCACTTTGCCAGCCAATTTTTGAGGTGATGTTAGAGTCAAACCTGAAGTTAATATAAATAATATATCTAAGCTCTTGAAAATTGTAAAAGCTTGTTTAAATGCAAGACAGAAGATGTGAAATATAAGATAATTACAATAAGCTTCTGAAACTTTTTGTATTACCATCTTCACATATTGTACATTTAAATTTTACATCACTATGGCATTACATTTTACATCATACACTTTCTACACTAATTGCAATACAAGCTACATTGTGGTATTCCCATGCTTCAAAAGTCAGAACTTGGTAGCAGAGATCAAGTCTGTATGGTATTGCCTCTTATTTATAACATACCTTTGGAAACGGATGCATACTACTGCTCTCCTCAGCACGCTCTTCTTGGTCTGCAACAATGACATGTCTGTCTGATTTCGTAGGAATCCTCCAGTAGCACGGCTGGCACACACTACACACTGACGAACAGCTTGCATTTTGCAGATCAGCTGCAGCACTTGAAGAAAGTATTTAATTTTTTAATTTAAAATTAGTGCTGAATGTAGGTTTTCTGTTTCCCACAATGCAAAGCAATATGCTATCCTCTTACTGTTGTCTTGTCTGTATAAAACTAGAGAAATTTTCTGTTTTGCTGCTTGCAATCTTTCAGTCCGCTCGACAATGATCAACTGTCATGTCCAGTGGGTATTTGTAGGGCCCAGGCAACGTTTTATTGCGTAAAAGACATTGACCTGTTGACTCTGCCAGCAAATGTGCGTATATGGCTTTATCTGTAAAGCCCACAGAGTCAGAAACTACGTGCAGGCGTGTTTGTGTGAGACTGTGTGTGTGCGCAGGAGAAAGCAGACTTCTTGTTGTTGAGGACAAAATAAACTTTTCAAAGATATTTAGATCATTTATTTAATTTAATGTCATTCTGTAAGTAAGCAAATTTGAAATTATTACTGGGCAAAGTATTAGGGTGTGATAGTGTCTACATTTTTATGAATTAAATCAAAAGTGGAATATTTCTGACATGTTTTGCAAATTGCACACAGTTACTACAAGGTAGTACAAATAAAAATGATATAATAATGACTAAGAGTTTGATTTTTTTTTCAATACATGCCATAAAAAATGGCTGTTCAAATTTTATGGTGTAAAAGGTGACACTATACACGCCAAGGAACACAACTGAGCTCCATTCATTCTTTAGTTGATGGGGGATGACAAGCAACAAAGGTGTCAGAAATCACACAGACAAAAGAGGAACATGGGCCAAATTATGATTATACCAAAGCATGCTCTCTAAGAGCAGAGAGCCTCATGAACAGCATAGTGTCACTTTAATGGAGGTGTATTACCATTTTCTACCCAGTATGACTAACATTTTTGCTTCGGACAGAGTAACTCACATTTTAACTGAGCCAAATTACAGGCAGCACTTACCCAGACTTTGCCCTCTTTTTTTCATTTTTTATTGTTTTATTGCAGTACCTTAGCTGAATTGTTACTTTTCTAATGCCACCTAACATTAAATCAAAACTCATTGCCAAAAGTTTGATGTAACAACATCAATTGTGTCTGATATGCAGATTTTTTTTTTTCTTTTTTGCTGAGTTGGCATCCACCTGGGTCCAGAGGCAGAGTTTGTTTTGGACACAGATTTCAGTCCAATCCCCTCAGTCCTGATTACTGACGCAAAACTTGCGTAAAGGACTGACAAGCCCCTGCAAGCTGCTCTCAACAGATTCAACTTGTTTGACAAACAAATGAAAACTTCAGGTTACACAATTAGACTCAGGAGCTTTATGTTAATAATCAGCCAGTCAGGGGAAATGAGACATGCTGTCTAGGCATGCTCTGGAGATGAACCAGTGCCTCATCTCATGTGTAAGTCATTAAGACCTTACAGAAACAGCTCATTATCGGTTTCATCATCCTCTTCAAAACAAGATTGTTGTATCTTTAAGGTACATCTTGTGTGTTTACTGACAACCATAACATGGTGTGATAGTGTGACAAGGGAACATTGTCATAAAAAAAGTCCAGTATTTGCGCCTGTTGTTATCAGATCTCTGTTTTTGTTTTTTAGTTTTTGAATACCTTTTGTACTGCAGTTCAAAAACATCCAAGCAGCCTCACAGGTGTGTTACAGTTCAAATAGAAACAGATTAAACATAGTTTTTTAATAACAAGAAACCAGCAGACAGGTACAAATACACTGTCTGTCTACACTAACTGTAACAATGTTTCATCTTTGCAATGACTGACAACAACATTTATTCCCCGCTCTCTCTGGTAACGTATCAAAACAAACAAGACTTTAACTTCTCAAATGCACTGACTTTGAACCCTGACTCCAACCATGATCCTGTCAGGCGGCTAACTCATGTTGTTTTTGTGTCTGATCTCTGTTGTAACTAAAATTGCTGGGTCCATATAAATCAACAGTGTATTGATAGATTTCCAAGTGCAGTGGAAGCCTAAAGTTTATAGCAGCAAGCTAGTGATGGCAGCAGTTGTTGGTTCAATCAATCAGATTAATCTTGCTGGGGAATGGGAGAGACAGCAGTTGCCTCTTTCTCTACCACCGATGTGCCCTTGGTAACCAAAACGGCTCCTCTGAAGCTGCTCAGTGACTGCAAGAACAGACTGCAATGTGCCAGTTGTGCTGAGGAGCTTTCAGATGTTGTTGTCATGCGTGTATATTTTAAAAAAAGAGCATAGCTCTCACTTAAACTCCTCAAAATAAGTAAAGCTGAAAAAATACTTGTTAACTGTTCTATTGAAGGCTCAAATGTCCTGAATGTATCTTACACTTGTGTGTTAAAGCACATTCATTATTTTAAATGGCTGAACACGTTCATAGCCAGTATGGCTCAGTCTGCCTCCTAACTTATCAGTGAGACACAGGATAGTTTCCTCGAACAAATGAAAACAGCTGACAATGTTCTCACTCTGGTAATGTCTAAAAACTCTTTACATTCTCATTAAATATTCCACAAAATCATTAGCAATCGGCAAACTAGGATTCATGTTTTGCTATTATTATCATTTTTTGTTTGACCAGCCAGCAGGGGTCACTGATTGCTTCCATGAAAACATGGGTTTTAGTTTACAGGGTAGAATATTATATAGGTTAAATATAGGGCAAAACTAGTAGACTAATGGTTTACACAGACATACCAGTCAAAAAATCTTGCTGAAATCAGCAATCACCAATGATCTATAATACAGCAACAATGACACCCAGTACAAATATATACAGCAAATAACCACATTTGGTTCTTTAATTTAGTAATTTAATTGAATTTATTTAGTCACAGGACTTCTTTTGCTAATCTAGCAGAGCTGAACTCATCTCTAAGTACACATCAGCAGCATCCACTGTTCACACTATTAACACTGAAGTAAGGCGCCAAAACAAATTGCATACCAGCTTACAAACTGCATGGTACAAGATAGAACTGGAACAACTGACCTAGCTTTACTTAACAGTGTCCACTCAGCAGAATCACCACACTGCCAAGAAATCAATATAGGAGCTCCTCTTCCAGCTGGAAAAGCTTCAGTTCAGTGCCATGCTCAGCACGAAAAAGGGGGACAACTGTCAAGCCTCTGCTGGAGTTGATCTATTTCCACAAAACTAAAACCAAATCATCCCTTTGTTTTTGCAGATTTTCATTTTGCATGCTGCATGTATTGCACTGTACCATATCAGAATTACATAAGAGGCTTCCACCATGGGGGCACTGCAGCCAACTCCCCAGACAAGTCCCCGGATGGTTTCATGTGACAAGTGTCCGGTGCACCAGAAGAGTATTTCTTACCCTTTAAGATTAAATTCATAGATTATATTATTTTACCCATGTTTTATTGGAATACTTTTTTATTATTGAATTATTGGTAGTAATAATTATTAGAATCAATCATAATTAGAATTGATAATAATTATTTCAAATATTGTTTTTTGTAGACTACATAACGGAACAAAACCAGCACCATCAGACCAGAAACAAACACTGGCATTGATGCACATAAGAAGCTTATTCTCTCATAACGCAATAAGTGTCAATTTTCTAACTAAACTGAATGGAAACCTTTTTTATTTGCTTATCCAACCTTCCATTTCAGGCTGTGTGACAGACTAGCAATATCATTTGAAATTGTAGGCACAAGCTGAGAAGCACTGAGAAAATGTAGTATGAAAATTGTTGGTTCCACTGATTTTCCATCATATTTCTGTTCTTACCAAAAAAATTGCCAACTATCAAATATTCTTATGTAATAAAACAGCTAAATCTAATCTTTAAACGAGAATTAACCTGAATCGATTAGACCTCTAATGCCCTCTTTTGCCCCGTAAAAGCAGTGATGACCCTTTTGTTCACCAATGCATTGGCAGCATTTTAGCTTTGTAGGCCTACTGCTGTTAAACATAAACCAGGCTGTGACCGAATTTTTGTTCCAGCAGCATCAATGAAGAGTACTCAAATGAGTGGGTAAATTTAAGGTATTGTACGTAAAGTCTGGCCTTCTTTGTACAGACACTGCAGGATTTATGATTAACTGATGTGATTTGGCTACAGGTAAGTCAACACTTTTGGCCTTATGTAAACCTCTGTAAGTAGTCTAAGTTCCAGATATTTAAAAGCTGAATATCACAACATATAATGTGGGTGTCTCTTTCAAGACCTTATTGCAGAACAGTACACTGATATTTCAATGCACAAATCAGAGTTCGGACTTATAGTGCTTGATGCTTGTCAAAATGAGTGAAAAGTGTTTTACAAGTCTCAAACCTGGGATTCTTACTTTGTAATGGTGACAAAACACATACCCTAGTAAGGGAAAATATAATGAAAATGAGTGCAACCCTGCAAGCCTCCTGGGATGCTTCAAGAGTATTAAGAGTTAAGAAAGTATGGCTAAGTATTTGTACAGCAACAAAAAACAAAAAACACTGATATTTTATAAACTCAACAAATGTTTTAAATGTAAAATCTGAAATATAATGGAGTGAGCTGTGTATCAACTATCATAAGAATAAATAGCAAAAATATTAAATACTAGTACATTTACCAAATGTAAAACAGTACTATACACGAATAAATGTACAAAAGGACTTACTTTCATTATGTAATTGTACTTACTGACACCAAACCTTTTACAACAATGATTAATATTTACATAAATGTACTTGAACAGCAAAAATTCATGCTAAAGCTGGCTACAATGACAGAGAGTTGATTGCTGAATTGAATGGCATGCATATTAAAAAGCTGTGGTAATAATAAACATGATGTTTAATGGGGGCAGCATAAATATAATGAACCTCTTGAGAAATTATGCAAAAAATATGAATGAGATCAAACCCTTTAAATAAGAAACAAATAAACAAGCACATCCAGAGAAGCTGTTCACTGAAGACGCACTGAATGATAAGAAGAATAGATACGTTAAGCTAAGTCAGCTCTTAGGGTTGCTGAAGACAGAGGTGAGAACAATGCCCTTTATACTGAATGTTGGTTTAGCACTTGGTTACAATACAGAAGGTCTGCTTTGAAGAAGGAAGTTGTGTGTATTAATTTATATATTTTGTCTTAGTTGGATTTTTTGCATGTTTTTCTTTTTTTTTCTCTTAGGAGACATTTATCAAGCCTGTCTTTTATTCTAATCCCAGTTAAATTGTTATTGTGTATTTTTAGCATGCATTTTATTGTTTATGAACCTTCAACTTATTTCTTCTTTAATAGGTTTGCTTCTGGCTGAAAAATGCAGAATCTGACTGAATTATCGGGCAACCTTACTTCTCATAACAATCTGTCTTTGATCGTCAAAGTGTGTGTAGTTATGCCCTTCTTCTGCATCTTCCTCTACTACATTGTTGTCATGCTGCACATATTTGCATCTCACAGACATTTCCTGGACATAACACGTTATATCCTTTTTGCCTATATGATTATCAATGACACCTTGCAGCTTTTTTCCTCTGTACTGCTCTTCCTCTTTGTTATGGGTCAGGTGAAATTTGCTCTTGTTTACTGTATCCCCATGTTGTTTATTGGCTCTGCCACCTTCATAAACACACCGTTAATCCTAGCCACCATGTCACTGGAACGTTATGTTGCCATTTTCTATCCCCTACAGCGCCCAGTTGCCTGGCGCTCGCACCGCATCTGGATCATTATTTTGTCCCTGCAGCTCATCAGCAGTGTCATCACCATTACTGAACACTCCATGAGGAAACATCATCCAAATGTGAATATGTTTTCTACCCCTGTACTTTGCAAAGCTACCATTGTCCACTCATCTCCAATTCAGACATTGTTTAGTGTAGTTATATGTATTTTCCTCTTTGCACTTGTGGCTATTATCATCCTCTTTACATATGTAAAAATCCTGCTGAAAACCAGAGAGATGAGACAAGATAAAGCATCAGCGAGCAAAGCCCTGCACACTGTGCTGCTGCACGGCTTCCAGCTGTTGCTGTGCATGTTGGCCTTCACTAGCCCCGTCACTGAGAGGCTCATAGTGCTGAATGCCAACTGGAGTCCAGCAGACGTCGCTTATTTCAATTTTGTGTGTTTCATTATACTTCCACGCTTTCTCAGTCCGCTCATATATGGCTTTAGGGATCAGAGTATCAGGGACTACTCCAGGAAAACATTGCTCTGCTGCTCCTACAAAGTCAAATCCCATATAAACAGCAAGCTGCAGGACAACTTGTCTGCTTCTTGAACTGGGTGATTAGAGTTTTGACAGAGCTAGTTTTAGAAAAATTCAATGGTATTAAAAAGTCTCGTATTTAATTAACAAATAGTTTTCTCTCTTTCCGGTGGCTGTAATATTGATAATAAAGTGTCTTTATTAAGCTGAATGATGCTTACAGGAGATGCTGGTCTTCTAAACTAAAAGTGGTATTACTTTTACTTTGTGTTGCCTGTGCATAAAGCTGTTCAATCCTTTTTTGTAGCTTTTCAGAGTCAGCACCATCAGACCTGAAGCAAACACTTACACTTCTGTACATAAGAAGCTGCAGACCTTGCTTATCCAACCTTCCTTGTCAGACAAGCAATATCAATCGAAATTCTTGTTGCATACTTAGATGCACTGGGAAAATATGGCATGAAAAAAAATAGTTAAACTGATTTTTCATCATATTTTCAGAAGAGTATTTCAACATTCTTATGCAATAAGAATAGAATAAAGCTTATCTTTCAGCAAGAATTAACAATGAATCCATCAATTCTAATATTCGTACTGAGTGGAGTAATGGCTCTTGAATGAAAAAATGTTTTCAGTCCATTTGTCTGTCATTTTACGGCCCTGTAATGCCTTCCAGAGTGCAGCAGTTTGAACTGGTGATGTCCGGGATGGGATGAGTCCTTGAAAAATGCTGCATGTCAATATGAGTCATTAAGGTATTAAAGGAATAGAGGGAAATTTATAAAATAGTTTTACTGGGCAGACATCTACAGACCACAAAGTTTATATATTTCATTGTGTTTTTATTTATTTCCTCTATTTAGGTTGATTATTTAATGATTAAGGCAAAAATCTGAGAGAAAAATTAGATGGGTTACTTGTAAATTCCTTTTTTTACTGCAGTTTTACACTTTACAGCACATCACATCCTAATGCCAACTGAAATAAAAACTATTGCAATAATAATAATTATTACTGCTTGATTATCAAAATTAGTTTTGCCAACTAATAGTAATACTTATTATAATTTAGAATTGTAGGGCCTCTTTAAAAACAAAGTTCTGCATTGATTGAAGTGTAGTGCCATTATTTTAATTTACTACAAGTCAAATTCTGTTTTTTGATATAAATATTAATATTTACACCAGTTAAGTCGCCGAAATACTAAAATGTCTTTGAGGTAGCCCTACAGCCTCAGAAGTGCAGTGTGGCTGCTGTACAGGTTATTCACCTGCAGATGTCGCAGTAGCTTTGAACTCAAAACCTATAATAAAACTTTCTTGTCAGAGCTAATGATTTACCCTAATCACTTACTTTACAAGAATATTGATCACAGAAAATAAAAGTTATCACAAAGTGGTGAGTAATCATCTTATTGCGTGCTGTAATTCATCTGCATCATTTTTTGTCTCTATCTGAACGAGCTTTTAATCAGACACAGCCTCCACACACTGGCGCGGGGCCCTAACTCCATTAAGTGTGATATATTCCCGTTATTAAAGAGCAAATAAACCTGTCAGGTTTATGCTGTAACGAGAAACCAACTGCGCCGGCTGGCCTGAGGCAGCAGGTCTGACTCAGGAACAGAGGGCTACAAGCTGATCTCAGAGCAGATGAGGGAGATCCTCGTGTGGACTTCAGAGGCACATTTCAAGATCTCTGAGATCCTCAGTGCAGGACCGTGGGAGAGGAGCTCAGCCACTGAAGCCGCTCCAGAGAGGGAATGAAAACGTTGTACTTTCTGTGCTGGAGATGAAGTGTCCTGCATGTGTTTACTTCAGTCTGAGTCTGCTGACTCTAGCTGTGATCCCGGGGTCTGTAGGTGAAATGTACACGTCGCTGCTGAACGTGAAGCAGGCGATCAGTGTTGAGCGGAAACTGATCGATTACTTGAAAACTTACATCGACCACGAGTTAGAGAGATTGGAGGACATCAAACGGTGAGTGACATGCATGATAGCACACTGAAGATGGAGATTTCGTCAGAGAAATGAGGACTTCTCAATTTACATTATATTTAGTATATTTAGAATTTTTTGTAAATTGTATATACAGTATTCTATACCTAGAAATAATTTTTCCCCTGAGTTTTCGCGATCACAAAAGCCTGAGTCAGTGGAGAAATAAAGGAGGAATCCGCTCTGAAGTGAAAATCTCTCTTAACAGCATTTGATCATGACGATGACATCATCAAATGCCAAATCCTGTGGCTCCTCTAAAGACACTGAGTAATAATGGAAGGTTTAGGGTATGATGAATGGAGCACATGTGGATGTTTAACAGGAATATGGTCACATTTTCAGACTCAGAGAATCCTGGTTTCGAATAGGTGAATTCACGTAAAAATACTTTTTCAAAACATGTCAGTTTATATCTCAGAATTCCAGCTTAAGATACCTGATTCACTGTCCAAACACGTACAGTAACACAGTGCACAAAAAAACAACAATACCTCAAGTCACTAAATCATAAGGTTTTATTAGCTGCACTTTCTTCCAGCCAGAAACCTTTGGTAGGCTATGTTGGAAAAAGACTTAGTGTAGTGATGAGGACCAAAACCAGTCAAGTCATCTCCCGCTAAGTCTCGCTCATGATTCAATAGTTTCTCTGTGGAAATGACTCAATTTTTATGGAGGAGCTTTTTCACTAAAAAAATCTGAAACAGTAGCTTATTTGCGGTGGCTTTTTTGTGGTACGAGTTTGGAAAATCAGTACTGTCATGCATCAGCTTTATTCATCTGTTTTTCGAAAACACATACCAAGAATTAATTATCATAAAAGCTGAGACTTGATTTGAGTGTTCATATTTTTTTTATTTCTTTTGATAGTCATAGCAATATGAAGTTATTGTTGGTAAAGCTGCTTTCTGTGGAGCTTTTTTTTATAAATTTCATTATGTGATGCATTCAAGTTTATTTCCAGTGTATTGCCCACAGAAAGTAGGTTAACACAGTCTTTTTTTTACTATTTCCACCTTAATAAAGCCACTGGGAGGGTGAAATTGTTTAGCCTTTAAATCCAATATACTTAACTAAATAAAAATCTCACTGTTCCCCTGAAGAGCATTTTCTTTTCTCTAGCCTTTTTTTTCCTTCAGGAACACTTGGAGATTCTCAGGACTCACTCGCTACATGTGAGACTAAGTGAGTTGTTGGCCTCGTCGCTTTCATTTCATAAACACAGATCATGTTTTTTTTCCCACAGCTTTTATGCCAAAGTGTCTGACCTGCACACTGAACTCTACGGAGGCCCAGCGGCTGCAATGGCCAACCCACTGGTGGCATTCACCCTGATCAAACGGCTGCATGCAGAGTGGCTGAATGTCGTCTTTAGCAACGAAGCGCAGGAGAACACACAAGGTTGGCTCACTGCTGGCTTCACAGACACATCTGGTGGTGATAAGTAACAACACACCAGCCTCTTCACTGCTGTCAACACCCAACCCCCCCCAGTTCACCTTTTGGCCCTCTGCTGTCCAGCTCTCAGGTCCAGTTACGAGGAGGAAGAGGCACATCTGCCCAAACTGGAGGATCTTGAGGGGGCTGCAAAGGGGCTGATGAGGCTGCAGGATGTGTATGCTCTCCAAGTCGGGAGCCTCGTAAAGGGTCGTTTCCAGAGAGTTACCAATGGCAAGCCCATTGATATCTACCTGCCCACAGTGTCTATGCCACTGTCTGGTGATGACTGCTTTCTAGTTGGAAAGGTACACAATCCATTGTTTTCCTTTACTATCTCCTCTTATTCGTTTCTTACTGTATTTCCTCTGGGGAAAGAAATTACTTTACTTAAAGAAAAATATCAGTATAACAATCGAGACATACTGTACTACTTTACAAGTTAAAGTCTTACATTCAAACTTACTAAAAAATGAATGTACTCTTTCTGCAGAAAATTCTCTCTGTAGAAGTTGTGGAATAGATTTCCTAATAATTTTTTACTGATGCATTAAAGCACTATTTTGCTGAGTGAAGCTAGTTGAGGTGGAGCTAGATGTAACTGCTTTATACAGAGTTTAGTAGTCTAGCCCTGAGGTTACCTGGAGGTTGAGCCCCTTTAAAGACTCAAAAGATTGACAAGTTCTACCCCACAAATATGTATTCACTTTGTAAACCTTTTTCTTATCTTTGCATTCTTGTGAAACATAGAGGAATTTTGTCTCTTTGGGCCTTAAACAGGGAAGTTTGAAGAGAAAATCTCTCTTTAGTTGAAACTTGACCTGCAGATAAATGTAGCGAGGAAACAAGGATCAAGTTCAAGCAGATTTATGGATGATCATTAAATGAAAATGTGAAAATAGTTAAGTACAAGGACCTCAAAATGGTACCTAAATATGCAATATATTACCCTTTTTAGATAACTCAACAAAATATATGAAAACATGAGATATGATTTCATATAGTTTGTTGAGTTGTTTTCTTACATTATCCCAAATTTTTCCAAAGTTCAAACTCAGAGTAATCTGTAATATTATAACAAATAGCAGTGTGTTTAATTTTTTCACCTTTTGCTAACTTCGAGGGAAACACCAGTCAGAGAGTAGAAAGAAGTCAGCAACTGTGGCTAAACATAATGTTATGCTCCATCTGTGAACATTTTTGCATGGGTCAGCCAGATAGGATTTTATCTGATTTTTCATCTGTTTCCCAAAGCAAATCCCACAATCCCATTCACTAATTTAGCTCTAGTGGCAAAAATTACATATTTTAAGTTTAAGTGCAGCACTTTTACTTCCATTTTCTTTTCTCTCAATGTGTATTTTTAATCTTGGGTTTCCTGTGTTAAATCAAGTCTGTCATTCCTCCTGGTTACTTTTAAAGTCATTAAATGGGCAGACATTTAAAAGATGATGCTGTGAAAATTTCCCTTCCTCATCAACATCCTATTTCAGAGGTCTGCAAGTTTGTTTTTTTCAAAACCTGTCAGTCATTGTGTGGTGGGAATCCAGACAGTCTGGCTGGAAAAAAAATGGAATTCTTCACATTATTCCCTGGGAATCAATTTCATGTGAAGATAAATATACTATTATACAAGTATGAAAGAAAAAAAGGTTCCCCCACAATATATTCCACTGTTTATGTCCACTGGTGATGTGCTGGGGCTGGGCACTGTGTGGGAGAAACATCATCCTGTGTGGAAAAGACATTATCTCACGCAGTAGAAGTTTTTGGAGAGAAGAGCAGAACTCGCTTTCTCTTGTACTGACTTATATCAGACAGTCTCGAAACAGATTGTTAAGTTTAGGGTGTACAAAGTGAAACAGCTGCCCACTTTTTATATGGCTGTTAAAACCAGGAAGGTTTGTTAACTCAATAGTGGCTATTTTTAAGGATTCATTGGTTCTTTAAAGGCTAACAACTCCCAAATTATGGGGTATAATGTTGTGAACTGAGTGTCAACCCATGCTAGGGTTGATAGAGTCGTTTTTGTGTCCGTGGGGTTAAATGGTGCGCTGTAATGTTTGTCTGTGTGCTGTCTGAGAGAGTTGAGGATGTGTCACCCTGTTTCTGTGTGGGTGCTGTCAGGCATGTAGTCAGCACCCACTTAATCAAGTCAAGTGAGCTACAAAAGGGGTTTGAGAGCAGGTAAAGCTCAAAATGTACTTGCTTGAGAGGTCAGACGGGTGTAATCTCTTGAACTGACATGCTGGAGAAAAGTTGCATGACTGACAAAGTATTAATGTGTAGAAACTAGAGCTGCAACAACTAGTCAATTCATCATAAAGTTGATTTAAGGAAAAAAAAGAATTGCATAGATATTTTCTTAATTGATGAATTATTTTAGTCATTATTTAACCAAACATTTCAAGTATTTGGTTCTAAATTTTCAAATGAGCTTTTCTTCTTATTATGTAGTATTTAGTGAAATATATTTATTGTCGGAGTAAAGTCCTCCAGTGATTGTAAATATTTCCTTTTTTAAATATAAAAAATATATCGTTCTTTAATAAATCAATTTAAAGGAAGTTGAGGAAACAAAAATGGTTTGGCCCAAAGACAGCTTAAATCCAACATGCCAGGATGGAAAATTTGTGCCTGCTGAATGACGTGTTAGATTTGGCTGATTCTGGCTGCTTCCACAGGTCCAATTAGCTGACATCTGCTAAGTGAATGTGATTCTTAGCTAAGATTAGCCAAACTCAGCAACCATGCATGTATATGGACCAAGACAGTGAAGTTAGAGTCTACTGCTGCGTGTGCTGACACTTTAACACCTTTGAATGACTAGCTGGCTGCCAGAGACCAGTTCCATGTGAACAATCAAAAAGCAGTGATTAAAACTAACCAAGGTGTTTACAGGTGGCCTACGAGCAGGAGGACTACTACCACTCGGTGCAGTGGCTGGAGGAATCGGTGCGTCTCTTTCGGAGAACAGGAGGCCAGTGGAGCCCTGAGAATGAAGGGACCCTGGAGGATGCTCTGGATCACCTGGCCTTCTCTCACTTCAAGGTAGGCAGAAATACTCAAAGGAAGTGCACACTTGTATGATCTCACTTTCCTAAACATCTCTCATTGTTTCAGACAGGAAACGTCTCCTATGCCCTCAGCCTATCACAGGAGTTGCTGCATCATGGTATTTTTTTTTAATTTAACTTGTCCTATTCCCTTAATCCTGTCTGCAGTGTATAAACAGTCTCAAGAGAAACAGTTATTATTTCTGTGAACAGCTTGGCTTGTCCTCTATACTGAACACGGTACTGTAATTAAGAATCATGTCCTCTAATGTATGACTACTATGTTTATACATGTTTCCTCTCAGATCCAATGAACGGAAGAGTTTTGCAGAATGTTGAGAAATACGAGAAGCTGCTGGTTAATAGTCCACCCATATCAACCAGGGGAAACGGGCTGAGGAGACCCACCTCTAATTATTTAAGGACCAGGGACACTTATGAGAGACTCTGCCAGACCCAAGGCACTCAGGTATTTATCCTAATTGATCAATCTGATCAGAGACTATGTATCAGAATAGTACCTGGAAGGGATCAGGATTTAGTTAACAAGGTAGTCAGACTATTTTATTGTAAAACACAGCAAACCTCTTTTTCATCTTTTTTTTAAAGTACATACAAATAAATCTAGAATTTTGTTCATCTGCCATTGCTAATTGAGTCTATAGTGGATGAGAGAAACTGTTTAGCAAAAATGTTCAATAAAGGCCATATTTAGCATGTAGAAAGACACTTTGGGAAAACCATTATTTCCCAGCATGCTAAGTGCAAATGCAATAATGTTAGTGACCACTTTACAAGGAGTACTGATAAGTTAACAGCCTAAGGTTGGAGTTCATTTTTAGAAAATCTAGCACATTTATTTTTCAGTATAGTTCCCCTCTATACTTACACATGAAGTCCAGCAGTTGTGGACCATACAGTCCCCTTTCTCATAGAAGTCAGCATGTGGAACGTTCACAAAGTGGTTCACAGCAGCAATAACATGATCACAGTCACTGTCAAAACAGTTACCTCTACGCTTCCTCTTTATCTTGGAGTATCACAGATTTGACAAATCCTTGATATTTGACCTTAAAGTTGGTGAAAGTTAATGCAAGGTTCCAAATGGATTTCTTTTTGTCTTAGAAAGACTATAATTTTTCTGATGTCATATTTGCTCTTTGACTAACTGTATGTGGGTGAAGAACAAGAGAAAAAAATAAGTGTAATTGTCTTGGGACAGAAAAAAAGTCTTGTTTTGTTCCTGTTGATGGATTTCAGCTGTTTCTCCTTGCAGCCGGTGCATTTTAAAAACCCCAAACTCTTCTGTGACTACTTCACCAATGGCGATCCCAGGCTGCTACTGCTGCCAGTAAGGCGGGAAGTGTTGAGCCTGCAGCCGTATGTGGTCCTGTACCACAACTTCATCACTGACACGGAGGCCGAGGACATCAAGGGACTCGCCCAGTCAGGAGTGAGTGTCAGCACTGCTTTCTCCTCAAGGAAAAAGAAAAAAAATTAATGAAAGACAAAACATGTGTCTCCAATAAGTCAGCTGTTTAGGGAGAAAGAGCCATGTTTTTACAATTACAAATATGCATGTTTTACTTAATCTATTTAGATCTCGAAATGGTTCTGCAGTCACATGTTTAGTTTTTTTCCAAACAAACTGTGCTGTTTCTTCCATGTGACTCACAAAAGTGAGGCTGTAAAGTCTTTCCTTGGCAACAGCAAGAGTTCAAGAGAGTCTGTTGAAGTATGTTGAAATCAACAAATAGATAAAGTATGGTGGAAAATAAATATAGCATTTTGCTATTGCCATGTGAACACCTTGTAACATAGTCTCACATTGAGGAATCAGGTCTTTTCAAACTGATTTCTTCTGCAATTAATTAATAGGCTGCCAAGGATATTGCTTTTATCTGTCTATGTTCATCATTTTTGTCAAGGATAAATTGTGTATTTGTAGCTTTCTGGCAGGATACTCAGTTGTGTGGATGATGGCTTTGCTGATATCACTGTTATTTATTTGATGTTGATGTTTCTCAGCGCTTTTTCTTTTTTTTTTGCTGCTCTTCGGGACTTCTAGACAGATGTCAGATGTCTTTTTCTCTAAATGGACAGTAAGACTGTGAACTTTGTCTTTTCACTTGTGATTTAATCTCAAGTAGAGATATTTACACTGGCCTCTTTCCTAACGTGTACTTTGCCTGATAAGTTCACCTTACCCTGGTTACCCTTAAATGGCACACTCTGCATTTGTCCAATGGAACAAGCTGAGCACCACAGCTGATGTCTACTGACTGAGATAAGAACAAACTCACGTGGTGTCACATTCCTGTTCTCACACCAGTAGTCCTCTGCCATGTTCTCTAATTTTCTGACCTGCATTTGTATCGTTTGTCACAGCTACATCGTCAAGCTTTCAAGCACCTAAAGGTTGTGTAGCATTTAATTGATTAAAAAGTTGAGAGCAGAGCTTTTAAGTATTTTCACTCATGCTCTGTAATGAGTTACACTTTTAAGGTACCTCTACTCGAATTGCTATACATGCATCTTTTACTTCCACTCCACTACAGAAAAGCGTTGTACAGAAAGCTGTATTTATTTTTCAGGTTAACACTCTGTTATACACATTGTCAGCCTCTAAAATAGGATGAATTGCCAATATATGGAGTAGTTCAAATGAACTCCATCTCCACCAACCACAACTTAATTAAAAACTAATTAAAAGTTAAGCATCTGTTATTAAAATATAATAATATGCATATTATAGTATAATGTTATAGCATATGTCAAAACTGAGTGCACTGAAAAGGAAAATAAGCTTGACTTTAATGGGAGATGCTGTGCTACAAAGTCTTGCAGAATTGAGATGAAAATTTTTTATCAAGAGTGGTGGTTCCTATCAAAAAATAGCTTATAAATATTCAAATATCACTCTGCTCTGCCGTGGAGCTGTCTGGCTGCTGGGGTCTAAGCCAGCCGTGTACCTTTTCCATTACTGCAAAGATCCTGAGATGTGAAGGAGGAAGAGTTGGTCTGCTTCCAAACATTTAGCGAGGCTTAAAGGAATGAAGGATACATTACTACGAAAACTTGGCTCAGAGTCTCAGACTGTCCAAATTACCCTGCTGGGCTTCAATGGTAAATATTCAGTTCACTATCATTGAGCCACATTTTCTATTTGAAAGCAAATCACATTTCGCTGCTCTGCATTTAATGAAAAGCTTCAGTGCATTGTCTTCAGAGCTGCTCACAGTTAGCTGACTCATTTACTTTAGGAAATTTTCAGTGGGCTAACTCACTCAGCGCCATATAGTTTCTGTGAGGTTTTGGCATTGTTCAGTGAGTTTTCCATCCTGTGCTCAGATGGAAACCCCTGTACTTATTTCATCATTATGTCAGCTTGTGGATTTATTGAGAACAGACTCTGGGTATGGTATTAGTTTGGAGGGGTGAGCAGCACTTATTAACCATGAGCACAGTTTGTTGATGCCTTAGTTGAAAGACTTGCTGTAATGATAAAAGTCTGTTGTTTGGAGCAACAGATCTGTCATTATATTTGTTCCTTGGTAACGAATTGATGAGTCTTTTAGTGTGAAGTGAGGTAATGTCAACCATGGCTATCAGAGGTCATCAGTCTCTGTGACATTAATCAGAAACATTGTGTTATATTGAACCAGTGCATGTACCTGCTGAAAACTGAAATAACCAAGTGTGACGACACTGCAGTTCAGATAAATCACAGAGGCTCAGTTTTAAAGAGGTGAGACTCAGTCCAAAACATCTGGAGTTCACTCCTTTCCAGACGCTTTGGTAATAAAACTTCAAACTGATACCTGTTAAGGAATGAGAGTATCTGAACTCTCTTGTGCACATTTTTGGATCACTTTTATCCCAAGATATTACACTAAGAAGATCATTTCAAGAATAATAATGGAAATCCATGATTGATTTAGCTTTGGATATTGTATCCATATTGTAGTCCACATTTTTTATTTTCTCCTATCTGCTGTCAGTCTTTGTTTTGGACATGTGATTTGGGCGGGTTTGTTGCTATTACTCACATTTTGTCAAGGCTTTGCAGCTGCATATCGAAGCTTGGCTGTTGATACAATCACAAACATAAATTGCTGTTTCCTGTTTTTGCCATCAAGTTAAGAAGATCTGTGGTGGCAAGTGGAGAGAAACAGGCAACAGCGGAGTATCGCATCAGCAAGAGGTGCAAATTACTTATTGTACTTTATAATGACAGTCTATGTATCTTGTATATTAATAGTCATCCTAGAAGCAGGTTAGTCTACCATTGCTGAAATTCCAATGCTACACGTTGGTTGTCTTAACAAACCTTCAACTTAAAACACTGACACCATGCAAATTATGTTTTAATTTTTGTATGTGATGTGCTGTTTATGAATATGTCTTGCATCTAGTGCTTGGCTGAAGGACTCACCTCAGTCCACTGTCAGCAAGCTGGACCAGAAGATCTCCATGCTCACCGGTCTGAATGTGAAGCATCCATATGGCGAATACCTCCAAGTGGTGAATTATGGGATTGGTGGCCATTATGAGCCCCACTTTGACCATGCTACAGTAAGTTAATTATTACTTAATTAACAAGTTGTGTAGATGGTTACAAACTTTGCCATTACTCACATTTCTAATAATTTACTGAATTAATTTTCTTATCATCCAGTCACCTTCAAGCCCTGTGTTCAAGCTGAAAACTGGGAATCGAGTGGCAACCTTTATGATATATGTGAGTGAAGTCTCTCTCTAACCATCTCATTACCCTGCATGAGCCAGAGAGCAGCCACAGTTTCTTTGGCAGGTACCTGTCTCTGCTTCCCCAAAGCCTTAATTAAAAACTCAGAAATCAGGCCTTTGTCATGAGTGCTGCTGACTTTGGAACAACTTACGTCAGAAACACAGCTTCCATCTGACCTCACTTCCTAAATTATACTTTTATAGATGTTCTGTCATGCACCAAACTTAAACCAGACTCTAAATTTTGACCATGACCTCCATTATACGGCCTACAGCTGTATGTTTGCTGTTGTCATTTGCCGTCAAGTGCTTTTTAACTGTGTCCTGGAAACATATGTTATATAATTTTATCATTAAGAATGCAGTATGAGCTTTTATTTCAAACTGGATAGTGATTAAAAAAGGAATGGCATTTTACAAGGCTTTGAAAGTGCAGCAGACAGAGCAACTTTTCATAACATGAGCACATAAACACAAGACACAACTCTGAAGGAATGTCCTTTTCCACAGCTCAGCTCTGTTGAGGCAGGTGGGTCCACTGCCTTCATCTACGCCAACTTCAGTGTTCCTGTCGTGGAGGTAAACAGTGAGAGTGTCTGAAAGGAGCTAAAAGCAGCCTCTTTTGTCTTCTTGTCATTTTTGCCTCAAGGTGGATTATTTTCACCTCACTCACATTTTCTGGTGCAGCGTTCAAATGTTAAAAGGTCTGATTTTCGTAGAAACAGCTATGAGTGTCGTCACCACAATACTGCTATTGTATAGTTGAGCCTCAGTGGAACTGCAGTGAAACCAGGCCAATGCTGCGGTTTAACCTTTCAATTTTTATTATATTGAGATCTTACTTTTTGGTGCTTTATACAGAATAATCTGAACATAATAAGCAGATGAAATAACCAATATGGTACTAAATGAGTAGAACTGTGTAGCTTCAAATTCAGCTGTGAGGTATGTAGATTAAAGATGAAATGGCTTATCAAACAAATATTTATTATTGTGGCAGTTAATTCATTGTGTAGCAAGTAATAATGACTAACATGACCTAGTTTCAGTTTAAGGCTAATGATTTGCTACCTCTGTATATTTTATGTAAACAAAAAATCTTTAAGCCAACTGTTGAAAAAAAACTTGAAAGACATCATGTTTGGCTTTAGGAAGCCGTTGTTTCTGATATTATTTAGACAGTTAAGATTATCTGATTAACTCAATATATAATTGTTGTAATAATCAGTGATTGAAATAATCATCATCTAATCATCCAATCATCTAACCCATTAGCTGAAACTTAAGTCTTAATTAAACAACTTCTTAAACTTACCAAAGTAATTTCTCTCGCTTTTCAAAGAAAGCTGCCATCTTCTGGTGGAATCTCCATAGAAATGGCCAAGGAGACGTAGACACTCTGCATGCTGGATGCCCCGTGCTTATTGGGGACAAATGGGGTAAGAGACATTTTATTTAATATGTTGTGAAAATGCTGTCAACAGGAGCCTTAAATACAGATACTGAGACAGAGCAGATTATCAGACTTGTTCCCTTAAAACAGATTTGCATTGTTTGTCATCCTTGTTAACCATCAAATGTTCAGCTCTCCCGTGGTTAAGAGCTAGTGAACAAAAGCAAGGCCACATCTGTGCTGCATTATGAATTTAGAGATGTTGTAAGTGTAGTTCAGACGCTGGGGGGTCTTGAAAGCTAGACATCTGCTGCTGGTTGGCCCTGAACATCCAACTCTCAATGCTGAAACGTGTGTGAGGGACCAATTAAACTTACAGAAGCATATTAATCATCACAAAGCAGCTGCAGAATCATTTAGGGAGTGTGTTGTTTCTAGCAAAATCATTCATTATGAGACATAAATCTTAAATCTGTACTTTTTTAATGTAATCGTTCAAAGGTGCAAAGGCAAGAAAACTGTCGCCTTGCGGACATTAAAACATAGTTTGCATTTTTCTGCTTGTTTCAGTTGCAAATAAATGGATCCATGAATATGGCCAAGAGTTCCAGCATCGGTGCAGTCTGAATCCTGAAGAGTGAGAGGAGTGCAGCCATAGCTGGGCCCCTTGGAGTACAAGAGCCAGCCTCTACAATCAAGAGGCACACATGCAGGCAGAAAGAAGGAGGGAGCCAAAATAAGTGAGCGCACAGGCAGGGGAAGGGGAGGCAGCCTGCATCTGTGATTGGAGCCACGGGCCCCAGGGAGCCTGAAGCATACAGTACACTGCTGCAGTGGACATGGATAGCACAAGGCTGAGAGGCGGGTAGCGGGGCGGTTGGCAATCAGCCTCCAGAGGCCAAATGCTCTCTCGCTCTTGCTGGCAAGTTCCTGCAGATGGAGAAAGGCCTCTGTCTTTGTACACTGTGCTGGTTTCAGTTAAGTGTGCAAAACTGTTTGCCTCCTGCTTGCCTGAAAACTGACATCTTATGCAGCCCTTGGCCTACACTGGGCCCACTCTGGAGTCCGTCATTGCATATCAACACAGCTTAATTTTGTGCAGAGGTTTTCTCATGCAGATGCAGGTTTTACAGGAACACAAAATGTGCCTGGCTGAATCAAATTGAAATGTGAATGATACACAAGGCAAATAGAATTTTCTGTTTGTTATGTTGCACTCTAAAATAAATGCTGTTTTAAACACTAAAAATTTCTAATCAAGTGATAATGCCACCGTGACTTTCTGCAGCAAGCTCATACAGAGCACATGACATTGTAATGACGAGTGGAAAAGTATGCTCCATGACTTAATAGGTCTATCTGTGTTCAAGAGATTAAAGACAAAGTGTAAGATTTCTAATGTCATGTTTCTATATTTGGCTGAGACATTGCAGATTAGCAACCCAGTTTTAGATTGAATGTGTTCCATAATGGCTCATTGCAGACTTCCACGACTCTGAGTCAAAGGAACCAGTCATTATGACCGTGCCTGTTTATTCCCAGCTGACTGATCAATGTGGTCAGTGCTGCCTGTGGGAGAGTCTTGGTATGATGTAACTTGCTGTCTAATGGAACAGATGAACCAGATCTGCCAGCCTCTTTTTAAACTTTAGAGGCCAGTTTGTCATTAATCATGCTATTCACGCCAAGTGATCAGGAACCCGTCAGCTCCAGATTTCATGTCTAAACTCACACAACCAACATTGTCTGCATACCACTTGGATATATCAGATATCTTGTGTCTAAGTAGGTCAAAACCCATCTTGGAAAAGAGAGGTGGGACTCACGCAATATTGAGATTCACCAGCAGCACCCAGAAGCCTCTATATTTTACCTTTTTAGGGTGCATCCTGTAGATGGTTTGAGGAACTCTTTCAGCTTGTACTGTTAATAGGAGAGTGAGAGAGGAATAATGCCTCTGCTCTCCCACATCGACATGTTTTTCTTTCAGCTCACCACAGTGAACTTAAACACACATGTGCTGTGAGCACACTCTGACACATAGAAAATGTGAAAACCTGACATAAACTTGATGCATATTGCACATTCCTGCGTGCGCTAAACAGCAGGACTTGATTACTTTCCCTTGGAGTTGATAGAGGTCAGGGCTCTGCTTTTCCAAAACTCTTTCTAATCTGTTTCATTGCAAATATACATATGAGATTCATACCATAAGAAAATGGTTATAGCTACATTTAGACTCCAGACATTCAGTATCTGAGACCAGAGTTTTATTTAATCAAAGAAATGACACAATATGACAAAACTTTGCAACTTCTTAAACAAAATTCATAAAACAGACACACAGGCCTATTGTAGAAAACAGTCAGATAATCTATGTTTTTTAGTTTGAGCAGATACAGCAATTAAT
>JAPZDV010000024.1:19206712-19251669 GCA_029814665.1 Acanthurus lineatus | reverse complement strand
ATTAATGTCTTTTAAGTTAAAGTAACTTTTTATGATAAAAACAAAAAACAAAAATACAGGGAAGATTTCAAATCTTTTTTTCTTTTTTAACGAACTGAACTTTGAGAACTAATGTAATGAAAAGAACAGTGCTGCCCTCTGCTGGAGATGTAAAAGAAAGCCCAATGGAGTTGTTACAATGGAATTTAAATGTGGTGGTTTACTGTAACTAATCATAGTTTAAAGGTGTAGTTTTTAAGGTGAGAATAAATTTTTCTTCAAAGTAACATTTTTGTTTGTTTTTCAGAATAAGGTATATCATAAATTTTTCTGAGTTTAAATTATTGATACATTATATGACAACCTCCTTCAATACTACAGAAGGTAAATACTGTTTTTTTGTGTGTGAACAAATATAGCCGGGTGGTTTTTAAAAAAGTGTAATAGGAGGAAGACAGTACACAGTCGCATGAAATGACTTTCGACAACCTCAACAAAATAAACTCAATATCCCAGGATGCCCCTTGATAAGCAGCGGCAGCGGAGGCGGGACGTTCGGACTTCAGTTGCCCAGAAACAGTTTTGCGCGCTGCCGTTTGTGTGTATGTATGTGAATGCGCAGCACAAGCAGCCCTATTAAACGGATTAATAGTTAGCTGGAGTGTGATAAACACCATGCTCGCTAAAGGTTCAGCCCGTGCCTTATCGTTCACCATCTATATTGACTGAGCTGAGGAATGAAGAGCAGAAAACAGAGGTCGGTCAGAGCTGGAAGCAGCAAAAAGAAAGGTAAACTGTTGTTAGCTTAGCTACCTGCTAGCAGCTGTTAGCGTCAGCTGTCAGTCTAATCTTAACCTTGTAGTTAGCGTACTAGCTAAGCTAATGTTATTTTAACAGTTATAAAGAAGAAACGCGAGTCGTACATTTTACTTTCACACAGGTATTATGGCAATAACTTAAAGTATAGTAAACTTTTCCCGGATACAAGTAACCTTAAAGGACCTGCATTCAAAACTACTGAAGTAAAAGTGCAAAAGTGTTAGCATCAAAATACACTCAAAGTACCACTTATTGAGGCACGGGGCTCGTTATACCCAGTAGACTGCATATATATTACATTATCGATTATAATTACTGATGCATTAATTTATTATTTACTTGAATGTTGCTGTTTGCAAAGGTGGAGCTAATTCATTCGCTTCATTTACTACTGTGTATCTTGAAATTTAAATTTTAATCTAAAATAATGTAAAATTCTGTATTTACCATAATTTGTATTAGAAATATTAATTTGCAAAAGAACTAAAATAACGTTATCAAATAAATGTAGCGGAATAACAAGGGGTTCATTTCTGTAGGAGTTGAGGTGGGGTTGGATTATAAAATAGCATATAATATACAAGTACCTTGTACTAGTACAAGACTTAAGTAATTGTACTGAGTAACTTTACACCACTGCTTTTAGCGCTATAATTCCTATTTTTGAGCACTTGAATTTGCCAAAGGATGCATTTTGCTTATCCTTTAAAGAAATTATCTCATTATCAAAATTGTTGCATTTCAAACTTTTATCTAATTTCTACATGCTTTATTTCATCAATATGAAAACATGCAAGGAATATTTGGTAATAAAATTCTGCAGAAAGTAAACTCCTACTAAGGAACAACCAACCTAAGCAACAGTACAGTATGATTGTTACACAATCTAATATCTAGCTAAAACCTGCAGTAAATAGCACTCTGTCCTGTCTCATTATATGGTGACCGTTTAATGGTGGTTTTTATAATGTCAGTGTTATTTGTGTCTTGACTCTGCTGTTATCAAAAACAACTCTTTGCAGTCTCCAGCGATGTTTCTCCTTCCACTAGTCTCCCTCCTCTGGTTGAGGGCCAGCTGAGATGCTTCCTGTGTGTCACGATAAGTCGAGTATTATGGACAGTTCAAAAGCCACCGCCTGCAACATTCGTCAGGCTGCGCTGGTGGGGAGAATCATCCAACGGGACACACTTCTTTCCAAGAGATGGATCACAACTGTCTCAGAAGACCATCAAGACCACAACTCGCTTCCCCATCCGCTGTGGGCCAAAGCAATTCACCTCATATCTTACAGGTAACTTAGAAGACTCTAATATGTTGATTTTGCTGTGCTGTAAATATTTCTTAAAAATTAACTACAAACCTGTCATTGTTGAACAGATATGGGCTCTTTGGTACTGGAAGTTCTGACAAAACCAGATCATTTACCCATTGCACGGGCTCAAGTTGCAGGCATTTCTCGTCTCTCTCTGCCACACCCCATCAGTGGATTTTACACCCTTGTATCTCCAACCTCTGAAAAGCTAGGAGAGTTACAGGTGAGTGGAAACAAATCACGATGCACTAGTAAATAACAGAAATATTCATAGGATTTCATTACCTTCACCAGTTGTATTTAATAATTCTTACGTCCCAGTCTTAGCTTTTTTCTCTCACACTCTCAGGTTTCCCTTAATTTGGAGGCTCTTACAGAAGCCTATGACAGCAGCAGCTCAGGTCCAACAACAGATTTTAGCATTGAGGCACCACAAGTCACCACACTGACTGTGCCCTCACAGCCCAGACCGCCCTCAGCTATGAGCGGTAAAGAATCAGCTGGGAGCAGCAGTAGAAACACACCAAGGTTTGAAGTTGTTGCTGTCCAATATTAAATGCTGTTTTGTAAGAGTTCACCTGCTGTAAGTTTAACTTTGACCTTAATTATCCTACTGTAAATATTGCCATAATCTTTTCAGAGGAAAAGACCACTTATATTTCCAAGATGCCCAGAAAGGAGAGAAAGAAGAATCACTAGATAATCAGATTCCAATAACAAACAATCTTCAGAACAGTCAAGCAGCCCTGAATCCTTCAAATCCATAGCCTTCTGGTCAAACATCCAATGATATTCTCTCAGGTTTGATGCAGTATGACTACACATAAGATTTACATAACCATAAATACACAAATCAAACTGTTCCTGAAGAAATGTCCATCATCATCCTTTGTTTCAGTTATTCTCGAGCGTGGAGACAAGCTGAGAAATGCAATGGTGGTATCAGCTTTAAAAAATGATGTAGATTCAGCCCTGGCTCTGAAAGATACCCCTCTGCCTCTTCCCAAGGATAACATCCTGCCATCTTCCAAGTTAGTGTTTCAAAAGTTTGCAAAAATGTTTTCTAAAAAGACTAGAGAAGTGCTACATAAATGCAGTTTGTTTATCATTTCTGATGCTCAATCTATAATAGTTTGTTTCTGTGTGTGCAGGCCCTTCCCTCCTCCCTCTGGGAAGCTTCTTCAAAATATTCTTCATACAGATTCAGTTCTTAAGCATTCTAATGATGCTGCTCTCATCGCAGACTGCAGCCTAGACTGTCCTGCTGACATAGATAACAGAGCCGTGAATTTGCTCCTTGGCAGGTACCTGTGAACATATTATATTCCCAAAATTTATACAGAATGAATAACGTTTTTTCCACTAAATTTTTACATTAAAAATGTATTATTTTTTTTAGCTTAAACACGTCTCCTCTGCCTCACTGGGATGAAGAGGACTTTGCTGAATCTCTGTCTGGCCATAGCAGTGTGTGTGGAGATAGTGAGATTAATGATCCACAATATGATCAGAGCTTACTGGAAAATTTGTTTTACAAAACTCCTGTAAGTAGATGATTTTCTAATAATATAGTATCTGTGTCTGTTTACCTGACTCTTTGAAAGAAGGATATTTGAAGTGGTTTTTGTCTTTCTGTCTTTCAGATGGCAGAAATCATACCAGATGACACTGAGACCGAGGGTCAAGGAACAGCATCCTTAAGTAAAAAACAGCTTACACAGTCTGGACCTAAGAGTAGTAGAGGGTAAGACCCTGTACATGTTCCTTTACTGATGCTGCTTGGGTGATAAACAATAAAAAGCTCCGTTAATCTTCAGTTTTAAATTTTAAAATTCTTTAACCCTCAAAGGTAGAATTTTCAGAAAAAAAGAAGTATTTGATGTCGACTTGCCTTCATCTCAATGGGGATGTTTTTTTCATAATGTAAAGGTCTCTGAATGATCAAAATCCAAGAATAAGTGAATTTTGAAGAATGCAGAGGAAAATTAAATGGCCAGGTTTATGATAATTCCATGTGCTGTAAGAAAACATTGTTTGTATGCCTAAGACAATTATTTACCACATTTTTACTGTGTCCAGTCCAAATTCGGAGCCTCAGCAGTCTGCGGATGCTAAAGGTGTCCCTCCTGGCCTGAGTGCAGAGCAATTGACTTCGCTGACTTTGATCCAGCTGGCGAGAGTGACCATCGACTCCCTGACTGTTTCTATGGGAAGTTCAACCACCACACCCAGAAAGACCTCCAGTAAAGGGAAACCTCCTCGACCATCAACCAGCAAGAAGTGGTAGGCAACATTTGACTTAATTTCAATCTTTTTTTAAAATAACTTTGTCTTATGAGTAACAAAAGGCTGTGATGTCTCCTCTTTTTTATTAGCACATATTTTGTCGAGTACGTGTTCCCAAAGGCTTCCACTTCCAGTCGACATGATCATGTTAAAGGTGGAGATGAGGAAGTGACCAGAGCTGTTGCCAGTAAAGTCACAGGAGGAGGTACAACCTCTTAGAATACCCATTTGAATAAAACCTACCTGATTGAAAAACACTTTTTATGGCAGCCTTTGGTATATCTAACATAATTCTTCTGTTTTAGTGGTAAAGTTCAATCAGCACTCAGTGTTTCCTGTCCACCTCAGTAAAGCAACAGTTAAACAGTGGTGGGGAACTGATCTGTCTTTCAAGATTTACTCACGAAAGAGCGATCAAAAGAAAGTAAGTAGCTCTGGACAAAACAGTGTTTGTTTGATTGGCCAAAATTGATAATAATGGCTCTTATATCTTTGGTATCTACTGTATTCTTCTACGAACATTTACCGTAAGATTTACTTTGGTTACATCTATTATTTTTTTTTGTAATGTTGGGTATTCTGGGGACATTTAATAAAGATGTTCATCAGTTTAAACAGCACAGTTAAGTTGAATAAAAATGCTTTTTACATCTCTTGTTGCAGCTTGTTCCCATCGGTAAGGCAGTTCACCCTCTGCGCTCTCTGCTGCAGAGCAAGCAGCTCAGTCAGTCTGTAATCCTGCCTGTACAGAGTCTGGAAGGAAATGGTAAAACTCAGGAGATTGGACCGCTCAAGGTAATGCCCTTTATTTTTAATCACGAGTTATTGTTTACAAGCCTGATATTTGTTACTGGAGTGGCAGGCATAGAAGAAAGTTTGGCTTTTTTTTCAGGTGTCACTAGAACTTGCTGCACACAACAAAAACTTCTCCCCTGAAAAAAATAAAAGTAAGCTGGCTTCAAGAGACAAATCGCCTTCTCAAACTGCACCTAGTCCACGGAGAGAGACCACCTCCAAATCCCAACATGTGGATGTTGACAAGGAGGAGTTACCAGGTGGCTCCTTTGAAAATTCCAGGCTGAATGTTTGGAGTCCTCAGAAATCCTCCAAAGAACCCTTGCCCCATCCCAACCTCCACACATCTCCTTATAAGTCCCGGCATCAGGGGGAGGTGGAACCTGAGGTTCTGCTGCACACCTTACTCATGGTTCCAGATGGGAAGAACTTCAACTGCGGGTCCATGCAGGCTCCAAACGTGTACTTGAATTGTAAACTATTTTGGTGCGATGAGATGGCGAGATCTGTCGTCAGCTGGGGTCAGGCCAATCCTTCTTTCAACTTCGCTCAGGTTAGTCTGGAGATTTAACTGCTTAGCATATCTACCAATTTAAATTATTTTTTAAAGTGATAAAATCCTCCTACCTGAATTAACTTTTCTGCATCCTTTGTCTCAGGTGACTCCTGTTGCCTTAACAACTAAGCTGCTGGAACGGATGAAGAATAATGTGATGGTGATTGAGGTGTGGCAGAAGACAGGAAGCTCAGGGCAGGATCGACTACTCGGCCTGGTTAAATTACCTCTTCACCAGTTTTATATGTCATTCAGGCAAGTAACTGAAAGACAATTCTTTTGATCATAATTCAGTTGAAAAAGCAGTTTTTCAAAGGATTAGGAGGGTCTTGATACAAACTGTGTTATCACTAAATCATCAAAATGCTGTGATTGTGCAATTAATTTTTTTAAACAAAACCAAATATAAAATAAACATTTTCTACAATTTACTGACATTTTTTGAACCAAATGAGTAATTCATGAATCACAGAAATATGTTGGCAGATTGATTGCATCTGTTGATATTTATTATCATCAGTCTTGTAAATTACAAACACAACTGTAAAATCTGAGTTCTGCCAAAAGGCTAATTCCTCTTTTGTTGATCATTTCCATTTTGTTTCATTTGACCTGCCCTCTGGCACTTTTGCACACCTCCCAATAGATTGTGTCATAAAGGTTTGATCTCACATGCTTTAAACTTACTGAATTCTCTGAAAGAAACACAATGAAATTTTCACTACTAATTATGCTATACAAATCTTGTTTTTAAACTAAAATACAGTGTGTGTAACTCTGCTCTGTCTTCTTTTTTGTCTCTTTAGGGATCCAAAGATCGCCCAGCTTCTCCTCCAGGCACAGTATCCTGTTGTAGGGGTGGACTGCTATATGCCAGTCATTGATGTGTTCTCTGGAAGTTGTAAAGGAAACCTCAGGGTTGTTTTGGCTATGGGCCGCTCCGAGCAAATCTATTCCCTTCAGCGCACAAGAGATGAAGAATATGACTCGTTTTCTCATCTTCTGAGACCAGTTCATTTACTTGATCACCAGCCACTTTCAGCAGCAAAGGTTAGTGTTTATTTTACCCACATTAGGCTAGAAGAAATATCTGTGTGGGATCTTGACAAACGGAGAGTTGCAGCTAGACAACACCTACACAGGCTGATAAATCAAGAATTCACTTGTCCCATACTAATTTACTATAAAAAAAGGTTCAATCTCAAGAATAAATGAAAACTCAGTGACAGTGCTGATGATGTCAAGTCCCTTTGACCTCCTCTCACCTTTTTGTTGTTCCCTCAGGCTGTAGCAGCACAAGATGAAACCATGAGAGAGCATGTGTTTGTGGTAAGAGTGGAGAAGATAAATGGGCTGACACCTCTACAATCCACAGTGTGGGGTGAAGCTGACTGCTATGTCCAATACAGTTTCCCCTGTCAGGATGATGACTCTGCCGCAAGAGCGGACGAGAATGTCATAGAGAGTAGTAAGGCCAATTAATGTACAAAATCTAAAAATAAAGAATTTCCAGGAATTTTTTCTTCACTCTGACCTGCATTTTGATCTCCAACAGGTGTGAACCTGAAGCTATTTCGTACCACCACGACTCTGTGTGTCCCTGACCCGATGTTTGGCCACACTGAGACTCATGCACTTCTGGCTCCTGAGGGAGTGCCTGTTCAGAGGCTGCTGCTTAGCTCTCTGTCAAGTCAAGGCCTTAGCAGTGGAGGCGGTGTCCAGTTTGAAGTGTGGTGCAGGTCTGTCATTGTTATTTTATGTCATTACCCTAAAACCTGACTTGAGCTCAAACCTGAAAAGACATGCACCTGCTCAAAAATCTAACTTTACATGAGGACCATAGGAATTATGGGGATTCTGCATGTTAATACAACATGGAGAAAGATTTAAGAAAAAGAAATGGATTCCTTTTCAGTAAAACAAGACAGATTTGTGTTTTTGTTACCCAGCAAAGCTGTACCTACTCTGTTTTGATAGAATGTGCATACCCTTAATTTGAGTATTATTTTACAGCGATACATGTTTATACTCAACACATCGATGACAAAACTGCCTAATGTGTTAATGATTTTGATTGTGGTTTCGTAGTTCAGAGCTTTGGCTTTATAATAACTGGATTCATTAAAAAGATCTTTCTGGTGATCCAGATATTACTATCCAAACGTTCGAGACCAGCTTGTGGCTAAAGGAATGCTACCATTGTCCAAACTGTGTGCCATGGTCACCATGCAGAGACAGCATCCCAACGAGGCTCAAATGTTCTCCCTGCCCCTGATTCCCAGGACGGACAGTCCCACAGGACATCAGCCTCAGCCCTCAGGTACACAGGCAAACTGTATTCTGGGCAAATAAATCGAAGGCAACTGGACTCAGTAATATGTCTGTGAAGACGTTTCGCCTCTTATCCAAGGGGCATCATCAGTTCATGCTCATGAGACTAGGCTAGGCCTGTCTGACTGGCTGGTGGAGATCCCTGGTTTTTAACCTCTGTTGAGGTGTTCCGAAGGACAATGGTGTCTAACGATCGTTAGTGCTCATGGGTGTGGCTCAGGTAGTGCTCCATTGTGTTGTAACATTGTTTGGAGTCGTTAGAGTCATTAACTCCTCAGACATATTTCAGAGTCCAGTTGCCTTTGATTTATTTGCCCAGAAAAACCATGACCTGGATGAATGAGAACATTCACAGACACATAGACTGTACAGACACATTTAGTATCTTAAATGTGGTGACTGATGTGTTGTATTTCTTAGGCCTGCTGGATGTGTGCATTCGATACAAGCACCGACCAGTGAGACCTGAAGGGCAGGCGGGTAAAGGAGCCGCCTCTCGTCTTGTGACACTCGTGGTTCAGGTGCACAGAGCATCAGGTCTGCAGGCTGCAGCGAGGTACATCACCATCTCTGTCAGCTTTGGAGTTTAATGTGTTTTTATGTTGTTGATGTCAAAAAAACAGATTTTATGTAATCAGGGCTGATTGGAAATGAAAGATTTTGGAGTATTCAATGCGTAAATAGATGATGTATTTTTTGCTCAAAAAAGTAGAAAGTCTTCTAAACACTAGAGCATAAAACTTTGTCTAGAAAGCTGTGTTACCGATGACACTTTTGCCACAGGCTAATTACAGTGAAACAACAATTGCTGTTAAGTTTTTTAACAGTAGGTTATGACTTACATTTAAAAAACAAATTAAAAGACAAAAACAGTAACAGTCATTTTCCTTAACTGATATGTAGGCAAATGTTGCAGCAGCACAGATCTAAAAACTTCACTGCATTACACTGCTTATGTCTTCCTTACACATGCCTGTATTGTGGTTCAGGGTTGTTTCTGAACAAGATGAAAGGTTCAGCTACTTTGCTGGCGTGGGAGTGAACTCCTACGTCACGGTTCACCTCTCCTTCCTACCTGAGAATCAGAGAAGATGCACCCGCGTAGCTGCAAGGACTTTCTGCCCAGAGTTTGACCACCATATGGAGGTGTCCTGTGATCTGCTGGTTCAGAGGAGCAGTGGAGAAACCTGCAGCCTGGCTGAGCAGCTGGAGGAAGCATCTGCAGTCTTCACTGTCTGGAACAGAGACAGCCGCAAAGGTTCAAGAAGAATTATTTTGTTTTATACAACACAGTTACATGAAAAAATTACAAATTGACACATTACAATGTATTATATTTTTCTTTGCAAGTTAAAATCACATCATAATTTACTTTTTTAGTTTGTTTATCTCTGAACATTCTCCATTTTCAGTTTCAATGTTAGTACATAATATTTGTCTATAAGCTACTAAATTGTTGTGTGCTATTTGTGACAGGTGTGCTCACTCATAAGCCTACGGATGTGATGCTGGGAACAGTGAAAATCCCACTTGCTGACATGATCCACAAAAGAACAGGTATGCTACACTTAGTGACTCCTTGTTTAAAAAGAGTTTCTGATTGATACTCAGTCCACCATGTTTCTTCTTCCAAACATATAGGTATTTCTGGCTGGTTTGGTGTGTATATACCTCAGGAAACGGGCTCTTCTCTACAACAGCACGTCTTAGTTGGAGGCCTTGAGATCTCAATCAATTTTGCCCACCACTCAGACCGGGAGAGAATTATTAAAGCTGCTCAAGGTGTGGGCTGGAAAATAACACAGGGTGAAGTGCCAGAAGATGAGGACACCTGGAAAGGCAGCATGAGAAAGACGTCTTTGACTTTGTCTATGCCCAGAGTGTGGATACCCGTCCACTGCTTGCTTCTGCCAGGCCACAGTGAGCTTCAGCGCTCCACCTACTGCTACTTCAGGTACAAGTTCTATGACCAGGATGCCTTCTGCTCCCAGATGAAGCACCCCTGTGTTGAGGAGGGTGGGGAGGAGGGCCAGGCCACCGTATCATTCCCAGGAAGTAGAACTGTGGAGCTGAGGAGCACTCAGCCTTTGATGTGGTACCTCAGGGAGGAGCGGCTGGAGGTTCAGGTGTGGGTTGCCTTTAAAAAAGACAAAGTCCGAAGGCCCCGAGACACAGACCGACTAGTAGGTTCAGCATTCATCGATCTGTCGCCTTTTGCAAGGTCAAACAAGCAGAAACTCACTCTCAGTGGTAAGAACTGATTGTGTTTTTATTGCACTGATGATAAGTGGCTGTATTTCTCAGAGTAATCATAGCTCTGTGATTTTACAGGAGTGTATCCGCTGTACAGACGCTCAGCAGCAGATCTACAGGGGGCCGCTCTCAGGGTGCACATCAGCATGGCAGCAGGTTTCATCCGTACAGAGGACTCTGCTGAAGTTGACAGCCCGGTGGACTCAGACAGTCAGGGGGAGCTTTTATCAGAAGAGGTGGAAGCAGCAACCCCCTTACCCACTACACCCAAAAAGTCACAAAGCAGACAGAGGAATAAATCCCCCAGAACAACTCCTGACATCTCATCTGTGCCGCACACAGAAATTAGCATGGATGAATCTTTTCCTGCAACTGTTGCAGTGGACCAAGCAATGCACCTCAATCTGAAAGGTGAGCTCAACACCTGTAATATTTTTCCCCTTCCCTCTCTATTTCCTTTTTTTTCCTTTTTTTAGCGTACAGTACTCTAATGATAATGTGAGTGTGATGTGTGTCCCTGGTAGGCTCTCCTCTAGCAGAGCGCAGTGAAGGTGCACCATGCTGCTGTGTTTCATACGTCACTGCTGACTCTGCTGAACCAGCATCCACAGCTGTAATAGCCAACAGCGATTGTCCTTTGTGGGACCATCAACACGAGTGCAGGTCTAGTTCTGTCACAGTCATTAACTCATATGTTTGAGGATATCTGCAGTACACTGAAACAGTAACCAAATTTCAGGTTATTTGTTTAACATTAACAGGCTTTCAAATCAGCTGCTGGTTGATCCAGAACAATCCCTCGTGTTTAAAGTCTGGCATAAAGGAGGTACACGGAACAGTTTTACTTTTAATGTTAAAACAGTGTTCAATACTGTGTGTTAATTCAAACTTGAGTTTGCTTTACTTCCATAGAGATGGAGAGGGTGATTGGATTTGCCTCTGTCGACCTGTCCCCTTTACTCTGTGGCTTCCAGTCAGTGTGCGGTTGGTATAACATCACAGACTTCAATGGTCAGTGTCATGGCCAGCTCAAAGTGTCCATCACTCCACTAAAAGGGGTCCATGACCTCAGAGGGCAAAGAAAAGTTGTGTATGAAGAAGCTGCCAAAAATTCATCGGTGAGAAAGAGCATTGTTACTACATATGTTATAATTTATTAAAAAGTCAAAATTTTTATGGACTGATGATAAATGTGTTTCACTGGCAGGTTTTATTCAAGGCACTCCCTGTGAGTTATCACACCACAGCCTCATACAGCAGCTTCCCCTCTCACATCAGCCGATACTCAGAACAGAAGATCTCATCTCCAGACCACACAAACAGACTGTTCACTGAAAGGTTTGTAGAACAATTTTTACATTTTCCTTCAATCATAATTTAAAATGTATTCCCATATGCTGAAAAACTTTCCACAGTGTACCTTTGTATTCATTTTTTGTCTTTTTAACTGTTCAGGTCCAGCGAGACTGACCGCCATTGTGAGCACATGGACAAAGTACGTCTTTACCATCAGAGTCTGCAGGAGCAAACAGCAGCTAATTCTGTCTCTAGCGGCAGTGCTGGTGACATCAGTCCCTCTAGCTCCTTCCTGTTTTCAGCACTCAGGTATTAGTCCTCATATACAGTTCAACGTCCCTGTTTTGTTCTGCTTTGTTCAAAACCTGAGCTTTGACTACTTGACTCTTTGTTTTGACAGAAAAAAACTTGATGAACTCGACAACATCCAGAGATACTTCAGTCGTAAGCTCTCAACTCCCACATTCCCATCTATAAGTGAGCAGGACTGTCAATCCAAGCAAGAGGAACAGAAGGACAAAGACACAAGTCAGCTGCTCCTCAGATCCAACCAGTTAGTTGGAGAAGTCAACACTATCGTCAGTGGTGAGCTCTTTGTCATGTTAAAGACATTAATGGGTCCGCAGTTAAAGGCCAGACAAATACAGCATTTTTCCATCAACAGACCTTGATGGATACATAGTTTTAGTATTAAAAAGTGGCAACATTCTTGGCTTGAAACTTTTCTGGTTTACCAAACTTTGAAGCTTGACCTAGAGGTCATTGCAGATACAGTCGTCCCTGTTGTCACAGTCGTCACACTTAAACTGTTAATAGATGCATCTCTATTAGACTTTGTTAGTCATAAAATTAAATAATTAAAAAATGACTAAAACAGTTAATCTGTTATCAAAACTGCAGCTAATTCATATCTGGCATTTTACCAATCAGCTGGTCAAAAAATTCTGCCAGCTGAACAGTTGGGCTGCAACTGGCCGAATTTTCATTCAAGTTGCAATTTGATTCCAGTGATTGAACAAACTAATCGAGTTAAAATACCACCACCAATACCATTTTCCCACTCTCAGTCCTGCTCTCTTTTTGTCTTTTGCTATAAATCTAGTGCAACCCTCTAAGTGGTGCTCTTGACACACACACACACACACACAGACCTCAAAAGCCCAAACAAAAGGTCATAACTCCAAAGCAGTGAACAAGTCATAAACATTACAGTCCAGCTGTGGTTTCAGACATTACCAACACCTCTAAGATTAAAAAGGAAGTTCTGCATTTCACTTTATGATGACTTACAATTAAAAATAGTACAGTGAAGATATACCCCTCATCTTTTCAAAAGCAGGGTTGCTATAATCTTCTTCATTCTGATCATCCAGGCCTGAGAGGACACCACCTGGAAACAATTGCCTCAAGCCCACAGAGCCCCGTTGGAGATATCAACCCTAAAACTTTCCCTGAGATCTCAAGTTCACGCAGAGCTTCAAGGTCTTCCCAAGAAGACGAGCTGCTCCCATCCTCACCACAACCAAAGACATCAGGAGACCACACAGACTCTGAACCTGAACAAGAAACTGAGGAAAGAGATTACAAAGTTACTGAGGATGAGGAAGACAAAGAAGGAACAGATGAAGATGAGATGGTTTACAGACTGGACGAGGAAGCTGTTGATAATGAAGAGGAAGAGTATGAGGAGGTCGTGGTGAAACCAAGGCCTCTAAATGAGGTGACCTCTTTAACAGACAAAACCAGTCCTTGGACCAGCATCATGTCAGACCCTGATCTGGTTTCTCTGGAGAGTCTGGAGGCATCAGAGGTGCGGGATTCGAGCCAAGACAAGGATGAAGAGAGGGAGACATTAAATCTGCAAGCTGGTGACTGTAGTGGAAAACACAAATGTGACAAACAAGAGGAAAGTGACAGTTACAGTAGTTCATCTGAGGATGCTGCAGACACAGACAGAGATGATGAAAGGACTCTTCAAGATATAGATGAGGGGCAAGCAAAAGAGGTCCACAACCCCAGCAATGGCTCAGGTGACAAAGGTTCATCATTGACCACACATAATCTGATAGAAACCCATGATTCTTCATGCTCTCTCATCAGTCAAACCTCTCCACTGCAACCGTATCCTTGATTTGTTATTGTTGTGTTTATGATGTCAAATGAGTTTGTGCTGTTGTCATTTGCTTTACATGGCTACATAAGATTAAAGATTGACAAAAATTGTATCAAGTTAGGTATCCTTCAGCTCACTGGGAGCCGAAGGTGTCCTGACCTCTAGAGGACAGCTACAGTAAGTTAATTTTTCTGTGATGCTTGTTGTGGTAGCGTCGACTAAATAACAGAAACTATCTGTTTATATTGCAGAAAACTTAAAAAGCAGCCTCCGAAATGACAATCAAATTAAATCAACAGCTCTGTAAATCAATATCAACAACACTGAACAAAATAACCTTAATGAAAGAATAATTTGTTGCGGGACTGTTGTTTCAGGCTGTTCTGGTTAGGTAAGCTGGATCTGCCTAATTAACTGGCAACTGTGGCTATGTGGTTACGATGATTTTTTTGTCAGTGTTTTGAGTAATATTTAAAATCACTGTACAGCTCCAATTCTGTTACTTTTGGCTATTTGCTTTTGTCAGCAGGAACATGACATGATAGAGGATGAGGCACTCCTAGTGTCTAGCCTACTGATTTCCATGTGGCAGATCTAGATTTGAATGGGCCTCCTATCTTCCTTTTAAATACTCATTGTCTGCTCCATGGGCACATTTGTCTTTAATGTGCAATCATAATCACATGAACAGAATCTGACTGCCACTCTGTTTATAGTTCTTCACTTGGTACAATTAGAAATTGTGAGGTGTAAACGTGTTGAGACAGAACATGAGGTGAAAAAAAGGTTGTAGACGACTGCCAGGAGAAAGACAGGAAATTTGCTCAGGGTAGTGCAAACTGAAGTAGAGACATGTTCCAGCAATAAAAACCAGAAGAATTATCTTTGTTTGACACATTGATATTAAACAAGTTTTAAAATGTCCTCTCTGGTACTTTATAGCTTTATCAGTTAATCTTTGATCTTAAGTGGCCTTTAGAATACCAGCAAACTATTTATTATATTTTTTAACATTCATGCATTAAGCTCTGTGCCAATGGAGGTCCCCAATTTCTTCCTCCCCTCTCACCAACTGGAGGCGTCTATGAGAGCCATACGATTGGCTCCTTCCTTCTCTCAGGCAGCCAGTGACCCGGTGAGTATTTGTCACCAACCCAACTGACACTCACACTCGCTCGTTCTCTCACTGAGTATCTGGATATGTTGGTATTACTTTTAATCTCTATGGATTAGCATTTCTTATCATATACAGTCCTTTTGGAAGAATGTATTATTTGTTCCCATAGTAAAAGATTTTTTGACAAATAAGTCTGTTGACATTAGGACCAAACTGTCACGCAAAAGCAGGTGGTTATTCACAGGTCAGTTACACTCCCATGATGCATGCTGAACAAAGGCCCATCATGAATAGTGACGCTGTGGACCAACTTAGGTTATGTGTAATTTAACTCTCTTACGTGCAGCACCACCAGGTTGAGGTCCACCCCTCATTATGTAATCTGACTAATATTTCAAATAGACATTGTAAACACTGCAATAGGATGTCTAATGAGGATGATGCTTGTGGTGGTGCTCGTTGCTCCATCTGTTGTTTGCACTGCTGTGACAGCAAGTCACCTTCATTCAGTCTGTTAGAGTTTAGATGTAGCAACACGTTTTGTCTCTGCCTCTCTCCCTTTGTGTGCTAAGTCTGTAAAGTTGTCAGCTCTTGGATAAGAGATGAAAAGTAGTTTGCACAGTCTTCTAATGAAAGGAATAACTTGTGTTTGTATGCTATTTGTTACCTCCACTCAACTCTGTGTGACAACACTGCTGTGATGTAACTAGAGGTCAGTGGACTGTTTTGTAGCAAGAACGTAACACTCCCCTCTGCCCCAAGTATTAACCTTTTTGTGTACAGTCAGGCCTCTATGAAGATCAAAACCTGTTTTACAACAAAACAAGACCAGTAACATGTGGTTTTGTTCATGAAATGTCACATTATGAGTTAATAGGAAGTGAGTTTGGTTAATTTAATAACTCTAACTTACAGTAACACCAACTCAAATTGTTTTAACTGTGCTCAAATTGCACTCGAAGGATAAAATATCACACATCTTATCATTCTGTATACCAGTGCCACATTAGTATGATGTGTTTCATGTTATAAAGTATAGTGACCTCTGACATTATTGATAATGAATTCTCCATACAGGACCCAAAATGACAAGAAAATATATGTTTTTAGATTTTTTGAAGACTTATTAAAAACCAGTAACTGATCTTTCAACAATGTATGTATTTATATTTATTATTAAACTACGCTCAGATGCATCCTTTTTGCTATGACTATCCTTCAAGTTCTAAAGCTAGTACACTTGGATTTTAGTTATTATGATTACAAACATTAATTCAGCAATTATTGTTAGCCAAATCAATGCTCCACAGAAATTTCTAGAAACTGTGTTAGTTATTACGGTATGTAAGGGCAGACAGAGAGACTTTGTGGTACCACAGTTATTCTTGTTCTGCAAACCTGGGTGACACTTCAAGTTATGCACATACTTTCCTACGGTAATCTATAGGATCAGTTCAGCTGTGTGCTTTGGTAGATAACAGTTATTCCTGCGTCACACCAGTGTTAAAAGATCTTGTTTCATGGAGGGTGTTGAGATGACAGATGTATGCATTTGTGCTGGAGTTTGAGATGGGAGGCGATATATCTGTTTTTCCAGAAAGGTGTGTTGGGAAAACCGGTTCAAGCTTGTTGCTTGTTGCTCCAGGTTGTACACTTTGTTCTACAAATGGACATGCGACAAGCCTGTGACACAGTTTACCCATTAACTTTAACATAACTTAAGACACACATACTATGTTTGGGTGGAGACTGGTTTAACCATACACTTTAAATACAAAGAGAACCTTCACTGCTTTGTTTGTTTGTTTTTGGTCAGGCCTTGTAAATATGTTGACCAACTACACTATTTATTTAATTTTATTTTAAATTTAAGTCCTTTTTATGTAGAAAATAAAATTCTTAGGCTTACACTTTTATTGCTACTCACAGTAAAGGTTTATTTTTGTTCTGATGTTTCCAGGAGCAAAGCTCTACGGTTCCTCGCAGAGGGCCTCGACAGCGTTGCCACATGTCGCCAACATCTCTGAAGAAAGAGACTGAAAGAATTGCAAAAATATTTGCAGCTCACTTTGATGATAAGCAACAATAATATGTGAATGTTTTCATTGTTGAATATTTATGATCACTTTGTTCAGTGGTTTCAGTCTGTGAAAAGATCATGTAAATTAAATTTTGTATTTTTATAAATAAATATTAAATGATTTCAATATTGGATATCTTTTTGTACTTCGTTGACGTACATGATTTTTTGGGTTAACAGAACCTGAGGTTAGCAGCAGGCCTCAGGCTGTGTTAAGATTTACATATCCCCTGTTTGAACCTGTGTTTTATTGGCTGCTGCATTCTTTTGTTTGAAAAGCCAGACAGTTCAAAAATACACAGAGCGTACAGTCAAGTCAACATGTTACCTGTTAGATTTATCATGGTTTCAGGTTATGAATTGTCATTGCAAAAAGGAAACAATGGATCTAGTTGAAAACAAACTGACACCGGTTGTCCAACACTTACAAATTGCCTGACAGATCACTAAAAATTCATTAAGTAATTGTTGTTTTGTGCGTTTTGTATGATGAAATGACTGGTGAATCATATGTTGTATGTTTACTTCCTGGCATGTGGTGCTTCTGGTTCTCACGCAGGGCGGTGCAGCTGCAGTCAATAATTGCAGGAGAGGCTGGACTCCATGAGCCCTGTGGCTGCACCCTGTCAGCTCCTGTCACATAAACTGAAGGTGTTTTTTGCTGTGAAGATATTGGAGGCTGGCTTTCCCTGTGCTTTTTTCATTTGTTTTTTTTTCTTTCTGAAGTGTCATGATAGTTTGGAGCTTTTTTATGGCGAGGAGCACAACAAGAACACTTGGCTTTCAAAAGACAAACTTTTCACTACCCGAAACTTGACATTTGCTGGATCCATGTTAAAGGGATGTGTGAACTATTCAAACAGTAGGACATACTTCTCTAATGCGGACGTGGAACATAAGCTGCTTTGTGTCTTTCTCATTTATGGACTGTCTTTTTTGTTGATCAGACTTTGTTAATGCTCAGTCACTGATCATGGTTGGTGGAAGAACTGCAGATCTGGCCCCTTCAGCCGCTGTCAAGATCTTCTCGGCTGGCACAGCTGGCTGTGTGGCTGACCTGGTCACTTTTCCCCTGGACACAGCCAAAGTCAGACTGCAGGTGAGGATCATCTACAGTGTGGGAGGATACACTGATTGTTGCCAGGATTTTAGAGATACTGAGGCTATTAAAATGCTGTCAAAGCACAATGCCAGATTAATTTTTGTGATCAAAAAATAGCCTAATCTAAGAATATGAATTTATCACACAGGACCAGCTTTTAAAATAAATCACCATGTGTAATATATGTGTACATGTTGATCATCACGCCTCCTAAGAAACATTATGTCCTCAGTGTGCTCAGTGATATGTACAACCCTGCTTGAAGCATTCATTTTCAGCAGGCTGTAACCGTGACACTGAACAGGAGGGATATCTTCAAACACTTAAGCGCATGTCCCTCCATGTCAAATAATTCTATCAATAAAAAGGAGACTGACAATGGGTATACAAACTTCATGAGAGACTGATGAAATACACTCAAGTAACCTGTGAGGGGATCAACAGATTTTGTTTGCATTTATGCTACTTTTAGATTCAAGGTGAATCCAAACCCTCATTGGTCGGCCATAATATGAGATACAGAGGTGTGTTTGGCACCATTTACACCATGGTGAAGACTGAAGGCCCGCTGAGTCTGTACAGTGGTTTGGTGGCAGGGCTGCACAGACAGATGAGCTTCGCCTCGGTCCGCATCGGCCTGTACGACACCATGAAGCAGTTCTACACCAGAGGCTCAGAGAGTATGTGACAATATGTTTCTGTGTACAGTCACGCAGAGGAGAGGACCCATGTTTCAGTTTTACATAGTAATAAGATGTAATTCACCATCATCTTACATCAGTTTCTTCCAAGGCAGATATTATTCAAGTTATTGAACACATTCACCTAATTTTTTGTTGATTTTATTGATGATTAAATAATGATTAAATAATCAGGCCGTAAATATTAAGCTACATATATTTATTTAATTTAATAGAATTTGGGGCATGAAAATAAAGCAAATTTTATAATTTTGTAAACTAGAATTATCAAATTTATTTCAATAAAAAGTTTTTAACTTTACTTTAAAAACCAATGATTACCAGAATACCAGATTAAATCAATGAACTTAGTGACTTTTCATTCATCCAAACAAACCAGCCAATCCTGCAGTGTGGCCTGAACTTGAGTGTGACAGGTCAGACCAAGTCATCTCAGCATTGTCACTAAAGCAAATACAATAAGTATACAAATACATCCATGGATTGATGAAAGAATTATGATCATACAGTTGCAAAACAATATGATTTGATGCTTTAAAAAAATCTGCTGTTTTTGTTTAAAATGCAAAAAGCTCCATTATCTGAGCAGGTTTTTACAGAGAACCAGCTGCAGGATGTGGGGCATAGGGCGGATTCCTCTCACAGAGAACAGATCTGTTTATGCTTGAGGCCTTACCTGACTTCCCTCTGACACTGAGATATCATTAAGTTGAAAGTGTCTGCACACCAGGTTTGCATGCTCACCCACTGCCTTTGCTGCAGTTTGATCTAAGTTTTACAGTTTGTGTCCTGCTGTGGTCTTTCACTTTTCACCCCAATGTTCATTCATGCAAATGCTTATCATGGAGCTTTCGAGCTGAGAGAAGACTTTGATATAACATTTAATTTTTTAAAAAAGTTAAATATGTTCTTGACAGTCATATAACAAACTTTTTATCAGCCAACTCCACAATTTTATACCTTTGTGTCTTCTTACCAATAATTTAATCATGTCATCATTAGTAGTTTAGACTCTAAATAGAAAATTTGTGTCTTACATGGACTGCTTGCTTCTCAGATGCAGGAATTGGGACTCGAATCTTGGCAGGCTGCACTACAGGGGCGATGGCGGTGTCCTTCGCTCAGCCCACTGATGTGGTGAAGGTCAGGTTCCAGGCTCAGATGCGTCTGCCTGAGTGCGGCGCTGTGAAGAGGTACAACAGCACGATTGATGCCTACAAGACCATAGCCAGGGAAGAGGGTGTTAAAGGGCTCTGGAAAGGTAAATTTTAAAGGGGAAAAGAATTAATGGCTACTTTAGTTATTTATGTCAAGAGACAGTTATCACTATATGGTTAGAAATATTGTTTTTTCTTTTTTTTAACAGAGCCTAAGTTCAAATTAACGTACATAAGTCATATCAATTGCATGTTTTGATGATGTAAAAAATGTTTAAACTAGATACACTGACACATGATGTCATTTGAGTCAGTGACTCAACTCAAGGCTATGATTGCCTCTGGAGTAACACACCTGATTCTAAGCTGAATTGTTGGCAGCTAGAATTGCATTGTGGGTAATGTAGTACTCAAATTACAAGGAAGAAGAATGTGAAGGATGAGAAAGGTGATATTTTGGTTTTGCTGCACTGATGCAAATATTTAGAACTTTTTAATGTTCTCCATTTTCTTGTTTTTTATGTAAATGATGCTGAACTGTTTCTTCAGGCTGTCTGCCAAACATAGCTCGCAATTCCATCGTAAACTGCTCCGAGCTGGTGACCTATGACATCATCAAAGAGCTCATCCTGAAGTACAATCTGATGACAGGCAAGTGGAAACCCTTCAGGTGCTTCTTCATTTTGTTTTTATTGTTCCTGTGTTTTCTGTGACCCTTAATAATGATTGCCAACATTCTGTTGTCAACAGACAACATGCCGTGTCACTTCACAGCAGCCTTCGCAGCAGGTTTCTGCACCACCATCGTGGCATCTCCAGTAGATGTAGTGAAAACACGCTACATGAATTCAGTGCCTGGGCAGTATAACAGTGCTATCAACTGTGCCTTAACCATGCTGGTTAAAGAGGGACACACAGCCTTCTATAAGGGGTCTGTAGTGTAGTTATCCAATGCAAGCATACACACATCACATCACATCACTGACAAAACAAAGAGTAAAAAAATGTCATTTGCCTTTTGTCTTGATTTATCTAATATTTTCTTTTTTTATTATAGATTTATGCCCTCATTTCTTCGTCTGGGTTCCTGGAACATTGTGATGTTTGTGAGCTACGAGCAGATTAAAAGAGCTGTGGTAAGATTTCAACTCTGATCTCTCAGGCCGCTGGAGGACATTGATGGAGTTATTGGTATGGCAGAGCCAGGACTCTCTTACCACACCCTCAGCTGCCTCACAACCACACAGGCCGTGTATCAAGCAGCAAGCGCTTCAGAGACACGGCGTTATTATCACTGGTCTTGGTCCAGACCTGTTCTTCCTCAGGGATAAAACTTCAAATGTTTTATGACAGAAGCCGTGCTAAGAAGAAAAACTACTGGGATGATTAATGGTAAAATTTTGCTGACTTGTGCACATTACCAGAAGGAGCCATTTCCAATGATTTTATACCTTTTCCACAGAAGATATTTTGACATGGCAAAGTGGGAACAGCACGGTCATAAACAGTGACTTTAATAAGGCTGAATTCCATTTTGCTGTTTCCTTTCTTGCATACTGATTCATTGACATGACTTACACTTTAAAACAACCCAGCCATCAATAGTGTTTAGTTTAGTTTAGTTTAGTTTAGTTTAGTTTAGTTTAGTTTAGTTTAGTTTAGTTTGGTTTGGTTTGGTTTGGTTCAGTTTAGTTTGGTATAGTTTTCCAACAGTCACAAGTCAAAATGTCTTCTGAGGAGGAGAGGGACATACTGAGTGAGATCTGGTCTGAAGAAGGATGCAGGGTTTCCATCTGTCAGATCATTTACAGTAACTTTCTGGTTTTCTTTGATTATCTTTGTGATTTTTTTTTCATGTGTGGCTTCAGTTCAACTATCCTGTTTTAATGTAGAAAAGTCATATACATCATTTCATATGAATCTCTTGGAATTAGAGTCACAATTAATGATTATTTTTATTACGGATAAGTCTTCTGTTTGTCCTCAAAAATAATAAAATAATAAAAATAATAAAAGATAATAAAATCAGTTCATATTTTGGTCATTAAAAAAGTATAAGTGACCTGATCTTTTATTTTGTACCATCGCAAATGT
Organism: Acanthurus lineatus; assembly: GCA_029814665.1. Taxonomy (NCBI): domain Eukaryota; kingdom Metazoa; phylum Chordata; class Actinopteri; order Acanthuriformes; family Acanthuridae; genus Acanthurus; species Acanthurus lineatus. The sequence continues at coordinate 19,229,677 of JAPZDV010000024.1, read as the reverse complement.
ATTGGAAAAGAGTAACAACTGATATTTGCTGATTTTATCTCAGTCTAATGATAATATTGTTTTTGTCAAGGACCATTTCAGCTCTAACAAGAGTTAGATACATTTATTTTATGCTTAAAATACCACAAATATATCTCATAATATGCAATGTACATATTCATATTATGAATATATTGAAAAGCTAAACTAATTTGTAATAATAAAAAAAAAATATTGATCCAAACAAAGACATCTTTCACTGACTAAATACAGTATAACTTGAATAAACCAAAAATATGAAAGTGATGCTCACAGCAGAGCTAAATGGATGTAGGGTGAACTTGTCCAGCATCACCTGTGGCTCCACCTCTATAGACCTGTGTCAAGTACCAGCCAATCAGAGAAATGCCTTACTCTGATTGGCTGGTACTTGAAACAAATATTATGTTTGTACTACAAACATAATGTTTCTCGTGTGAGAATTCTGATTTTAAATGAATTGGATCAGGTCACAGTGTCGGGTTCTCGCCCTTTTCAAGTAGTGCTCACACATCCAGTGAGCAAGTTGTGGAGGGTCCGGACCCCCAGTGACCCTGCAGCGATCAATCTCTCAAAATACCCTTTAAAAAAAAGAGTTCAACCAACATTGACCCACATTCGTATATACAATGAACCCCACAGAGTGTCACACCATACCTGCTTTACTACCCTGCCGGATGCTGTTACAGATACTCAGCTGTACAATGTCCCAGTGTGACCATTCATAGGCACAACACAAAGACAAAATGCCCCCTATTAGATACCTTTGCTGACAGAAAATATAAATGCTGTGTTAACATTAACACTGATTTATATGTGTTGTCATATTTTTAAAACACTAAAACACATCTTAAAATGTACTTACACAGTAATTAAATTTAAGTGCACAGTAAAGATTTTTATAGCCTATCAGTTTTTTCAGCAAGGGTGGATTCACTGGGGCTTTTAAAACATTGCTGAAATCTGAAAGCAGCATATGTAAACTCGTTTGTGTTCATGTCTTTTATACTTTTTATTTTTCACATCATTTATGGAAAAATGAGCAGGCTCTCCATCAAACACTGCAAAGACATGGAGGCGATAGCACAAAACAATCAGCTGACAGACGAGAAAATTGCCCAGTTTGAGTGTTGTGGGACAAAAGAGGCTGCTGACAAAGATGTAACTGAAGTCTGTGGTGTAACAAAAGCCTTTGAACGTGCTCCACCTTGCTAATCATCTCCTGTAGTGCCAACCAGGTTTCTCCATGGTTGATTAGTATGGCGAGCTGTGTTGGGCCATATGGCACCCTGGCTAACCTTTGGTTGTGTTTAGGAGAGACTTTGGATGAGAAAACAAAAAGATATTGAACACGTGATGAGTTTGGCAGGATTCTACTTAGCCTTCAATTAAAAAAAAAATCTGCTCGTAAACTTAACCTTTAAGTGTGTAGCTGTGAGCTTGAACTAAATAATTGGTCTGTGGTCCTTTGCTGACCTTGGCAGGAGCCTCAGCACACAGTCGATCAGACATATCAGGTGTCGGTGAGCAGTTCAAGTTCACTGAGCCAACTGTTCACTGTTTTTCTGACCCAAGGGAACCCAATTATGTTCTTATCACACATGTTGACCTGCATGTTTTCATTTTGAGCTAATGAACACCCAGAAAGTAGAGTTTAATATTAGTTTAGTATTTAATATCAAACATAGAGTTTTACTCAATATTATTGATTATGCCTAACAGTCAGGGTAAACTTTAATGAAACATTTGAATAATGCTTTTTAGTTTTTATTGTTGATTCCTTATTGCCTCTTAATATTTCTGTTGTGAATAATTTAAAAGGAGAAACTCTCAAAGTTTACAACTCTTTCTGAGTATTTTTGAGTTGAGAGTTATTTTTATATCTGTCAGCAGTTTAAAGTATTTGGATCATGATTATTGGACAATCACACTGAATTTATGTTGATAAACATCACAATGAGCTCAAATTTGGGGAGCTTTTTCTCACTCAATGAGACTCTGATCAGGATAAATAAGCCAAAAATACAAGATTTTATTCCAAAAATCGAAATTCTACAGAGTTTGACAAGTTAAAATAAATAATATTATTAACTTTGTAATGCAAAGCTCTCAGTGTGTACATCCCCATAGCTTGCTGTCATAACATGTAACTGTGAAATATTTTATTATCTTTATACTCAAATATACCATGCTTTTTAAAAAAACATTCTGACAGAATATTTCATATAAATCTATATTTGTAACTATTCTGTCTCTTCCAATTTAATTCATTTACTGGAGAATTAAAAAAATGTGCTTTTTAGCTTTACAGAATATGCTAAACTTGTTCATCAGTGATGTTGTCCTAACAGCAAATAAAAATCCTAATTTTTTTTTTATTTGTTAATTATAACTGCTTTGTTAATTTTTCTTAAGAACAAAAACACAATTTGAGATTGATTTAATTTCATCGTGGTGCTTGTTGATGCCTCCTCTGCTGCACCTTTAGCGGCTGAAGACGGACGGGTCTTGCAGGCCATTTTGGGCCTCGTACATGTATCCCTGCACATCTGGCCTCATTGTAATCAAGACAAAATGGTAAATGCTGTAGACTGAGGCCTGTGTTTGCATGGGAACCAAAGGGCAGCAGGAGCGGAGGATGGCAGCAGGTCGGTAGGACAACAGCTGTAGTCAGACTGCAGACAGGGAGGCAGACGTTTTGTATCTGCTCAGGAAAACTGGCTGAGAAATACTGAGCGTCAGACTGAATCTCACTGAGCCTCTGTGCTGATTTAAGATCGATCATTTCCTGGAGTTTCCTCAGAGTGATCAACCTGATGTGTTGGAGTTTCCGCAAGCTGAGAAAAGAATCCAAAAAACCTGCAAGTGGCTTTTTTCCCTCTGCAAACCTCTGAAACAGCAGCTGTGAAGATAAAAATCTCATTGTCTTTTATCTTTGAAAAACACACACAAAACGCTACACTTGCTTTGCAACAACAGCCTGAGTTTCTGACCCTTTTGACTTTGTGTTAAGAAAAACTAGGCTGACGTGTTTTTTATTGGTCTGCTTCTCTCCTTTTAACCAGCTGTTTTTTTCGGGCACGTCTGTCATTTCTGTTCTTGCCCTCACTGCCCTTTTTTTATAGGAAGTGTGGTGGTTTGTTAATGGCACATTATACATCATGTTACTACTCCACTACTATTGTGATTACAAAAATACCTTGATATGATTAAACATGTGACAAAAAGGTAAATGTAGTTTTTATGCTGATGGAAATACCAAGACACACTTGTTATTGTGTGGAAATCCTCCGTTAAGCACTATCTCATTATCTGATGTGTATCAAACAGATTAAAAAGGTAATTAAACATTTGCTGTGATATAATGGTTACTGTAAAAGGAAATACAACACAAACTTACACTAATCAAACTGATATGAAAAGGGAATTAAAAAACTTACCTCACACTCCTCCTCTACATGGTTGATCTTCTTTAAGAGACACCTCTGAGCATAATGCACACTGTATTTTTCTACTGCAAAGCACAATTAGAAAATGTAGGCATTGGCAAGGAAGTTAAGGCATGAGGCTTAAATGCAGAGCCCTTTTCAGTACTCACCGAGTTGCTCTTGCTTGGCCTGGATGATGCTCCTCAGTTTTTCCAGTTCCTTGTACTTCATAGCAAGCAGCAACTTCGAATCTCTAAATTGAGGTTTTTGAGAAAGAGTAACTTTTGCCAGTTTTTGATTTGAAATAAGCATCTTCTCTGCAGCTTTTTGCAGGCCCTGCAACTGGAAATGACAACATGTAGTTTAAAAAAAAAGTGAATCCATAAAGAATTAACATATAATCTGCATAATAACAACCATTGTTTTAGTTTGCCATCCTAATTCTGTATAACAAACACCATAAGTCACCACGTGACTTATTCAGCATCAAAATTCAACTCATTTAATTCACCTTGTCACTGCACCTGACGATGTGATTTATTTTGTTTTCATCTTCCAGCAGCTCTCGCAGCTCTCTGGTCTTCAGAGCACCAAACTGCACCGACAGAGACATGATCACACTGGATGCTCTTTACTCCATCTAAGTTTGGTGCCTGTTTGTTCTCGATGTGTCCTTTTGTGGCGCAATGTGAGCTGTCGATGTTGCATTCAAGGACTGTCGGAAAACTATACGACAATGGCACCAAAAGAAAATTCTACTCTCATATTACATGACTGAACTTAAAAAGCAACGTGTTTGGTTTTCTGCTCAGTGTGATTCTGCGATAATAACAGTGATTGAAAAATGAAAGTCAGTATGCTGCAGCTGTATTGTTATGCCTACAATTATTTACATGGCATTTTAAAAGATATCATCAATGAATAGCATAACCGCATTGTCACTGTCTGCAGTGTTTTCGTCGATCATGTGCGTTTGTTTGGTAAAAATTCCTGGGTTTCATTCGTGTAACGTTTGACTATTGATGTTCAAAAATCCCAGCCAAATGGAAACTCTCATCCAATGTGATGAACGGAGTGTCCACAGTGTCTGCTGTACCTGAAGACCCAACAGCTTTTAGTAAAAAAAAAGCAGAAAAAACAAAGCTGGTGGAAAAAACACAGTCATGAGGAAAAAGCGTTAAAAAAATTCAGTAATATTATATTATTTAAGTATATTATAGTATATTTATCCTCTTTTTCAAAAACTATTATTCATGCACAGATTTTCCTCTACCTGTTGTATCGGTTTATCGTTTTTTTCTATTTTGCTGTTATTGAGTGCTTTATCCATTTTACTACTGAATTATTTTATCATCCCGCCTTATTTTTTATTTGTTTCATTGTAGCCCTGACATTTAGATTAAACTACACAAAGTTCTTAGGACTTCATTTCTAAACAACCTCTAGGCTACAAAGTATATTAGTGCCATTATTTATTCTACTTTTTTAATCAGGTTTGTTTTTATTTATAATAAAACACTTTATTTTAAGAAATATTAAATGTCCATTGACCTATAAATACAATATTATTCCAATTTTGTCATAGAAAACGTCACTTTTGGGTTTTACAGTTTTCAGGCACAAATACCAAAAAGCATCTCAATTATATTTAACACTGGAATCAAGAGATAAGATGCATGCATGTTAGTTATTTTTTGGTTGATTTTCCTCTGCACTACATGTGAGTGGTGAATTTATAGCCCACATAGTCATGAGAAGAGCTCTCACACACCTGAGTGAATGAAACCATGTTGTTCTGCACTGACTTACTATGTGTTGCTGGCATCCCGTCACTGAGGGTTTACTCTGAGCTTTTGTGTATGTCCTGATGTCACCACAGTGTTCTTTCAGACAGTGTCTCCATGCCGGCCTCAGAATAACTCAGCTATATGTGGCCTCGGTTAATCCCTAAGACGAGCGCTGCAGAGCTCCTTTACTGCCCGTCAGTGAAAGTCCTGCGCTGAGACACACAGGACTTTTCCCTCCTGAGAGCAGCTACACAACATGGAGCTTAACCACAGCAGCCCTCAGCACAGGACACCTGCACCATGTGAGTAAATAACTTACCACATCTGTGATTTCTCACAGTATTTTATTAGTTTTAGGTATTGAAGGGGATTTAGATGAGAATTGGGCTTCCACTGCATATCAGTATATTGTTTATCATTTTCCATACTCAAGTTTAACAGTTATACATGTTGCAAAAGGCTTTTTTTAAATAAATATGTTGATTACTTTAGAGTTATAGCTTTGTGTTCCCTGTAATATTGTAAATTTACTTGTTTGTTGAAGCTATCTACTTAGTTGCATAACAAGCTTTTCAGTTCCCCATGTTGTATTTTAGGCAGCTGATCAGTTGATCTACTGCTAAACTGTTGTTTACTGTGTTTTATCTTGAGTGTTATCTTTAATTTTTCTCCAAGAGTGTTGAAAACTGTTAAAGTTGGGCAAGACAGCAGATTGTTTTCTGGTTTAATGCTGCAGTTTGGGTGCTGAGAGACATAAATGTTGAAGAAAACAAGAAAAACTTCACACATAAAGGGCCTTTACATAAACTAGGCGTAATACTGCTGTTTTAAAAGCTAGCTGACATGGCACCAAACAACATTTTAAACATAAAATTTCCCAGAGCCTCAGAACACAAAGGTACTTATGAAAGCGTGAAGTATGGTGGGTAATTTCAAGCTAATATCCTTTTTACTCACGGCATCTGTACAAAAACTGTTGCTTTTTTATATGTCAACTAAATAAAGTAAGAATTTGAATTTGTAGCTTTATTCAATGTTCAGATCTGTGTTGTCTTTCAGTGCAGTGATGCATCCTCTGATGCTTCTGCCAGGCTGAGACTTTGAGCTATGAGTGAACCAGAATTAACCGCCTTGGACGCAGACACTGTCTGTGGGCCGGAGCTGGACTCTGAGCAAAACGGCGAGCTGGCTGACTTGATTGCAGCCATGAATATGGCTGCGAATCGCATGACTCCACCTAATGGTTACAGGTCGGGCACCCCAAGGTCCACCAGCTCGCACAGAGCTCGACTCTCAGACAGGAAGCTGTCACTGCAGGAGAGGGGGACCCGCATGGCCCGACAGCCCACCATCGAGACCAAACGTGTGTCCATCACAGATGCTGATGTGAGGAGATCTGAGCTGCAGAAATGATATCATGAGTTGGAAATTTGACTTAATTTAACATGTTATTAATGAAATCCTTCAATGATTTAATTCTCTTCTTATATTCTGTAGGATTGTGTCCAGCTCAACCAGTATAAGCTCAACAAAGAAATTGGAAAGGTGATTATTCAGTGCACTACATAAGCAAGCTAAAACAGGAGTGATGCATTTATAAAGCCCTTCATCTCTGTTATCTCTACACTCCAGGGTTCATACGGAGTGGTGAAACTAGCTTATAATGAAGATTCTGAACAATACTATGTAAGTTGAAACTTCTACAGTAAACTGTGCCTTTATGCTCACAGTGTTTAAATGTCAGTTTATGTGACCTTCGTTTGCTTGACATGTTTTGTTTAGGCCATGAAAGTTGTTTCAAAGAAGAAGCTGATGAGGCAGTGTGGATTTTTGCGTGAGTGAAAAAAATATTTGAATGTCAAATGAGCATTTACCTCCTGAGGTGGTGGTGATGGTGTGGTTTTATTGTTGTGTGTAATGCCAGGCCGGCCCCCTCCCCCAGGATCAAACCCTCAGCAGGATCTCTTTCCTAAAGCTGTGTTTCCTCTGGATAAAGTGTACAAAGAGATCGCCATCCTGAAGAAACTGGACCATCATAACGTTGTTAAACTTGTGGAGGTCAGTCAGATGACTAAGTTCTCACCTGCTGTGAATTTCCTGCAACCTTTGAAAAGCATGTAAAGTCTGTGTTTGAATCGCTATCTAGAAGGCAAAAATGGTATCTGAGCATCTCCAGATGAAGATGAGATACAAATTTTGAACTGGACCTTATAAATTTGTGTAAACAGAGCAGAATATGACGTTTCTTGCAGGTGCTTGATGATCCTGATGAAGATGGACTTCATATGGGTGAGGCCTTATCAATCTCTTTATCAGTAACTGTATTTAGCTGCTTATATGTCCTGATAAAGTGAGGGAGTTGTTAAATTCTGATTATTTGTCCTCAAGCCTTCGAGTTGATGACAAAAGGGTATGTTTTTGTGCATGTATGTATTCTGTCACATTCCCAAAATGTAATAGTTTGTTCATTTAAATTGTAGTTTGTTTATTTAAAGTGTTCTTTAAATAAATCTCCATCAGGTTTATTTTTTCTCCTCCTCTTGTGTTGGTCAGTCCGGTGATGGAGGTGCCTACAGATGACCCCTTCACAGAGGAGCAGGCTCGCTTTTACTTCAGAGATGTCGTCCTGGGAATAGAGTACTGTAAGTTTGGATTTAGTATTAAATATTTCATAAATAGCCAAGACATTAAATATGTTCATAACTTTTTCTTTAATTAAATTCAAGACAGAGATACAATTATCACTGATATTTTATGGATTTTTAAGAAAAGATCCTGTCTTTTTATCTCAATTTTGCATGACTACAGTTACAGCAAAAAGCACCACTTTCCTTACAGCTGCTCTAAAATGACTATGGAGGAAATATTTCAGTGCTGCTCCGCAGACAATCTACATACTGACTTCTCTGCTCTCTTTATATCATCCAGTGCACTACCACAAGATCATCCACAGGGACATCAAACCCTCCAACCTGCTGCTGGGGGACGACGGACACGTCAAGATCGCAGACTTTGGAGTGAGCAATGAGTTCGAGGGGACGGATGCACTCCTGTCGAGCACAGCGGGGACACCGGCCTTCATGGCCCCCGAGATGATGACTGAACATGAGCAGAGTTTCAGTGGAAAGGTGAGAAATAAGGCCTTCTTTTGGTCAACAGACCATGAAATTCGCCTGAAGTACATACAGAATGTTCTGGATGTGACTCATCATATCCAACTGTGGAATTATGTCCAAATGACTACAAAAAGCTTCTCAATAATGACACATCCGTTATAATCACTGTGTTTGTTGACCAGGCATTAGACGTGTGGGCGATGGGAGTCACACTGTACTGTTTCATCGTTGGGAAGGTGAGGGTGTTCATAGAAACATGCATGTAGCATGAAAAGCCGGAACATTTTGTTTATCTCATGTTGTCTGTCCTGTTTCAGTGCCCTTTTTACGATGAATATATTGTTGCTCTGCACAACAAGATCAAGAACAAACCTGTGGAGTTTCCAGAGACGTGAGCAAACATACAGACAGCAGCATAGCTCTTTATAATAACATTATAATATAACATTTTTTCTGGTTATTAAATAATAGGAAACATATGTATATGTAAAGGATACACATATTCACTTACTGCTTTCCCCTTTCCCCTGTACAAATGTCATGAGCAGAGAAATCTGCTATAAAGACCAATTACAGTCTTTTTTTAATCCAGGCTGGAAACATGTTTGTTTCTGCAGTTAAGTTGGGTATTTTAATTTTTTAATTTTTGGGACTATGATGATTGACTAACCTTGGGGCAAGCCTAAAGTGGCAATTCAAGGAACTGCAGTTTTTGGCACCTTAACATTGGCTACATTTTTCAACCCTGGAGGTTTAAACCAAGAGTCTTAACACTTCTGTAGTGTAAATATCTCCACAGGGCTGATGACTGCATGTGGCAGCAGCTGACTTTGAAAGAAAATACAATCATTTTCACACTTTGTAGAACTGTTACAGTAGATGAGAATGTTAACAAATCTTTTTAGACTCACTTCTGAACGTATTTGTGCATATTTTATTTATAGCATTAGAGCAGTCTTTCTTATTATTTTTCACAAATGAATCACCTGTCTAATCAGGTGAAACATAAGTGGAATTAGCTGTATGAACACCAGCTCCCTTCCACAATGCAATGTTGTATGCAATTATATTAGTTGGTAGTTAGGCTAGATAGGTTAAACTGTCTGCCCTGAAAAAAGAAAGAGGGTTTATTCCACTTTTTTTCCCTGCTGTCATGTGTCAGGAATAAAAATGTCAAAATCATACATATTTGTAAAACTGTTGCTTTCTTTACAGGCCCCTGATAAGTAATGAACTAAGGGAACTCATTGAAAAAATGTTGGACAAAAACCCTGAAACAAGAATTACCGTCCCTGAAATTAAGGTGACTGACAGTAAAAAAAATCCTCATATTATTAACAGTAGATATGGTCACTGTCAGTTTGTGTTGCTGTGGTGTTTGTGCTTTTATGTGTGCGTGTCATTGCAGCTCCACCCATGGGTGACAGAGAACGGCTCCAATCCTCTTCCTCTGGAGGAGGAGCACTGCACAGCGGTGGAGGTCACTGAGGAGGAGGTGCAGAACAGCGTCAAACTCATCACCAGCCTTTCCACTGTGGTGAGTCACACGTCACTACCTCTCTAGACTTTATTTTACACTTTCAAGACCCACAACTGGCTACTTATTTGAGTATTTTAAGTGAATTATCTCAGCTGCAATAATTACATTTAGCTCTCTCAGATTAATGCTTTCATGCCTTTTTTAAAAATCTCATCTCCTCTGAAATTTTGGAGAAATTTTGCCAAGTCTTAATGCAGATTTACAATCAGTGTTGAAGGTAAATATAGTCCATTAAATCAATCATTTGCTCAGTGTGCGCTGAGTTCTCCCACAGAACCGTGCCGGCATTACTTACATGTACAGGAGTGTCTGTGCTGCCAAAGGATGAGACTTAAAATCCAAGATAAAATAGTGTGCAACTCTTCTTTAGCACCAATTCTGTCACTGCACAAAAAATTATAAAGCTGGTGTCAGAAGGAAAACAGAATTTGTAGCGGGAAAACTCGGCTTTCCCAATCAATAAAGCAAGCACTGAAAAACTTATGGGATCAATTGATTATGTTTACCATCAACACTGATTGAACATTGACATAAAATGTGATGAATTTTCCCTTTAAGACTTAAAGGGTCAATGTATCACCTGGCATAGCCTTAACTAAGAGGAAATCCCAACCATTACATCTACAAACTGTTCCTTTAAAGTCTCAAGATAAAGGCAATATTAAAAGGGCAACGAAAAAGCATTTAGCTGATCATATTGCTTTCAAAGCTGTGAAACTTCAACATCTATAAAACATCTTTGAAGAGTAATTCACAGGTAATGAATTATAGGCACATTTTCCATCAGTCAAATCCTGTAAAAACCCAAATTTGACATTTAAATGTGTATCTTTTGGTGTACAGACTCAGCTGTCATTATGAAAATGTTTTGTATTTTCATTGAGACTGTCTCTGATGTCCACTGCAGATTCTGGTAAAGTCCATGCTGAGGAAGCGGTCTTTCAGTAATCCCTTTGAGTGTCAGGGCAGACGGGCAGAAAGGTCCATGTCTGCCCCTGGAGGTCTTCTTACGTAAGTAGCCTACTCTGCAAATCCTGCCTGCTCCGCTCTGCTAAACTGCCAGCTCTGCGATTAGGCCTCTAACAAAACAAAGCAGCGAGCAGATGCTTGGATAAAAATAGATCAGTCCCTTTTATACTTCTTATGTGCAGCTTGTGTTTCACATATTTAATATATTAAAGTTATCATCACACATAGACCATTAATGTTTAGACACTGACTAGCTCTTGTACTGTATTTGTTCTGTTTTTTTTCATCATGGCAGCACACTCAGGCAGATAAAAGCATTTGTCCTCTCTCATAAGCTAAATGGATGCCCCTGCAGCAGCAGTAATGGCTGTGCTGCTTTTATTTTCCATTAACAAGCCAGTGCTGTCTGTGGGGGGCTGCTGGCACAGCTAATTACACCTCCATGTGAAGAGATGTGGAGCTGCAGCTACATCCTCCTCCACACATGCCCAGGCACCACCACCAGTCCTACAGCACTGCAGTCTCCCACTCAGTGAAATCTGTGCAGATCAGCCTGTCTGCACAGACTGACACATGTGATATGTAAATGGTGAACGCAGGTCTGTTTGGGCTTTTAAATGATAAAGAATGGCTTAAATGGGATGCTGAAATTAAAGGTAAACATTTTCCACTTTACAGGTGTAGTTTTACTATGCAGTTGGCTTAAAGAAGAAGATCAAATGCTTTAATTTGATCTTCTTGGAGGGATGATGTATTGTGGCATAGAGTTCCAAAAATTATCCAAAAATTTATTTTTAGATTTTTCTGTAAATTAAATCTAAACTCCAGTATGATTTAATTTAACAGAAGCGGGAGGTTCTCCTGCTTGGAGACCCAAGTTGTTCAGAAAATGTATTATGTCATTAATAATCCCAAATATTAACAAAGACAAAATATTTCACTGAACTATGTAATTTCGGAAATTTAGGAAATTTATACACTTTATCTTAAGCTCGTTATAAGCTCAATATTAATAACACTTGGACATCATTTTTAAAACTCAGTTCACTGTCATGAAATGCTATTTCAGACTCTCTGTTTGCTTCAATAACTTCAGCATTCATTAGGAAAAATGTGAAATTTTGTAAAAGAAAAACAATACATAAAAAATCGTTGGAATTTAGTAAATTGACCTTCTATGAACTCAGATATGTGATGAAAGAAGAATAAAACAGGCATTCTAACATGTTGAGCTCATTTATAAAAACATTTTCTTTTTGGCAACTAAGGTCTCTATATGTGCTCCTCTGTAAACCATCAACTGGAAATATTACTTCTTGACGGAGGCTGAAAAGAATGGACTCCTTGGGAAGTTCAGTTTCTTACTGAGAAATGAAGGAGAAGATTGATATCAGTCTACATTTTAATACAAAACTACAGCCAGCAGCCAGTTAGCTTAGCATTGCATTAAGACTTAAAGCAGGGGATAAGTTAGCTTGGGGCTGCTCAAAGTTAACAAATTCCTCCTATCAGAACCTCTAAAGCTCACTAATTTACATATTATTTTGCACAAAAACTGAAATAAATTTTAAAAAAACAACAACGACAATGATTTGTGGGTTTAAATGTGGCACATGACCCTCTATAAAAACCTCAAATTGTCATCTCTATGGTATGTTTTTGTAACAAAATGAGTCAAACGGGATACAACTTGTTAATTAGTGAGCTTCAGAGTTGCTAATAGATAGACTTTGTTACCTTTGGATTGAGCACACAAGCTGTTTTACCTGTTAACAGGTTTTATGTAAAGCTAAGCTAAGCTAACTGGTTGCTAACTATGGCTCCATATGTGCTTTTCAGACTATTTTTTTTTCTTTTAACTCTGCAAAATGACTCTGTATTTTCCAAAATGTCTAACTTTACCTATAAACTGCTGTAATCCTGCTATGTTAAAATCTACACTAATAATTAGCTTTAGTTTTAAATTACACAAGTATAAATTCTGGCCTCTCACATTACATCTCCTTCTTGCAGTGGTTCTTGGGGCTTATTGGGGTCTTCGCCTCAGCTTCATCCTTCCTTGAGGTAAATTTTATAAAAGCACCTAGGTTGAGCTCATGCGCTTCATACACAGCTCAGCTCATCAGTTGTTTGTTCAACCTTAAGAGGATTTAGAAGAGACAAGACCACACAAGGCTCTGAACAAGGAGCTGTACCAAAGATAAATAGCCACACATGGTTGTTGTGTTTGTTCTTGTGGTTGTTTGTGTTGGCTTTCTTTTTTCTCTTGTGTCCTCTAGAGGTTGATGTGAATAAAAAGTGATGAGCTGTCCTGTGGAGGACATGCAGGCTGCTCGATGACATTTTTAGTCTAGTGTTTCTCTTCCTCCTCCTCATATGTAATCTTAGTACCTTCAATAACATGATGGAGCATTTGTGGCCCACAGGAAAGTCAGCAACGAGGGGAGCAGAGACGGAGAGTTGGAGGACTTGTATGAAGACGATACATTTACAGAGTCCACAGGTTAATTTGACACATGCACACGGATTAAAAAAGGAGGAGAGTGTGCTTAAAATGTTGTATTTTCTACCTGTCTTTGTATTTTTAATTTTCTCCCAATTTAATTTAGCTTTTTGCTCACTGTGATTCAGTGCTAATCTCACATTAGTATACAAAACTGCTATAATTCTGTAAAACTCTACATCAAAAATGACCATAAAGTAAATAGTTCCACAAATCTTTTAAATGAAGTCAGATTAGATTTTATTCTGTCCCTCTGATTGTTTATCAATTACAGGTGGTATGATTGTTTATCTAATATATGGTTTGTTTACTTTGTACTGTTGTTAATAATTTAAATGTGCTCCTTTAAGAAGATATTTTTACATTTTCCTACAGCTGTTGAAGATAATAAACATTCTTATTTTGAACCCTGACTTTGAATGATTACAGGAAATTGCAGCCTCTGTAGAAAACAGCACTTTGGCAGTTTGTTTTGTTGACTGGGAGCCACTAGATGGCAACCTTGTGACAACAAATTGATTATTTTCTCTGTGATCTGTCCTTGGTTTGCCTCTGGCTTTGCTCCTCTTTCCTTTTTCCCCCCTTTATAATTCTTCAGACTAATAACACTGTCTTTAAATTGATATATTAATTCATAAATAGTCTGCAGTTTATCTTCTATTCTTATCAAACCTTTGAAAACGCTCTGCTGTGACAGAGAATCCCACATAAAACACACTGTAAAAACAAACTGCAACCTTATTTCAGTCAGATTATTTTACATTTTATTCATTACACCAGAAGAGGGCACCATTGTGCTGCAATGGTGGTCACCAAAGCAGGAGGTCGAGTTTGAGCCCTCGGTCACAGCTACAACCCACCTGAGTGAAATGAAATTGAGCTTGAAATTTGCAGCTAGGAACACTGTTCAAGCAAATGTATCAGTTATGGCAGTGAAAAGATGTTCAAAAACACCTTACAAATATTTCAATCCATTTAACATGATTTTTCCCATCATAATGATCATCTGGCAGTTGTGCTCACATCATTGAGTTTAGTTGTTCTTTAGCATACAAAAAATTTTGCCGAAAGCAACAATGCAACTTTGAAAACAGTGTAAGACAACAAACTCCATGACAATGATTATAAAAAAGAAACCATGGGATTCCAAAAATGAAAAGAATTTAGCAAAAACCTAATTAAAAGTGTCCCTCCAATGAAGAAAGCAACAAAAACTGCTTTCTAGGGTTCTTTTCTGGTGGAGAAAATGTGATGCAGGTTCATACAGGGCCCTGCCAGTGCAGAAATGTTATAAACTGTGCAACAGGGTGCCGTCAAGGGGAGAACACCTGAAGACATGCCCTCTGAGGTGCCCTCTCAATGGAGAAAGTCCAAACTAACATTGTTTATTCCACCTTACATTCCTGTTAAATATTCAGTAGTTCCTTGTGTGCTTTTATTACAGAGCTGTAAAAGTTAACTTTCAATTTGAGTCACGTAAAACATTTTTAATGTAGGGTTGTAAACTGTTACATTGTAAATCTTTCACATCTGAATGTATGCTGGTGACCCACTAAATGAGGCCCTTTGCACTTGTTTGCATGCCTTCAGATTGTACAAGTCAGTGCAATGTTTACTGCTGAGACATTTTATGGTGATTTGTTATTTGTAGTCATGCTAACGTTTCCCATGATACTTATCAAGTATCTATGATACTTATCATATATATTTGGAAATATGAGGAGAAAACCAAGGTTTCATACATTAATGTTATGTTACATCTACATAAAAATATTATTATCACAATATTCTAACCTTTTAAATATGTTCAAACATTTCAAAGTTGCCAAGGCCACAATGAACTAAAGAATAAATGGAAAATGACAATAAAATCTAAGTATCCTCCTGAATTGTAAGAATAAGGTGGCCAAAAAAACTGTGGAAACTCAAGATTCCATGAAGAAGTCATTTTCAATCAAATGTTTAAGTACGAGAGCTTCTGTTTGGGGAATTCCACTGTAAACCCCATCTTTACAGAGCATCTTTCAGCAAATGTTTAGCTATTTTTAGTCAAATGTAGGCTGTATCCAAACATTACTCTCTTCTCTCCTGTAATTGTGCTGCAAAAATAGATGCTGCAGTTCCAAGGATAAGGAGGAGGCATGATGCTGCAAAATGTACAATCCCTGAGTAAGAGTGTCATTACCAGTCACCAGCAAACTAATCAGTGGTTTATCACGTTAAGCTGTGGATGCACCATTGGTTTTGGAGTGGCAGGCTTTATTAATGTAAAACATCAGGTCCAAACAGAAGAGAGCATGCTGTAGAGTGGGCCTGAAAGTTTCTCTGGGGGTGTGCAGGCTAGTAGGTGGAACAATATCTCTGATAGTCTGAGACAAATCAGTGCAAGAAGTCAAGAAGCTTTGGATTTAATTAAAAAAATCTTTTTTAAAACAAAGTATCTAGGAACTACCTTTTAAAATGGTGTCAGATTCATAATGACCATCATCATCACTGTCATTGCGGAGGGGGGGGGAGTTAGATGAGAAGATAAATGCCATTTCATAACTGTACAATAAATGTGAAGTTATAGTGAGCTTAGTTTAACATTAAGACTGTTGTCAAAGTGAAAACAGCTAGCCTAGCTCCCCTCCTGAAGACCACATTATGATTTTTGGACCAGTTAACCAAATAAGATAAAACTGTTTATTTGTGAACTTAAAAGGTGCAGGTAGACAGATTTTGTTGCATTTTAACAAAATCTGTTTAACTTTTTTTAACCTGTTTTCAGTCTTTTATGCTAAACAAAGCTAACCATCTCCGGCCAGTCTCATACAAAGACATTAAGTTTCTCATCTCACTCTCAGTATAGGCAAATAAACCTGCATCATATTGACATATCATGTGGATATTGCTCTTGTAGCTTATTATCTTTGTTAAACAATTCAGGCTGGTTCATTTACTTTTGCATCATTTGTTCTCAATTTGATTTGCATGACAGCAGTAGAGAGAATGTCGAAGCCTTACAGAGAGGAGAGCTTGGTGATGTATATCAATCATGTCTGACACTAAATTATTACTATTATCTGATCAGTGGGAGACGATGTTTTAAAGCGGTAGCAGCACAAAACCCATCACAGATAAACATCTCATATCCTCGAGTGGCCGATAGCCTCTCAAAGAGCACAGACCTAAATATTTTTTAAATATGAAATAGAATAAACAAGATAAACTCTTCTGTTAGATTTTGTGTGTGAAGTGCTCTGAGAACATGTTAAGATATAAAATAAAACCAGCTCTTAAGCCTCTGCAGGCTGAAATGCTTCATGAGAGCATTTGTATTCCTGCAGTCAGCCCATTTTTCTGCCGTTGCAGTTATGTGAAGACCAAAGAGGAGTGTTTCTGAGCAAAGATTTCTGTGGAGACGGTTGCCATGCAACAGCACAATACTGCGCTCATACAGAGTAGTAACTTCACTGTATGACTGCTCTTTTTCCTGAGCCCGCTGCCTGAGTAGTATTGCAACATTCAATTCTCCTCTGTTATACTGTATTTACAGCATTTCAAATACATAATAAGGTCTTTATTTTGGGGCTGTAACTGTGGGGCCATTGTTTGGTGGATGGGCAGGGGAAACTTTGCTTCAGAGTCTGGTTCCACACCCAGACTCCCTTACAGTTTCCACGTCTGGAGCCAGCTGTGGTTCAACCCCAGATACTTAGCTAAACACTGGCCCTTGTCTCTTGCTGTTCATCCCGTAGCCCTGTCACCATGCCACGTTTCGCCTCCTCAGCCTCAGCTGGCTCCATGTTATCCCCCTCTCTCCCCCCTCTCTCCCTGGCTTTTTATTCACCACGACTGACCCCACTGGCCCGCTGTCAACTGAACTGTACATCCCCTCTAGGCTGCAAAGCGGAGGAAGGTTTTTCTTTTTTTTCCTTCTCCCTGCACTGTTGGGAATCCCCTGAGCCCACATACATAATGAGTCACCAGCTCAGACACTGAGGCAGACCCACAAACACTGGAAGGTATAATTTGTCAGTCGGTTGGCACCTGAGGAGGTAACTGTAAAACAAAGCATGACTGGCTAGACACTGTTAAGGTAAAAAGATACACATACACCTCACACTGAGGGCCAGCATAGAAAGAACCCCTTCAACAGCAGAACACAAAGCAAGAAAGGCAAGAAATATTCAAATCTGCTTCGTAATGATATGCAGAGGGCCAACAGACTGCATGTCTTTAATCAAATCCAGCATTAACAGATGAATCCACAATGCCAGTGTCTTCATATTACATTTGAGTCATTAACAGTTCATTATCACATTGTGAGCCTGCCTGTGGTGGGAGTTAGAACTTCTAAAATAGATATTACTTGTAATGTGCGGATTCACACCCCAGCCTGCTAGACAAGTGATTAATTTCATTCTCACTTTTATTTTTTGTAAAAACATCCTAGATGTAGAACAATATTAGGAATTAACTGTGTCACTGTGTGCGTGGCCTCCTCGCCGCAGACGTCCCAGGTCGGCACTCTGTCAGAGGTCACACAGATAGGTCACCTTCTCTGACAGTGAGCTGACTGCAGAGGATCGTTCCACAGCAAGACTGTCCAGGGAGGCTTCAGATTCCTCAGGAATGATGTCAAGAAGTCACCTAACCTGTGTCAGCAGCTTAGTGTTGGATTAAAACAGGAATATGTCTAATACACATTTGTTATCAATACACTCATCATATTTAGTAGACCAGGAACAGCATTATTTACATGGACGTTATGGTGTATAAATGGTTTTAATAATCTTAAACTTTGTGGACCTTTAGGAGGAAGTAGCAAAAGGAACAGATTATAAAGTGCTTAAGTACAGAAAAGCACACGTTTTACTCTATATTGTCCAAATTAGAAAAAGAGCTTAAAATTCACCTTCTTCATCTGCTTTTTTAAAATCTCAGAATACGTTTGTAAGTGTGCCTGAAACATTTTTATCCTCTTTTCTGTCTCTCCTGAAGAGGTTTTCAATGAGTTACCCAGTGACTACAGCAGATTTTCATGTTTTCTACAGAAGCCCTGAATTGACAGAGCAAACACTGACTCTAAAGAAGGCCTTCGCATTTGTATGGAGTTTTGCAGCCATTGTAGGTTCACACTTGGAGGAGGAGGCTGAGCGGAATGATGCTCAGTCCAACAGATAATGTAACTTGGTGTCACAGAACTATTTCTATCATCAGCTTTACATAATCATTCTGCACACTTTAATATTTTGTTTTTGATCAAACATCTTTCATACTAGAAACTCTTCACTTGCCTTTCAGTTAGCAAGTGACTGTTTTTCCTGAGAATTTTTATGTGGAAGAAATATTGGATTAAAGATATACTTAAACATTATTTTAGAGGAAATTTATGAAATCTTTTAGGCTTCGAATGTTCACTGCTTAGTACAGCCTCTTCATGAAACCCCAGTTATGTAATAAGCACATCAACTAGGAATTTAAGTAATGAAGTTTGAGCATACTTAATGTTATTTTGATGATGATGTTATCTTGTCAGGGAACGTGGTGTGACTGTGACTCTCCTGCAATGGGAGGCCTTGAAAGAACATGCAGAGTGACGTAACTGTGAGACAGGAGGGGGGGGGGACTTAATTTTAGACTCACCTTTTACAAACTTTTGTTCATCAAATAATTCTCTGTAGTTATGAATAATCACCTCCTGTGTTTTTAGGAATCAGTTTCATCACTGAAAATGACAAATATGCTACTGCTTAACTATTCAGATGACGGCACGGTGGCTGTATGTTGCAGCCAGATGGAGGGCATTCATTTGGAAAATGAAGCTCAAAAAATCATGGAATGACACTTCCTCACAACCTATCAGAAGCAATGTATCCTACAATGTTTTTGGACATGTGCGGCCAAAAATAGTCTCTAAAAACGTTCAGCTCAACGTTGTGGCACTTTTTGATAAATAATACAAAGTCTAAATGTTATCTTGAATAATTTATTTTGCAGCAGTCATGCATAACAGCTGCCTTTGTGCCTGAAAGAGGCAGCAGCGCTCTTTGTCCTTTCTTAAAAAAATAACATGGTGGAATGAACTTTAAGCTAAACAGCAGACATCAGAGCTGATTATTTGTATTATCTGTGCAATTTCATGTCATGGGGTGTGTTTGCTCAGCTGGAGGTAAAACTGATGAATCAGACTCTCTTAACCGGAGATATGAACTCTTAGCATCCATACAGCAGCACATAGTCTCTATAGTGGAGAGGCTGTCACATTGATGTCTCTGGTCTACTCACTGTCTACTCACAGGCTGCAGGGAGACCTATTTATAGATCTGTCTCTGTTCTCTGCTTCTACACCGGTCCCCTCTTTCCCTTCATCCCTCTTTTTTCTCCTTCCCTCACTCTAATGGGTTGATATTTCTGGAGCTGTACAGCTATTATCTTCTTTGCATCTTTGAGGTGCAGATCACGTTACGTCAGATCATAAACTTTTAAAAATCCAACGTGTCTGTCTGTTTTATCAGTATCTGCTCTTAGAAATATAATCTCTCCGTGTTTGGAATCAGCGCTGAAGAATAGCGATTGACTTAAGCGTTAATCCAAGGCTTTATTTCTAACACCTCATTGGTCATGGACTGTCTCACCTCCAGGCCTCAAAACTCCTCCAAAATCGCAAAGCCATCAATCTTTAGTCATCCTGCTTTGAAATTAGACAAAACTGTCTTTGTGGAAACGTTTCAAGTTTTAATTACTTGTAAATTGAACTTCAGGATGTTTCTTTCTCTTCTGCTGTCATCCAGTGTTCAAGCCACAGAGCAACAACTAGGCATGACAGTCATATAGTATGGTTGGTGATGAATGGCTTAAAAAACGACTGCAAGGCACCTGAGCCACAGAAGGTTAAATGGCTCTCAGCACAGAGGTTTGTAGACAACATGAATCGATGAGATCAGTGTGGAGTTTATAAGGTACATCAATACACTGTGTCAAAGCTTGTGATGACTTAACAAGGAATAAAACACAGCAAATAGCAAAAAATGCCAATGTCAGAAAGCTAACATGCTCATAGGACAGTGCTAACAGGCTGATGTTTAACATGTTTTTACCATCTTTGGTATTTAAGCGGTATTTCATTCCAGAACAAAAATGTCTATAAGCTGATGGTGCCAGACGAAGTCACCAAAATCAGTGGGGTGCACCCCTTTTTGAGCATGAACACAGACAAAATTTTATGGCAGTCCATCCAATGTTTGTCAAATCATTTCAGATGATAGTGACCGACTGATGACATCTGTAGCATCAAACTTTTAGCATGGCTAAAAAATAAAGTGACGTATAATTTAAGGCCAGCCTGCAGGATTGCATTGCCCTGGTTTCCTCAACAAAAAGTCAATGGGATTTTTCCATTGGATTTTTCCATTGGATTTTGGATTAGGCTGAAAATATGCTTGGTAAGTCAACACGCTGAATATCTTGAGTAGGGTGTAAGCACAAGTATAAACACAAGGCTGTAAAGTGAGTTAATTAGTTACGTGTCCCGTATGACAATATGTAACATCTCCTATAACCTCTGTACCATTTAAGTCTTTTAACATCATGAGTGGGGTATTTTAGACATGTTGCCTTATAAAGTAAATAGGAAAGTTTCTGTGTTAACTGGAGATCTTGATTTTGGAATCTAACAAAAAGATCCATTTAACAGACCCTTTGACTTAATGGAGGCAAACAGAAGTTTAATTAAACAGACTTATTTTGATTTTTAGACTCATGCCTTCAGAAGCAACTAACATGAAATATGCTAAAGTTTGCAATTTCTCGAATAACCACTTGAAGTTCTTTTCAAAAGTTAGTCCATCTAGATATTCAAATACCCAACATAGTCTGCCTGAGGGCACCTCTGAGTTAAATGGCTCTTGTTTACAGAAACCTTAAATATAGAAATGATAGATTTAGACGGTAGACGTATTATCTACCTCCCTGCAAAAAGCAAAAAACAGATTTTCTTTAAGTCTCTTTATTTTCCTTTTACTGAATCTGTTCTCCTGTACTTGATTGAAGAAGAAGAGGGAGTGTGCACACAACCACCCTTCTACAAACTTCATTAAAGAACTTCATTAAAGAAGACATAAATAACAAACTTAAAGACACATTTTTTCTACAGTTTAATTTTAATCAATCATCAAAGTTTTTTTATATCATCAGCACATGTGTATTATTTCAAACTTTAAATGAAACCACACCCATCTTTGCACAATAGAAGCCTAGACAGGTGTGTTCCCATGGAAACAGTATTCACATGGTCCTACAAAATGTGACAAATACTGTAGCTCACAAAAATAGCAATATGGGGCACAGAATTTGATGACTTTACAGTTTATCAGACCACAAAAGAGACAAGAATTAGCTAGCTAGTGTGTTATTACCTGACTGTGGAATGTAGTCAGGTCAAAGAGCTTTAGTAATATTAGATATTAGCATGATGGCATCCTAAAAGGATGATGTGAATGCAGCTCCCAAATCTGGAATGCAGTCCATTCAAGAGGGCTTATGCAGTCATTGAGGGTTTTGCCAAACGGAAGTAGGCGTGGTTTCGTCCAAATTTGGTACTAACAGATAAACATCAGGACCTTTTCAAGGAGATGCATTTTGAAGTGGCATCATTGTGAATGCCCACTGAGGCTAACAAAGAATTTTGATTCAGTGATTTCAAGGCCATACACCTCTGTGTGACATAATTATGGCTGGATGATCACTTGTGCCTTGTCATTCTGGCCCTCAGGGACATAATGCTTCATGTGGTAAAAGCAATCAGACAGAGCAGTTGATGTGTAAGTGTAGATGAAGCACAGCGGAACATTTTTTGTTTCACATGTCTCCTGTAGATGTGACCTTTAAAACATATTCTTCTCCAGGGATTTAGAAACCTTCATCTACTTTAACTGGTTTAAATAGATATGCATTCCTGTATCATCCCGGTTCCAAAAAAGAATCGGCCTGGTGATCTGAATGACTACAGACCGGTGGCACTCACATCACAGCTGATGAAGACTCTGGAGCGGCTCTTCCTCAACCTCCTCAGGCCCCAGGTGCAGCAGGCCCAGGACCCTCTACAGTTTGCATACCGGACAGGTGTTGGTGTGGAGGATGCCATCCTCTACCTTCTTCATCGCACCCACCTCCACCTGGATAAGGGGAAGGGCTCTGTGAGGATCCTTTTTCTGGATTTCTCAAGCGCCTTCAACACCATCCAACCCCTTATCCTCCAGGACAAACTGTTGAGCATGCAGGTGGACCCCTGCTTGGTGTCCTGGATCACCAACTACCTCACCGACAGACCACAGTACGTCAGGCTGAAGGACATCACGTCTGACACCGTGGTCAGCAGCACAGGAGCACCACAAGGGACAGTGCTGGCCCCCCTTCTCTTCACCCTATACACCTCAGACTTCTGCTACAGCTCGGAGCTGTGTCACATCCAGAAGTTCGCTGATGACACAGCCATCATGGGTTGTATTAGGGATGACAGAGAGGATGAGTACAGGAGTCTGGTAAATGACTTTGTTGCCTGGAGTGCCAGAAACCATCTCCAGCTCAACACCTCAAAGACTAAGGAGCTGGTTATAGA
>JAPZDV010000024.1:19184323-19206612 GCA_029814665.1 Acanthurus lineatus | reverse complement strand
CTGGAACCACAATTTCCCTGAGGAACTCTCCAAAGGGATCAATAAAGTTCTATCTAATCTAATCTAATCTAATCTATTTTAATGTAAACACAATGAATTGCATTATTCTATAAGAGATATGCATTTAGTTTGACTTTAATTTCATTTGACAAAATTCTCACCAAAAGTGCTAAATGTAATTGTCTGCTGGGGATTCAATTCCCCGTCCATCAGCGAGGCCTAGTGTGTTTTGAGATGTGAAATGTCACCAACATTTACCAATGATGATGACACCAATGTCCCTGAAAGTGTAGCAGTGCATTAAAACACAAGCTGGAAGATAGGTTGGTGCTGAATCCTAATGTCTCCAGTGTGCTCTGAGCTTTCATTTTTTACAGGATGCAAAAGGTGTCTGAGCAGTGCAGCAAGGAGCCTGGCTTATAGTGGGATACTTATTATAGCCCTAGCAACAGGAACAGGATTGGTGGCTGCAGAGAGTGAGCCTGTCAGCTATTGGCTGCTGAGGAGGACCGCTCAAAGCACAGAATTTCATCTCATATAAGGTTCAGTGCAGCAAGCTGCAGCAAGAAGCTGCAGTCTGAGGGTGGGCGATCCAGCAGTTATGCCTCTCCGGCTTATCAATCAGAGTAAGGGTTAAAATCATAGTTTGAAACATGCAGATAAGCATCAGGACCCAGTAAAACTTGAGCTTTTGGTGTAAATATATCCCTTGTAAATTTAAAAGACGAGCAGATTCCCTATCATGAGATGCAGGTTTTTTATTTAATTTGCAGCACTCATCTGCTGTGATCATAAAACCTGTCATCTTTTAAAGCAATATTCTTTGATCTATGTCCTAATTTAGTTAATGATTAGCAAAGTGGCCTTGGACAGAGCCTTTTTTTAACACATACTGTAGATGTTGTGAGCTGGCAGCGTCTCTGCACTGCAGCTAATAGACTCCATCTCATCCACTCACTCACTCAGAGACACTCAACACATGCAATGGTGCAGGCTCATACAGTACACAGCATCCAGATATGGACGAGTGCACACCACACACACACGCGCACACACACACACACGCGCGCGCACACACACAAACAAACACACCTGTAAGGTGATTTTCACAGGGTTACCTAAGGTCATTGTGTCTTCCTGCAAACAAAAATTTTGATCTTCTCATTTTGATGAATGAGAAGGAATGAGCTGTGGTGTTTCTGGTATGATTGTAAATGGCTTCATTACAGAGAGAAATGAAAATAAAGAATAATACTGATAAACAAATAACTTTAATGGGCAACAGATGGCAACCAAAAATTCCTCAGAGAATACAGTTTGTATCCCGTTTTTAGCTATCATCCCTCCCCTCCCGGCTAATTTCCAGTAGGTCAGCTCTTCCATAATCTAATTGTGAATAAAATCTTTTTTTTCTCATTTCTTGTATTTGTATGTTTCCATGTCACAGAAAGAAGGATAAACATCCAGAAAAATGAAAACTTAAAAATAAAAACACAAACCACAGAGGAAAACAACACAAATTAATTAAAAAGGAACACAATACATGTATTCTTGGCAATGAGTGAAAGTCTCTTGACATGTTGTTTTCCCCCTTAAAAAGGTTCAAAAGTGTGAGAAAATTCAGCTTCAACTGTTTTAACACACAAAACTTGAAAATTAAGTGTAGGATTCTAATATTCCTAAGCTGTGTGAGCAGTTGTGCAGATCTGCATTAGGATTTCATGCTATTTGTCTGGTGAGCCTTCAGGAGCATCGACTTCATAGAACGTCAAAATAAAACAAAGCAGCTGTGACATACAGTGCAAGCTCATGGAAGCTGACTCATGATTGTGACATAATTGGCAAACATAAATGAGGTTGTGTGACTGACCTTAAGGCTTCTGGTTTCTCTTTTAAGCCACCAAATCTGAGATAAAAAATAAACTCCTAAAAACTGCCATCTATTAGGAAAAATACAGCCCCAACAACTGCCACCTGTGTGAATATATTAATGTAAAAATCTATAGACTAGCAGCATTATGAAGATCAATCCCTTCAGCAGCTTTCTGTGCCCTAAAGCAGATTCCTAGTGTCTAAAGTTTCTAAAATTCTCACATTTGTTGATCAGCAACCAATTATATTGACTTCCCCGTGCTTTCACTGTGACTCAGTTTATGCATTGGTGTTAAATATTTATATATATGTGCTGTACAGAAAGCATGTAAGAGTGAGGAACCAGTGAAGGTGAAAATACTGGCACACATGCTTGCAGGAACTTCAAATACTGGCAGATGAATCCTTTTTTTTCTGTAAAGGTAAACTTGCAAATGAGCAATATCATATAATGATACAGGCACAAAAAATGAATGCACATACTGAACTCTGGGCACAAAACAAAGTGCTTTTTCTGTGAAATGGTTTTCCTTAAAGCAAAATTTTACTTATGGGTGACGATACAACAATACACTATAGACCAGCACGGAAATGGTGCATGTATAATTTAGTCATATTCTTTTTTATTATCATAGCTATTATTTCGGTTCTTGTGCAACTGCTACATAATGACTCACATTCAAGATATTTTGTCACTCAGGAACAGCTAAAATGTATAAAAACAAACAAACAAACAAAAGTATACTGTCAGAAAATAAAATATGGTCCATGTTCGTGAATTCAAAACAGAAACATTGAGCCTGAAAACTTCACCATTATTAAAACTGGATAGCATGACAGAAAAAGGTACTTAAATACTGTTCAAAGAACAAAATATATCATAATCATACTTCAATGTGACAAACACCAGCTGGCAAGATTAAGTGATCACTGGTGAGTTTTTATCTTCCTTTTTTTTTCTTTCATTAACAAATTAAATACACATATTGCATGTCACTATAGCAACGCCCATTACAGGTCAATTTTTACGATCACCATTTTGGTATAGCAAATCAAAAAACCATAACAAAATGAAATAAATTAGAAATTAGAAATCAACATCAGACAAAGCCTGTTTTTCTCAATCATGAATACTTAACACCCACAGTATAAGTTAATAAAGTCAAGCTACTGTATATAAATACATCACCAGCATGCACAATATTGAATTATCGATATTATTGTTGTCATCATCTTACACTGAAGAAACAGTATAGTAGGCAAGTGCATTTAATAAAACAAACACAGAAGTAAACCACAAACTCTGAAGCTGCTTTTATTTATTTTTTGTCTTTTTTCTTTTTTTGTATTATATCGTTAAGTCTCTGCCTTTAGTAATCTTCACCTCCAAAAGAATCTATGGTTCCAGTGACAAAACAGACTAAACTGTGAGATGCCAAATACACTTCAGACAGAAGGAGAGGAATCAATTTTACCATTCAGTTTCATATAATTTATCATTTAATAATTTTAGGGGGGAATACTTGGTTTAAAATGTTCTCTTTTCTCATTTTAAATGTGAGTTTTACGTCAATGGCTTTCAGGGCCCTTTCTCATATGTAGACTATTACTGGAACCAATGCAAACTAGTTTTGTGAGGCATTCCCATTCAAGCGTTTTCTCTCTCAAGTGACTCAAATGCATCTCTATCACGCAAAAACCTAACAAAGCAGCTTATCTTGACAGAACAAGATCAGTTCCTATGCCAGTGTGAGGCTGCCATTTCAATCCAACAACAACCACTTCAGGCTGATTGACTGACATATCAGTGGTTTTGGCAAATGTCAAAGAGAAAATCAAGAAGACGGAGGCCCCTTTCAACTGTATATATATTTCTATATATATTTAAACTAAGATTTAACCTCCACTCTCACCTCTCTTTTTGATTCTTTTCTTTTAACACATGGAAAAATAAAGAACTGCTGCTGCGGTAGTATCATCGGCAAAAGCGGCTGCCAAAGTCCACCGGCCCTTCATATATTTTTTTTTTCGAAGTGTGGTTTCTCTTTAATTGTTGCCCTCCCCTCCCTCGTCATCCTGCTGGTCACTTGTCCACAGTGTCAAGTTGTCTCGGAGCAGCTGCATGATGAGAGTGGAGTCTTTGTAGGAGTCCTCGTTCAGGGTGTCGAGCTCGGCGATGGCGTCGTCGAAGGCGGTCTTGGCCAGATGACAGGCCTGCTCTGGGGCGTTCTGGATCTCGTAGTAAAACACTGAGTAGTTGAGAGCTAAGCCCAGGCGGATGGGATGGGTGGGCTGCATGTGCTCTTTGCTGATCTCGTGGGCCTCGTTGTAGGCCTTCTCCGATGACTCCACCACTGTGGCCCTCTTCTCCCCCGTGGCCACCTCGGCCAGGTACCGGTAGTAGTCGCCCTTCATCTTCAGGTAGAACACCTTGCTCTCATGCTGCGTCTCACTGCAGTTCTTGATCAGGAAGTTGTCCAGAAGGTTGAGCACATCTTGGCACACGGCTTCCAGCTCCTTTTCAATCTTCTCCCGGTAGGCCCGCACCATCTCAATCTTCTTCTCATTGCCGTCAGCCGAGGTTTTCTGCTCAATGCTGGAGATCACCCGCCAAGAGGAGCGACGTGCCCCAACCACGTTCTTGTAGGCCACAGACAGGAGGTTTCTCTCCTCGTTGGACAGGGCCTCGTTCAGCTCTGTTACCTGGAAGAAGAAGAAAATTGGCCATTTAATCACCAGCTCCACAGCACAAGCTAGACTACATAAATATTTAACAAAAAAAGAACATGAGAACATATTTTACAAAAACATCTAGCATTTTTACACTGCTGGCAATTATTCATGCTTCAAGTTCCTCACATCGTGAGAAAATTCTGCTTTTCTTTGCACTACACAATTATGAATTCAATATACTTCAATTTTGGATCACTAGTCAGAAAAAAAGAAGCAATTTTAAGATGCCACTTCAGAGGGCTCCCCTTGTGGCTTGGAGGTCAACAGGCAAAAAATGAATGGTTCCTTTTTCTTTTGTCCTTTTGTCTCTTAGCTGCGATAACTGTACTGCCAGTAATAAATACAATAATAAGGTAATATGGAAGTCACCTTGAACTCAATTAATGATTAATAAAGTATTCCAGAAAGAGATTGTCAGATTGACTGATGATAAAAACATTTGTTAGTTACAGTCCTAATGATTCTTTTTACATGAAAGCCTCTGGACTAATAGTACATTTCACATCATGGAAGATGAGCAATATTTCATGTTTGCACAGACAGTTCAAGCTATTAATGAGAAAAATGTTTCAGATGGTTGGCGGCAGTTGGGGGTTGGGAGAGGAAAGGAGGCAGGGGGTTGAAAGGAGGACTAGAGATGGCTGAAATGTTCCCACGAGCACTCTGAGGCAGCTGCACTGTAAGTGAAAACCATCACTGCACAGGCGGTTCACGTGTCCCAGTGACCTTCTCTCTGGCTCAAACTGACCTTTTTACCCGTCTAAAACCCCACACAGTGACATCACTCAAAGATAAACCGTTAATTCTAGATTTTGATTGATCAGTTTGATAACTGGCTGGTTGTCAAAGATGTTATGTTGTAAAGAGGGCTAATACTCAGGCTTATTTGATGAGAAACAACCGTGTATTAGAACATGGCTTTGGTTAGATCAATAACAGCATATGGACTGAGATAAGTGTATATATAATAAATAGATATACATATATATGTTTATATGTATTTGTACATAAACAAATAGTTGGCAGTTTTTTTCACCTTTTTATATAAAAAGCTCTTCCATGATGTGCTAACACTTCTCATTTCTTACTTTTGACATTCTCTGCTCAGGCAGAGAAGCACAAAGATGGCGCAGCATCGCTGACGTCACACACTGAGAGGATGGAGAGCAGGGCTCAACCTATAGAGATGGAGGCGGCATCACTTTGCCTTCCCAAAACTGTAACACAAACCTACGCATTTAAATGAGGAAAAATGAAAATTGCCATTGAACGAAGCAGATTTGAATTAATCCAATGACTTAACTGTTGTTTTTTAGAGAGAGAAAAAAATAAGTCATCAGGTTCCATAAAATGCAGCAATCTTTAGGGAGTTTATACTGCTACTGTGTCACCTGCTTTAGGCCTACAGTTGTGCTGATACGAAACACATAAAGATGAGCTGCGAATGCATTTGATTTTTACAAACATTGTGGGCTACAGAGGCTTAAATTAAATCAATAAAACTACTATGATCCTCATGTAGAGCTGAATAACCAACAAGCAAATAATACAATGACAAATAATTTATTATTGATCATTTGTTTTAATTTTTTTTTCTTAAAATCACTAGTTTCAGCTTCTAAAATGTAGTATTTTCTGTTTTTTTTTCTATTTTTTGTAATGATAGTAAACTTAACAAACCTAATTTTGGGCTTTGGACTATGTATTGATTATTTTTTTATCTTTAAAAATAAAAGGAAAATATTTTTCCGTATGTACATCAAAAGTGGCATCTAAGCAACAGCCAGTTAATCGATAATGAAAATAACCGTAAGCTGCAGTCGCAGCAAATTCATAAAAGCTGCATAAAAGGTTGTTTTAATGAGAAGATATCATATATGCTGTTTATGATGAACATAAAGCCGATCAGTTGTCTTTTGTCATTTCTGGCTGCAATGGCAAAGGGATTCCCTTTGATTAGAGAGTGAGAGTACACACCCCTGCAAAAGCGCCCAGTTTGGACCGCACTGACATGGCAGATTGTTTAAAGGGAAAGGAATCCCTCCCTGCACACACATCATCCCACCTCCTGCAACCAGAAACTCTCGATGACAAATGATCCACCAGGGGAGGGGGGCTTACTCCATCTCCCCTGAGGAACACAAGACAAAATGTTCCTCCTTAAAAAGCATGTATGACAATTTGAAATCTATTCGTGAGCAAATACAGGCCTGTCTAAAACTCCCAGGATGCTATGGGTTCCAGTATGAGCTGGTGTGACACAGCAGTTTTTTTTTTTTACCTACTGGTGAAACCAGTTCCCAGAAATTTCTTAAGGGGGCAGCGAGAAAAAAAGGGAGAGCAGACAAAGGCTCTGTCCTCAACACTGGCCAATAAGAGCTGCCAAACCTCCTGCGAGGCAGGCCACCCTTGTCATCCTCTTTGCATCATATATTACAGCAGTTAATCAGGGTCATTAACCCAAAATGACTTCAAACTCGTGCTGGAAATCAAGAGGAATCTGTCCTGTGACAGAAACAGCACATTTGTGACGAATACTATGAACAATAAAGGAGAAAACAAAGCCCACAGCCAAATCTGATCATATTGACTCACTGCAATATGACAAAGAATATTCTAGAGAGATTCTACTGCCTCCTACGTTTGTTTAGAGGAAAGAGCACTTTAAGAGCTCTTTTTGGAGCATTTTTTAAAAGCTACCCTGTTACACAAATTGAATTTCACTCTCAATCACCACTAAGAAAAAAATGAGCATTTTTGATCATGTATATTTTTCTAATTAATATGACAAAGAGAGGAGAAAAAAGAGGAGGAGGAGGAGGAGGAGGAGGGGGAGCAGCAGCAGCAGTTGATGGGCTTTTTCCGAGCAACCTCACATGGCTCCCAGCAGCAGTAGCTTTTAAAAATTCGGCATAAAGGAGGGAGGGGTGGGGTGGTAAAAGGCGAAGGGGGGAAAAAAGCAGCAAAAGCGATCGAGCAGAGCCATTATATGATACGAGTCTCTCGTTAAGAGAGAGATGGAGCTCGGGCCTGTGCGCGTTTCATTGTAATATCCCCTTCATTGAACGGCACGGCCGACAGAAAGGCACCGCCCAAGGAGCAGACGGATTGGATTCGGCTCAGAAATCAAAGCCACTCAGCTGTCGATGAATAAGCGACAAGACAAGAAAGATATGAAGAATTATTTTCTCTATGTCATCTCAATGTAGTGCGGTAATATCAAGCCAGTATAACCCCCCTACACGGATTGACGGCCAGCACGGTCGAGATTGCGGGGCGAGCCTTTACGCAGAGCGAGCAAGTGGCAAAACATCATCCATATATCATCTGAGTCATAATCATGATCGTCTTTTGAATGGACTTACCGATTTCATAGCAGCTGCCATATCATCATATCTCTCAGCCTGTTCAGCCAGCCTGGCTTTCTGTACCAGCTGCTCGCGATCAACCATTTTTTAAATGATATTTGGTCGCTTTGTCGAGCCGCTCTACTTGAGTTTTGGGGATGAAATGATTGATATTTAAAATCGCAATGCAGTGAAATCCTACGCGAACCTAATGCTGCAGCTGTTCCCTGCTGTCTGTCTGTTTCTCCGCGCAGACGGGACACCCTCTCCTCTCTTTCCTCCCTCCCTCACCCCTCCTCCTCCTCCTCACACACTCTCCCAGGGCTGCGTCATCACTCAGAAAGGTGGGTGTCTGTGCCAATGATGTAACACTCCATACATGGGGACCAGAGGGCCAGGCGTGTAGGGGATGGATGGATGGGAGCAGCTGGGCGACAGGCCTTGTGGGAAATGGAGTCCTCTGGAGGAAGAGGCGTGTACAAACTGACTGATGATGTAGGGGGTGGTGGGGGTTTGGGGTTAGGTGTGACGCAGCATCTCACTGGGTGGACTGTTGGTGGGGCAGGGGGTGAAGTTTGATGGCGAGCTTTTAATTTAACCTGCATGTGGTTATTTAAGCTAAGGGTGGCGCTAATCTTGAACTCTCAGTAGCAGGTTCTGGTACAAATCTGGACAAACATATGATTAAATCCCGACTATGATTGAGAGTTCAGTGCAACCAGGATGCATTCAACTATTCAACTATTCAAATATCTTTCTGAGGTTGAGTAAAAGAAGCAATCCCACAGTATAAAAAAATGTGTCGCTAGTATAAACATCAAGATATATAAGAGGGAAAAAAAAGGCCATTGTGGGTTCCACGTTTAAGTATGAAAAGTAAACTTACCTCTTGTGTTCAATTATGTAACAAAGGTTCAGTGTGTAAGATTTAGGGGCATCCAGTGGTAAGGTGGCAGTCAGAAACTACCTGAATAAACTTAGCCTTAAGAGAGTCTACAGTGGCCACCAAAAATGTGGGAATTAAAGCCAGTGTTTGGTTTGTCCATTCTGGGCTACTGTAGAAACATGGTGGTGCAACATGGCAGACTCCATGGACGAGGACCCTCTGTTAAAACGAAGGTCTCATTGTAGAGTATTAAAACACAATAGTTATTGTTTTCTGGTGATTATACACAAGTTAGAACATCTTTATGAACATATTATATATTATTTTAAATGCCATTTCTGCCAGTAGATCACCCAAAGTTTCACACACTGGACCTCTAATGTAAAACCTGTACTTGAAAGATGTAGTTTGTCACAGTGGAAATAATTTGAACTTTTTCATACAGACTTTTGTCAGATAAACTTTTAACAGTGGATCATATTTTCTTCACTTGTAGAGAATTGCCAAGAAAGAGGCTGGAGGGCTCTCTGTGAGCCCTATTGAAGTGGGGTGCAGTGGCTTTGCTGGCCGCTCACTGTGCAAACTTTACACGCTGCTAGGCATCACGGGGGCTGTGAAAAAGGAAAGCCATCAAGAACAACCTGGAGGCGGCAGAGAGATCCTCCAGATGGCTTTGGATCAGGAGGTGTGATCAGTGGGCCAATGCTGCTGGGATACAAGCCAGGGTCTGATCAACTCCGGCTGGGTCACCTGAGGGAGGGCGTATGATGTTGAAAGACCCAAAACACCCGGTGATCTCAGGCACATCACTGATGATGTGTCCCAGAGAATCCTAGGATGTAACTTTCATTCACTGATCAAATATTTTACTCATGAAATCTGAATCTGTAAAATAGCAAGCAGCTTTAACTCCTGAATAAATGTAGCAATATGAAAAGTACAATTACCCTCTAAAATGTATTGGAGAAGAACCTTTATGTGAAATATAAATTTGAAATACTCAAGTACAGGAACCTCAAAATTTTCTTTGGTACAGTATGTAAGCACACGTACTTAGTTACATTTTATCACTGGGTTGCATAGGTTGAAATAGTGAAACAGCATTTTCAAAATGACCAGTTGCAAAAAAACAGAGGTTGTTGGTGAAAATGTCCACTTAAAGATGAGTAATCAAGGACATACAGCACAAAGTGCATCTTTTTATAATTTCATTATACAACTTGTTGTATAATGACCAATAAACTTCCTTGTATCCTTGTATCCTTGTATTTTACATAGAGATTGAACGAACGTCATATCCAAGCTATCAGTTTAAGTACTGTCACATCAAATGACACAACAGGCAGTTGAGTCAGAATTTTTAACTTTAAATATGATACAAAAAACCTAGCCTGGCCAGCACACCTTTTGTAGAGCTTGGTTGACAATTTTGGTTGTTGTTGTCTGTTTCTTGTTTAACACAGCTTAGTCTTTACATGTAGGCTAATTGTAATAGTTAGCCATAAGTGAGCCATAAGAGTTGAGGTCAATATCGAGTCTAAAGTCAGCAGAATCATGACTCAAGGTTGACTTGAATCAAAGAAATGTGACTCAGTGTTGACTTCAGTGGTCCTTTAATTCATGGCGGTTAATTTGTTTTTTCTGACATTCACATCTTCAGTTCATTCTTCAAAGCATTCAACTGCATCAGAAACCCCAGGGGTCCCAAAACCCCAAGTTTCACTGTGCATCAATTGGTTTCAACCTAAATGCAAATCTGCTTCGGTTAATAGGGCCTATTAACGTTATCTAAACTTATAGCCATGTCTCTAAATGAGCTTTTCACCCTGCAAAAACTTGCCCAAACACTTTTATTATCACATTGTACATAAACACAGTGGTAACACAGACAGCCAGAGCCAGGCAGTCGTATCCAAGCATGGTTATATTTCTAGATCTATAAGACAAAGATGCATGATTTACTTAAGGAGAACTTCTGGATGACACAGTGCACATAGGACAGGAAGAGTGTGTGTATCAGAGGGTACATAAAGATGATCAAAGTCACATCTCTGCCTCAAGGCCTCTTTTAGGTTAATTCTGTCTTGCATGTGAAGGCTCATGTTCAGCCATGGTGCCACCAGTCCATCTATCCCCACATCCTGTGTGTTGGTCAGGGTCACCCTAGAGAAAACTGATTATTGTCACTAATAATAGAAGTATGACAAAAAGTGAAAATGTTACATTAACCTTTGTATTCCAGAGTTATTCTTTATGGATAACTGGTACCTCTGCAACAAGCTGCATTAGGTTGTACTTACATGTTTACTGCACAGAGCACTGTCGCTCTTGACTGATCAATTCTACTATGTGAATAGAGGATCATTAACTAAATTAAAATATTGATTAAGCTGATTTTCAATTCAAAAGTAGCATTTTTTGCAGGTCCTGCCTTTCGGGATGCATGCAAGCCCATGAGGCAAGTGAACTTAACAATTCAGTTTCTCTCATCTGGACTCTAGAGCCATTAAGAGTGCAACGTTTTAAGAGAAGTAAGTAAAAAAAAGTCAACCTAAAACATCTGTTATGTAAATTTCACCTTTGGACCAACATTATGCAGTGTGTTGTCAACTAATTAGGCCATTTTATGGTGAATCTGTTTTCACTTACATGCTTGTAACTGGAGAGTGAGCCTCAGTGACTCTGGGGGTCAGGAGCCTTGTGATCCTGGACAGGTCACAAAAAGAGAACTGATCTCAAGCAAACGGGCAGACAAATAAAGTTTTATGAGGAGTCCTGGCCGTTGAAATCTGAAGAAGTCACTGTGATGTTGTAATGGGGGCACAAATATAAGATACATTTAAGAATTTTTGGAACTTTTGGATCATCAAAAAGGATACAGTTAAAAAGGTTTAGATATTAATTTGTCATTTTTAAATGCTGTCATACCTGACCGAGTTTCCCCCACAGTTTAAAATTTAAAAGCTTTAAAATGTTTTAAAGTTTTTTAAGCAATTGAGTCATTCATATCATGTTTCATACTTGTTATTTCAGAACTCAGAAAATAGTTTGTTTCATGTTCTAGCTCTGCTAAATAACTTTAAATGAGAATATAAATCTGATTTGCTTGCAGAGTCTTAAAGCAGATGTCACCACTCAGTTACTTGTCAAATTAGATCAATCGGGGTTAAGCTTGAGCTGAAACAGAAATTTGAAACAGGTGCTTCTAGCATTCCAGTTTGACAACAAACAGATCTTTGTTTATTCTTTCCTGTTTTGAATAATTTTAAAGCTAAAGACAGGTTAAATTAAAGCTCCAGATGATCCCTTATTTTAAGCATAACGCCACACAGATTCTGATATTCTATCATGTATGGATTTTGTCCTATGTTTTTAGCCTTTCTCACTGTATTTTAATTTTGATTTTTTTTTTATTTTATCGTGTTTTTTTAAATCATGATGTCATCATTTTTGCAGGGCAGCTCACAGGGCGGCCCTGAACTGTAATCTGAGATCCCACCATTTCCTCTTCTCAAGGCCAAATGCTGGTGAGAGATGCAAAGGGCAAACTCTGCTGGAGAGGTTGGATTCATGCAGCTTCTTCACAAACACTGGCAGCAGAACATCCTCATCGAAGGCTTAAGTTTTATATCACAGCGTGTTTTGATTCAACCCCACACACTTTGACACAGATGTGTTCTGTTGTCAGAAAATTCTTTGACTGGTTTATGTGTGAAGTCTTAACCTTACCAGCAATGTGAACTACTCAAAGCTGATCAAAAGATAACTGTCCACAGCGCCATCCTCTGGCCAAAATGGGAATAAAAGTATCTGAGTCATCATATTCTGCAGTGAAGTTGTTTAGAGTAAAACTTTTTTCTGTTGTGAAAAAACTATCTGAAAACAGAGGACTTTTTAAACATGCACAAATGGTGGAAATATTCTGATTCTTTCCTCAAGTAAATAAACTACTACCAGACTGTAGATACTTGAGTAAAATCCTCAAATTTTAAACCTTATTCCTCATTCATTTTTAAAAGTATGGAAGCGTCACCAAAAAATTTTTTAAGGGTCATTAAACAAATAAATGTGTTTTTTTTTGGTTTATCATAAAACAGTTAATGTGTTATTTGTGTTTTAGCACTGCTAATGTTAAAGGCTGAGCTAATTTTAATCACTTAATTTACCGTTGGAAAGTTTATTCTCCAGTTGGACAACTTCTCCAAAAATTCAAATCAACCCATCTGGAGATATGGTGTTTTAATGGACAGGAATGGTACGGAAAAAACATAAACCACCACCTTTTGGAAGTCTAAAAGCATTCAAGGCCCTTTTCTCGTTTCCATCTCTTATTT
This sequence comes from Acanthurus lineatus, assembly GCA_029814665.1. Lineage (NCBI taxonomy): Eukaryota > Metazoa > Chordata > Actinopteri > Acanthuriformes > Acanthuridae > Acanthurus > Acanthurus lineatus. The sequence continues at coordinate 19,193,440 of JAPZDV010000024.1, read as the reverse complement.
CTTTCTGGCTCTTTCTGTCTCTCTCTCTCAAACCCACACAAACACACACGCACACAGGGTTGTTAAAGCTTTCCTTCCTCTGTGGGAGGAGATTATCACCTGCTGACCTGGCCAGAGGTGAAAAGAGGAAGCGTTGACTTACAATGATGAGTAAACTGGGTCAAAGTAGAAGTAGGAGGAGTCAGGCCTAAAAGAAAAAATACTGACTTTTAACACTCAACCATTGCTTCAAGAATATGAGAATCGTGCTGATAATGAAGTGACATTAAAAATAAAATGACATTTTTTTTTAATTGTATTGTTTGACTTTACTGTCAAAATTACCTCCTTTGATGAAAGAAAAAGGTCATAGTCCAGAGTCTGTTCAAAAAAGCATAGTTTTATTGTATTTACACGTTAAAACAACAACTTAATTGTTTTTTATGGATTAATTTATGTGATAAACATGTTGAATTATATTAATATGTCTTTATGTTCTGATACTTGAAATAAACCTGATTTTTTTTTAATGGTCTCTTTAAAGACCGTTACTTTGCATTGCAGAGCCTTACTGTGGAACAGGCAGTGCTGAACTAATGAATCTGTCCACTTGCTTCAAAGAGGATTACTGTTCCTTCTGCTTAGCTTAGTTACCTCAAATTAGGATAAGGGTAAGGACAGGTCTGCTGTCTACAGCAGCCATCTGTCTGTGGACAGTCGAGCGCTCTGTTGCAGTAAATGGAGACAAGGCTGGAGTTGGATGTTTTGATATTCCCAGATGAAGTGAGGATCGCTACTCCGGAGGATCTCAGAGAATGGGAACTCGAGACAGCGAGCCAGGTGTCTATACCCACCGTCCGACTCTTTGTGGCTCTTTACCCATACAACCCTGCTGCAATGTCTCCCAACTATGAGACGGCTGCAGAGGAGCTGCCTTTTGTTCCAGGCCAGATAATCAAGGTAAACACATAAACATGTGATGTCTTGTGCTTTAGCAATTGAAATTAAAAGCTGTGCAGGTAGAATGGTAAGCAGTATCTTTATTGTGCTCTGGCCTCCATAACTCACATGTCTGAGTAGCATTTCCTCGGCTCATCAGTTGAAAAGCTTCTTTGCAAGAACACGATGGTGTTTCCTGTCTGTGCTGCATTCAGGCCAGCTGAGTGTGTGCAAAGACAGGAGCCTTTTTTCTTTATTTCCTGTCACATTTTCAACTGATTGATGTGATTTGCCGCCTTTTTCACTGAGTCTGTGTGCAAGCACATATACACATGCATTTTTCCATGTCCTCTAAAATCAAAAGCTAATGTAATAAACCTAAATGTCTTTGCATTTATCAGGTGTCAGGAGACAAAGACTCTGATGGTTTCTACCATGGTGAGTCTGGTGGTCTCTCTGGTTATGTGCCAAGCAACATGGTGGCTGAAATCCCTGTAGATGATGAGTACCTGAAGCATCTACTCATGCAGCAGGGGTTTCTCCCTGTGGATCACACAGGTATCAACAGGCACTGCAGGACACTGTGCTGTAACACACCAGCAGAGCAGTAAAAGAGGGGAGGGATGCATGGGTCGAATGTATGCAAGCATAGGAAACTGCTAGAGTTAAAAATGATACTATGACTCATAAGGAGCAAAAGTAACACAGAAATATTGCTAAAATGACTAAATTCATCACTTTGAGGTGTAAATGAAAAGACCATAAATGGTGTCTTTCAGTGCACCTGCACAAAGGCAGTAATTTACTCTGACGTGTTAGTTTTTTAAACTATTTTTTTCTCACTGACCTCTTTGCAAATTTTTTCTATTAAAGAACTAAAGTTGTGTGTTTTCAAAGAAGCACTCTTGTTTCCTGGCCTACAGGTATGTCTTTGACACCAGATCTAAGCGATGCAGCCAGCATCCCTGATGATGTGGTCGTTCGACGAATGGTGGCCTTATTTGACTATGATCCATGGGAAAGTTCGCCAAACATGGACAGTGAAGTAAGCACTATAATGACCAATGTATCACATTATGTTTCAACTGCTTTCTACAAATCAGTCTTATATATTGTTTCAAATACAGCAAATTTTTTTTGTGATGATGTTTCTGAACAATAATGTTTTGTCTCTTTATGTTTATCAAAGGTTGAACTTGGCTTTCGTTCAGGAGACATCATATACGTGCTTGGTGACATGGATCAAGATGGATTTTACTATGTGAGTGTCAATGCAATTAGTGCTCATTAGTTCAATGACTTTTAAGTTAACCTTTAATCTCAATTTTAGGGGGATCTTCACGGGCGACGAGGTTTGGTTCCATCGAACTTCCTGCAGCCGTTACCCTGGGATTAAAAGAAAACATCCTGCAAGGGTGTTTTCTACCGATGCCAACTCACAAACACAGTGAGAAATCAGCAGTTTTTACTACTAAAATGTTCAAATGGACTGTGTTAAAAAATATACTTTTTATACACCTGCTTTAGATTACAAATAAGCCAGGTTCTATGCAGATAAGCAGTAAATTAATTCTGTGATACCAGAATGACAATTTTTTTCTCAGGATGCTGAAAGTGAAAACATTTCTCATCACTGTGGAAGAATTAATTTATTAAAATTACTTTGACCAAAATTACAAAACAATTCAATAAAAGTACAGAAAATTTACAAATTATACATTTTGTTAAATACAAAAAGACATGAAAAAAATTAACTCATTTTATATTTGTATATCTACATCTACTTTGCACAAAATGGCCAACAGCCAATTGCTGAATTTGCTTAATTAAAATTTCAAATATAATTTGGTCAGTGTATTACAATATGAACAAATGTAATGATTAAAATCCTAAATGATGGCAATGGTTACATTATTTTAGCCTTAAAGGGAGAGACCAGAGCATATTGGTATAGTAAGTCCATATTTGCCTTATATCCTGTTTATATATTTTCTAAAACTGGCTCGTAGTATTTTCATATGGAGAAATTAGGAAAAATATATTCTAGTTTTTGGGTTTTTCAATATTTTTATGTACAGACTTTGCAACAAAAACTTTGTATAAAAGAACAGATCAGCATTGTAATCATGTCATCAATGTGGGAACTGCAAAGTAGAAACTGAAAATAAACCACGTTGAATTTGTAAAATTGTGCTCATCTGCCTTCTTCTAACTACAGATTTTAGCTGTATGTTTGTTATTACTAATTAAATAACTTAATATTCAAAACATTTTCACATACACCTACATTTTACCAATTTGTCAACTTGTCCCCAAAAGTACAATACTCAGTTAAAAACAAAAGCAACAGTTTCATGACAGATGAACAACTTTTAAAATCTTTCACAAGAGTCCGTTGGTTTCTTCTGTTGCATTTCTCTGCAGCAAACAGTATACTCATCCATAAAGTAGGAAACACTACACAGTGTAGTGAAGTTTAGTAGTGCTTTCTACTTTATGGGTGACAACACTGTACATCAGTCGTTTCTGGTCGATCCACCGCAAAGTGAAGACAATGATGACGCCGAGCAGGTTCTCACCAAATAAATGTGACACATGAGCATTATAACATTGTATAACATTTATGAAACTGAGGAACACGAGGACAATTTGAAGTCAGTTGTATACACAGCATTTTGTTAGTAGTATTGCTTAAAATTATGCTTTATAAGACATATATAGTATATAAAGAGCTAAATCCTTGTTTTTTAATTCATTTTAACTGTAAAGCTCCATTGACTAAAATCAACAACCACGATATTAAAAAAAAAAAAAGTCACTTGCTGCTCAGGGTCTTACCAGCGTTTGGACTCCGAAGAAGAAGGAAAACCCAGAAGTGAACTTGATCTTTTATTGACACTGTCTGAGCCACGTGGTTAACACAGGAAAAGCTCTAACAGTCACACACACACACACACACACACACACACACACACACACACACACACACACACACACACACACACAGACACTTTATCGCACACAAAGTGGGTGCAGATGTACACATTCTTATGCATGCACGCACCCACAAACAGTGGTGGGAATAGCATCTGAAACGTACTTAAGCATGTGAGCATGTCTCTTTTTGAGAAATAAATCTTCATCTAATAAATTAATGAATAAATATTTCAGTCTGTAGATGTTACAAGTTACTTGTAAGTCTATATAGTCAAAATATTTGTGGATAGTGTCTCTAGTAATGCAGTATTTCTGCATTAAATATTTTTTATGTACAATCTTACTCAGTAACTCGCTTTATTGTTGTTAGATTTATGTTAAAGAGAGTTAAAAGCTTCACAACTTACAACATTACTCCAGAAATTAAATTAAATGTAGGAAGTGTACTTAGTTACTTTCCACATCAGCACACACACACATGCACACACACGCAAATTCAAAGCCTACACCCATGAAGCTTTGGTGGACTGCACCACTGCTGCCAAGCTTGAGCTAATCCCTTTTAAGGAAATACAGTTACAGATCGACACCTGCTTTTAAAAAGAAGTCAAAAGACACTCAGGCAGAAAGATATTGATGCCAGTAATAATTTATGAGTGTGCACCAATTATCTCAGGACATAATACTCTCTACCAAAGCAGCACTGAGGCTCATAGTTTTAAAGAGCAACATAATGATGAAAGATCAAAGTAAATCAAAAAGCATTTGCAGACTTATTTATAACGGACATATTTGTGTTTGCAGGTTGAGGTTGGTGCCTTTCAGCACTGTACTCAAACATGTCATATTGTACAGCGATGCAGGTCCAAAATCTTGTTTATCGATTACAGGAAGAGATTCTTATCTCACTGAAATTTCTGAGAACTTATTTACGCCTGCCTGCATGTTTCTGACAAGGTGTGGGTGGGGGATGGTGGTGCAAGGCTCTTCCCTATCCCAGCAGCAAATGTGCAATATGCTTGCAACAACAGAAACTTCGTAAATAGCAAAGAGACGGGCCTGTGTCCTCCGTTGTCACGACAACCCAAACCTCAGAGTCACACCAAGTGAAATAAGAGGAAGTGGGGGATGGGCAGCCGTGCACAAACTGAGAAAAGATGTCCTTGTGAGACAAAAAGAAGAAAAGACAAGCAGACATAATGCAACAGACAAAAAAGGAAACGGCTCTAATTTGCTTTAATCTAAGAATCAGACGCTGACAGTGTCAACACATAAAACTTGTATCTTTTCCTGATGATGCATCTTCATTCCTCTTGTCCAAGTAAATAAAGGATGACCCTCTGCAACAGGCAGGCATGACTGTGCATCCTGCAGATTATCTCAGCACTGTTGCACCAGAGGATGTGCTTGCATCAGACATCTATTCCTGTGCAACATGGGATTATATCCAAGGTGTTCTCCTCGGGTTCTTAAGGTGATATAGATAGCGTCACGGTGCCAAAAACAAGCGCAGCATCTAATGACACAGTAGGTATTATCCTCCCTGGTCACTGCTTAAGACTGATTGAATTATGTTTTACCTATAATGGCTGATCTCAGACAGGGAGTCAGTCTTCAACTGTTGAGTAATGATAGCTGTGTGTATACCTTTCATTTGAGATGACTGCAGCTGAGTATTGCAACTGTTTATTTTTTTTAAATAGTCATGAGGAGTATTAAATTGGAACTTGTTTGAACAAAGCTAATTGTGGAGCTAACAGAAAATGGAAACTCTGAATCTATAAAATGTATGTGCACACACACTCAAACCACAAGAAGTCACTATTCCTGTTTCTGTCCACTTAGAGGTTTAACTTTCTCATTACGTCACAGCTGTGGGTTCAACAGCAAGTCACCAAATATGAGATGAAACACAAGCAGGACTTCTAAAAGTAGTATAAAAAGTTAAATGAAAATCGGGCACTTTTTTTAAGACTGAATGCACAGTTTGCAGCTGCCATACAGAGTTAATTGCAAGCTGAATCTAAACTTCTTATTTGCTCTGTGCTGCCACACAGTGGATGTCAGAGGAGATGACAGTTCCAGCTTCAAGAGTTAATTGATAAGCTCCTGACTTACAAGGAGAGGAGTTATACAGCTCTCATGACATGCACGTGTTGTTCAGCTCACTGAGTGACTATGCATAGAGTTGAAGCTAATAACTTTGGGTGTATTTCTGTTTTGAGTGATAGAAAATTGCACATCAGCATTGTCTGATAAAATAGACGACATCAGCCTTCTTGCAGCCATTCAGATACGCTGATATGAACTCGTCCAGCACTTGTGCTGTTCACCTGATTTGCACCCTCAGGTTACTGTCTCTTGTCCAAGATGAAGAATGCGCTCATCGGTCGCCATTTTGACAGTGATGATGACTTTATTGCTGCTGTCGATCACTTCCTGAAGTTTCTACATGCAGACCTCAACAAAGATGGGATCCAACTGCTTCACAACTGCTGGACTGAGAGTGTAAATGTAGCGGGGAACTATGTTGAAAAAAAATATTCATGTTTTTAAAAGTGATTGCTTTTACTTCAAGCATGAACCCTTCTTGCTTTCACAAAGTGGTTGTTAGTCCAGCTTGTATGCAAATATATGCTGATAAAATGAATATGTTCCTAAAAAGAATTAATTTATTGAAATTATAAGAACATTTCATTTAGAGGGAGAGAGGAGCTAGATTTGTTGGCCAGATATAATTGAAATTGTTACTTTAATATTAATGTTAATGTAGTATCGGTGAAAATTTAAAAAAACAAGCAGGAATAAAAATAACATTTATAACTTTATGTCATGACATCACAACATATCTGTAGAAAGCAACAAATCCATAAAACTAGCAAAAAAATGCATCCACACATTTTTAAAAAGCAGGAATCAAACTTTATTAATTCATTGCACAGCTGTTTAGAAAAATAGCTTAAAGTCTGAGCCAATTTTAACACACCCAACATGCCGAGCACGTGTCATCATTTAGATAATAAACTAGAAAGAGGCTGAATGTTCAGAAAGAAATACAGTTCAAAGTTCAAACGTCTGCAGGTAAGGAAGAAAATACAACAAACTTACAAGTGATAGCATCTTGACAGCACATCATAAAAGCTAGCATAAAAACATCAACCAAAAGTCCCTTAAGCTGTAAGTGGTGATTGGTCATCATTCCTGCTAACTTGGCAATCAAAAGTCATAACAACTGATTAGTACACTTAAGTGCAGTTTGTTGAAGAAGTGAAAAAAAAAATGTACAAATTATTAATTATTGAGAAGCCACAACTAAATGTACAATCTATGTTTAAAATAAAAAAAGAACACAGAGGGAACTTAAACATTTACAAACAGAATTAAATTTCCCCTTTTTCTTGTCATAAAATTGCATACAGTGCATTCAGATGATTCACACATAATGGGACATTATTTTCCTTTCACCAGTTCACACTGACAGAGGAATTTATTCAGAAACATAGCTCTCATCCTGAAGTGTGCAGGGACAGCGAGCAGGATACCAGCACAGGCAACAAGAGTAACACAGTGCTAACCAGAGCAATGTTACCCCCGGAGTAATACACCACCCGTCCATTCAAGGGCTGAAGTGGTCTGTAGGTGTTAACCATCGGCTTTCCATCAGAAAACTGAAGCTGGGAGAATGCAGCGAGCTTTAACAAAGATGAAAATCACAAAATACAGGTTAAAAAGGGCTCTGCAGGTTAAAAATTAGAACATTTCAATAGTACACAGGGTAAATGGAGTGATAGGAGGTACAAACTACTGACAATATCTACTTAAAGCTACTCCAGCAAATACTTTTATGCAAACATCAAATCAAAGTACTGCATTTCAGGTTATATTTGATAAAGGATTATCATCGTATTCTGCTGCTCTTCAGTGTTAAAGGGTAAATGGTTTATGAGTACCATGACCAACATTACATGGTCATTGTAATCAAATTATTTTTTAAGATTTCAGATTAGTTGCTGGATTAAATGTTGAAGAAGAAGAACACAGATTTTTACTCAGCAACAGGAATAAAGGGATTTTATTTCAAGCTCTGTATAATACCCTTGGTAACTTTCTTCCTCAGGCAGAGTTTAAAACTATTTTTTGATTAAATGTTTTTAAAATTTCAATTTGTATTTAAATACTTTTGAGAAGTTTCTCAGTTGTATTTTGCTAGGCAGAAAATAAGAATCATTTTCATGTCCAGTTGTAAACCGGTGAGCAAAGCTACAGAACAAGCCATATTACAGTCTTAAGCTAAACGCCATAAATCACTACCTGTCCTGTTAGTTCTAGCAATGTACTCTTTGTAAGCTGTTATATATCACTTGTATTACCCATGACCAGTAGCTTAAGGACTGGTGCTGCTGCTTTGATGTTTGGTGTTGATTTCTACTCAGATAAAAAGATGTAATAAAAAGAAACAAAAGATTTTGCATGCTATGTATGTATACTAAATGACTAAATGACACTTAAATACAATAGAAGAAAAGAGCAAATAATAAACACAATCATAGTAAAGAACTGATAAATTTATGCTCTGTATGAAGCTTTACATATATTCTGACTGGCAACTTCAAATCTATGATGTGTATTAGTAGAGTTCTTTCTAATGTAAGGATCAGGATGTTAAGGTCAGGCTTGTATTGGGGCAACTTAATGCCAAAAATGTCATTATAAGAGTTTGCATTCAATTTAATTTCATTGTTTTATTGCAAATCACATGTATTTTGATGAAATATCCCTCATTTTCTTCCACTAGTATTCTGTATTTTAATACATTTGATAAGCAAGTATTGCAAGTATTAATTGTAACAAGTTACTTTTGATATTTAGTATGAATGTGCTCATCTTTGTTCTCTGGGTAAGCAACAATATTGACATCATTATCACCTGATTCCTGCTGAGAGCAATGGTTTCTTCAAACAGGGTGAAGATGACAGCTTCAGTACAGTCGGGTGTAGTGAGGGAGCCATGATAGCGATAGTACCTGGTCATATTATGTTTAGGAAGTGTGAACATTGTCAGGGACACACCACTCACTGTTGTACGGTTTTCTGGTTTAAAAAATATGAACAGGACAATGCAGTCAGTCAATAAATCTAATAACTAATAAATATGTTCAAAGGGACAGATTTTATCTGATCTATGAATTGTTTCTTTGTAAAAACAAAACAAAAAAAACTTTATGACATATCATTATCTCATTGCGATTGCACTTTAGCCTAA
>JAPZDV010000024.1:19102305-19176123 GCA_029814665.1 Acanthurus lineatus | reverse complement strand
CAGCCTTTGGAACCCATTGATGTTGCAAATTCAGTCACATACGTCCTAAGTGCACCTCCACATATGCAGGTATTGCATGAGATTTGCTCTACATATTTAAGAGCTTTATACGGCAGTATATAACACTTGTTTTCAGCATATGCTTACATCAGTAAAGTATTCATAATAAGATAACCTTAATGTATCTTTCCTTTCAGATTGGAGATGTTCAGATGCGCCCCGTTGAGCAGACGTTTTAGTATTGCACCATATGACAGCTGATATCATGCATCCAACTGGTCTGCAACATGTGTGAAACAAATTGTCTGATCATGAAATTATTTTGGTTTTAAAGTTTGTATTCAACTTTGCAATAACAGAATAAAATGACCGATTTGAAGATCAAATTTGTTGCACTTAATTTGCTTCATTATTCATCACAAGAAAATTTGATTTGTGGCAAAGCAGTGAACATCAACCAAAAATGTAAATTTTTTTTAAGAATTAATATGTCAAAATTTCAAAAACATATACTGAATGCAAATCATAAAAATCCCCAAAATATTTGGAAAATAAAATTCATGTCAAATTTCCTTTTAACTCTTGTCCTTTTACATCCACTAGATGTCACTATAATATCCTATTGATAAATTTCACTATGAGTGTATTGGAATATATGTATACAGCAGGAGTATTTAAGACAGTGGTTCCCAAACTGGAGGACACACCCCCTGGGGGGGCATGGAGTCATACAGGAGAGAGGGACGTGGTAACAGAGTTGCCAGGTTTGTATGTGTTTGTGTATACACATATGTGCTGTTTTGGAGTTTGGTATTATTTAGGTAGAAATAAATAATTTCACTTCAATTATGGCTGTGTATTCATAGGTATTATTAATGTAATTTACATCCAAAAAAGGTAAAAAGTTTTTTTAGTAAGATGTCACTACTACACTACTTCACAATGTTTCAAATAAATTCCGCAGGAGTTTGCAAGCAAAGGAAATGTCTGAGAATGTTTATGCTGGTGCTTGTAGGTAGGGGGAGCCAGATATATATTTTTTCTTCCAAAGGGGGGGCCTGTAGATAAAGATTGGGAGCTACTGGTTTAAGATATAAATATAAGATGATATTGATTTATTGTCTTACTTATTCACTACAAAAACTAAAATAGAATCCAGACTCTACATTGGTGCTGCACATCAATCATACAGTTAGACTGGAAAACAAAAAAAGAGTTTGTTTTGGCTTTTTTGTCTTTTAATAGGCCGACAAAATGGTCAGAATTTGTTTTTGCTGTACCTCCATATGACTAACTGACAGGTTCTGAGCTGCTTGTACAGCAAATAGACCGTTTCAACACAAGTTAAAAATCCACATACAGCCTAAAGAATTATTTACCATCTTGCACACGTAAGTTGGACTGAATAATGTATTTTTTGCATACAGAAGTACTGATTTTCATTGAACATGGACCAACAGTCCTGCAGATCTTGTCCCCCAGAGAGCACTAATACAATAGGATTTTGCATGCCTGTTGACTTTAGAGCTGATTTTGGGGGAGCTTTTTTTGGTTGCATGAAACACTTTAATTTAATAAAGACACACTTTTGATGCTGTGATTAAACATGAAAAGTGAGTGAAAGTGGATGACGATTATCCTCTCTTACATAAAGAACATTCATGTTTTCTTTCAAAACAGACCCAAGACATCAACAGCTGTCCTGTATATTGTTAAGAAAGACAGGAGCAGTAAAAATATCTTTTTTAAATTTCTCCTTTTACATACTAGACAATGATGGTGCACCTTTACTCCTCCATCACTGAGTCCCTCCTCACTCTCTTCTTCACCGTCTGGTACACTGCTGCCACGACAAAGGACAAGGGCAGATTGCAGGGCATCATTCCCTTCACTGAGAAGGTGATTGGCTGCAATCTGTCTTCCCTTTTGGTCCTGCCTTCCTTTAGGACCCTGAGGTGTACAGGTAAGACTGTGGCAGACCCCTCCCATTGGAGACACAGGGTTTTTTAGAGACTCCATCAGAAGGATGCAGTCCGTTAGGACCAAAACAACATGAGTTTAACAACAGTTTATTCCAAACTGCAGCTGACCTCATCAACAAAGCCAGAAATATAGGTTTATAATACTTCTTCTTATTTTATTTTTTGCTTTACTATGTGTTTATCTTAATGTTATTGTTAAATAAAACTCATTCCAACAACCTTTTAGTGACTAACAGGCTAAAGAGGAGAGCTTTCAGAAAGAGAAACCTGCTGTCATCTCTTTATGCCTGAAAGCTGCATGGGTTCCAGTTTAGAGTAAAGCCAAAGTTAGCCAATGACTGCCAACCACCACCCACCGTCTTTCTGATGTTAATGAACATCCATTTACACTGAGCCTACATTTGAATACATACTGTTGGCAAAGCACTTGGCTCAGTGTTTTTGGCCAGCTGGACGCACCCAAACAAAAAATGTGTGTCGCAAAAATAGGGCAAGTCTACTAGATTACCAGGCTTGTGAAGAAGCAGGAAAAGGCACGTTGCTGTCTTTTTTTGATAAAATTTTTTCAATGTAGCAGATGAACAGAAATTTAATATTTTTACTCCAAGTTCTTAAAATGGCGTATTTTATAAGGATTTTAATTTTAAAAAATTCTTGCAGTAATTATAATGCAGATTAGTTATTTCTATAGTTATTTCTTCAAATGCTTTGTATTGTAGCCCTGTGGGTTTGAAGAGTGCTATACATTTTCTTGAATTACCTGGTGTAACTGGGGAACCTTAGTCTTGCTTTTTTTTTCAGAAGATCCCTCTCCCTCATCCATCAGTGCTACACCGGCTAATTCTCCAAATCAATAAACTCTCCTCTGTTGGTGAATATAATGGATTATTGGGTTCTTCAGGTAATGAGATGCTACAGTCTGTGATGTCCTCTCATTTGTGCGCATACCGTGGATTGTACTGTACATCCCTTTGAGTGGGTTTTTCTGCCTGACCAGAGTGTGCCTCACTATGCAATGTCTCATTGGTTTCATAGCCATGCAGCCTCAACAGGCTGGGGGCAAAACACTCACACTACCCCCACCTGGACTTCCAGCCAGTGCACTGAGGGGAAAGTATCATGGGTCCAGGAAATGTTTAATGTTTGTTTTAACCTCATGCTTTTTTTCTGTTTCCTTGTGCTTTACACAAAAACTATTACAATACCCTCCTATTTTAACTATCAGACTATCCATCAGAACACCCCAAAATGGATAACACTGCCATCTGAAATGGCTAGGTTATGTTTAGGATGATGCTAACTTTAAGGTTGCTGAACTCTGAACTCTGTGTGGTTTATAAAGGAATATTATTTTTCCCCAACTTGCTTTAAACATTTTAATGATGTTTAAGTGGTTTGCATTGTGGTTCAGTTGCTAAAGTTGAATTGCTTGATCGCTTTCGGGCATTACGAGTCAACAAAAACAATAAATGGGAAGCTGAGATCACATCACACATAGAATGGAAAGTTATCCAGACCTTACTGTCCTGCTACTTCTGTTCTGTCTGTCCTCTTGTGTCTCTTTTGCAATTTGATCAAAATGCTGCTTTTGAACTTTTTCGTGGCACAATAAAGTCCACGTCACTCAGTGTATCTGATCTTTATGTTTATTATGTTTATTATATATCACTAACAGCCTGACTTCTTTATATATCTCAGATCTTTTAGGTTGAACTTCAGAAGAAATTCAGCTCACTTATCAGGACAAAATGTTGGCAGTGTTTTTTAAACCACATATCGTAATTTGGTGTGTTTCAAATGTTTAATATCAACATATGCCAAAGTGTTGTAGTTCAGATGAAATGCATAGGAGCTGACTTTCTCATCAGCAAGAGGAGGGGATGGTGATGGCGTGGCCCATAGACAAGACTGGGAGACAACTTCACTTCCTGTTTCAAGCATCAAAACCTGGTACTTTTGACAAAAACAGGGACATTTTCAAGTTGTGTTTTGGCCATCAAGACTTCACAGTCCTGATGTTTATAAGTTTTTTATAATCCCAAGTGTTTCAAAGTCATACGTAGACACTGAGTTTAAGGACTTAAACACAAACATGAGCCTAAACATGATCCCAAAATATATGATTAATGGTCATACAGTTGAAGATAAATTGGAAAATTGCTGCAGCTTTTCATTCCCGCGCTGTGAGAAATAGTCTTATTATAGGTCCAACTGTGTAAGTCCCTTAGCCATTTTAGCTTATGATTGAATCTGAATGCCAAGCTCCTTTGAATTCTTGGGTGTCTTCCAAAATATGGGAACCGGGGCTTTGGCTTTAAATCTGCATTGTAACCCTATTCACACTATGTTACACAAGATGATCTAAAGCTGTGCAGTCAAATCTTTCCTCAACATGTCAAAATGCATTTAACATGTATCAGATGCATGGAGATCTGATGTGGACATCTCACCATTTTACGCTCATCCAGATTAATTCCTTTTATGCAAGCATGTGAGGATCAGCTGACCTTGAGGATTTTAGCCTCTGCACTGGGTGTTACAACCCTCATTGATGAGAGGTGAAAGTATAGTGCAAAGTGAGCACCTAATCGGTGTCGAGAATGTGACCCTGCTTCAAACTACACAGGGGGGCAACTAAGGCCAAAGTCCCCTTGAACAAAGGAACAGAGTAGGCTATGTAGCCATGTAGAATTTTCCTGGCATGGTTTCTGTGCACAAGTACAAAAATAAAGGTTCACAAGATATTAAAACAATGTTAAGCTGTTTAGCATTAAGCCTCTGAGTTTTAGATTTCCAATTATCTCCTTTTGATTAAATATTTCCACCAGAGGTAACAAGAGCATGTGCACACAAAATATCATTTACAGGTTATTGTGAAATGGAGAGCTCAGATTAAGCAATCTGATTGGTTGTTAGCTGTGCTGAATAACTCAGTTTAGCACTGATCTAATGTCTTTACATGCCACTGCCTGTTGTGAGCTATTGCTCAAATATGATCAATTAGTCTAGCAATTAGCTAGTGCGCTCTCCCTGTCTGCTCTTCACATACTTTGTTTAAATAAAAATAATTTATGACCTAACCAGTGTTTTAAAAAGTGAATTATTAACTTTCTTTCATATGCAGTTATTTCTGTTTTTGCAGGGAATTAGATAAAAACGAAGGTTGCTAGGCCTTTCACTTTCATGTCTAAATGGTTGCTACTAGCTACAGTTAGCAGTACTGTCTTAGCTTAGAGTATTCAAAAGACTAGAAACAGGGGGAATTTAGTCTGGCTCTGTGGAAACTCTACCTATCACTATTTTTAAATCTTACTGATCAACGTCATATAGTTTGTTTAATTTGTGCACAACTTAATTTAAAAACCATGTTCAAAAGCTAAGAGCAGCTGGTGGTAGCTTTATTTTTAGCATAGAGTTATGCGAGTAGTATCAGTCTTTTCATCCTGCTCTCTGCAAGAAGAAAATTTTATTATTTATCAGTATATGTAAAACTATTATTTTAAAAGAATGTCACTTTTTTATCTCTAAGATATATATGGAGACACTGCCAAACACATTCATAATCATTTTATTATAGACATGCAGAATACAGCATTGCAAATATGATTCTCACATTGACAATCAAATATGACTTCTCTCCATTTCAGTGATTTAAATGTTGAACCAGAAAAGATTACACTTGTATGTTTTTATGATGTATTTAACTCATGAAGATTGTGATTGACATGAGCTAACAAGCTAAGTTGCCTTTTTTAACCTATCCTGCCCTGCTTTCACCACATGGCTCATTGTTGTCTGAGAGACAGTGCAGCTTTCCTCCTCTTCTTCCTGCTGAATTGTGCTTTTGCTCTCTCAATAGATAACTGAATTGGACTCAGGACAGGAATTGTCAAGGTGGTCATTGAAGTTTTTCCAAATCTCTGTAGACCGAGTACTTCAAAAGTGGTTACTTTGGATGGCATGGTTGTAAATGTCACTGTTGTTTGTTCAGTTTCTTTGAGGACAGAAACTCCATTGCTGAGAGCAGCAGGTGAGGTTTTCTTTCGTGGTTTTCTTTGTTGTCTGATTGTCTGCCTGTGTCTTTTTCTTATGATAGAAGGGATTGCTGTGACAGAGGTAAAAAGCTTTGATTCACTCTTAGTGTCTGTCTCTTCTGTACGCCTGCCAATTACAGCAGCAGTTGCAGGGTTGTACAGTGAATTGCCTGTCTCTGGAGTTGGAAGAACAACAAGCACATTTACAGAGCTGTTAGGAAACAGTGGATTTTCACTCGGCGAAAGAGGCAAAACAGTTTTCCTCCTACCACTCCTCATTCCTCTGTCTTGCGACTTTTGCCTTTTCAGAGCACTAACAGAGGAGTTCAGAGTCGTAACCTGGGTGATTGTCTTCCCTCCATAAATGTCCAGCCTGTGTGAAACCTTCCGCTCTGTGGTGGGCACCAGTGGCACTGTGGGAGTCCCAGTGAGAGGGCTCACTTTCAGATTGTCCACTGGGGAATTTTCATCTGGAGCAGCTGCAATAAGAGAAGACGAGCTGCCCTTCCTCCTTTTTTTCCTCCCTTCTCTGTCTCTTCTCTCCTTTGACCTGTTTCTTTTGACTTTGGGAATTACAATGGGGGTTCTGGAAGAGCTGGTGACAGGTTGCTTTTCAGTTTTGCTCTCAGAGCTTTGTTGCTTTGGCTCTGCAGCTGGAGATATGATAATGAAAGTTGGGATTGATATGTCTGTTGTGTTTGTTAAAAGCTCTTTAGTAGAAGAGGTAGGACTGGTCTTACTCTTCTTTTTTCTCTTCTGTCTTTGCCTTCTGTTTTTTGTCTTTTTTGGAACAACAGTTGTTGTCATTCTTGACAAAGGAGGGATGATTTCTTCTGTGGACTCCACTGGTTTCTTCTGGATCATTGTAGCTGCCGTAATAGAAATAGTCTCCTTATCCATCGCTGGTTCATCTTTCATGACGTTATTGATGAACTCTTCTCTTCCTCCAAGCTCATATTCACTGTCACCAATGCTGTTTGTGTTTTTACTTGCCTGGTTGTGTTTGCGTGACTCACTTAAGAAGTTACTAAGAGCAATGGTTTCTTCTGCTTTGCTTCCAGGTGTGGAAACCCCAGCTCCTTCCTCTATTTTAACACCCACCTCTGCTCTCTGCTTTCCCTTCCTCCACTTTCCTTTTCCTTTCTTCTTTTTTGTGATCTTCTTCTTCTTCCCTGTGTTCTTCCTCTTCTTCTTCTCTGAGCTTGGCGTCTCAGCTTTATCAGAGTCTGTGGTGGAGCTTTGGGAGGTGGAGACAGTAGCAAGGACCTTGATGAAGTCTTCTGCAGCAGTGACAACATTTCTGAGTGAGGGCTCCTCAGGGCCTGACATCGTAGACTGTGTTGTACTTTCAGGTTTGTCTTCTTCTTCGTTTTTCTTGGAGTCTGTGTTCTTAGGAGGAGGCAACGTCAGCACATCGATGATGTCAATTCCACCAAAGTCATATGGAACAGCATCTCTCAGCACAGCAATGGGAAGGTTCTCATATCGTTTACACCTACAAGAAAGCAAACAAGGGGTGGTCGTGTGTGGTTACTTCAGAGGGTAATAAAGCTCAGTATATTGCAAATCTTCTTAAAAGTTTAACACAAGAGTACATTGATACTTACATGCCGTACCAGTGGCGCTCTGCACACTGCTCCTCATAGACAAGGTCAAAGCAGGGCACACCAATGACATTGAAGAATGCCTGACCAACTACCCTGGAAGAGGTGTCATTTACTTTCCTCAGACAGTCTTTTAGCCTGCAGAGAGAGATAGCAAGAGCAAATATTCAGTTTTTGAGACATCCTTCAAGTAAAAAACAAGGCACAGTTTAGCCTGTAAGAGTACAAAGTTACTTTTTAAAAGGACAAATCTGCCATGTTTGACTTGTTGCTTCTTGCAGATGCTCCCTACTTTTACTGCTGTGTGAAGCTGTTGGATTTAAATGGCAATGACATTTAATTGTAGATATATCCTGGGATTTAATGTGGTATATGCAGTACCAAGCTGTCATCACATACCAAAATGTAATTTAAATTTTTGGATTAACCCATAAACTAACTTTCTGTGTGTTTAATCAGGTGTAATCAGATAAATATCACAATTTTAGGAATCTGTAGTTTTTACTTGATTCTTTTCCTTTAATTTCATGGTTTAACAAACAGCCACATATTATTTGGTCCTTGATGCATTTTAGTATACCTTATAATCATTATTGTTTTGTCCCTAGAGACCTCACAAATTTCCTGTTAAATATACTGTTTATTAAACCAAAAGCTATTAAAAAAAACTGTGAGATCTCTGAAGACATGAAGACACGTGACTTCAAAGCTTCACCTTAAGCTTTGAATGTAATGGACTTACCCAAACAAATTATGAAGTAGCAGTAAATTCTGATGCATTTAATTAAATTTGTTAATTGTGATTGTAAAACTCCTGAAGTTGATGGTTAATGCAGAATAAATTTAAGCTCCAGAAAGTTAAAATGAAGAATCAGCTGTTTTTCTAACTTATTGTCTTAAGTTCACTGACGTTATAATATCTGTAATCAACTTTGCGGTTCTCAATGTTGATTGTGCTTTAAAAACCACTGAGTCTGATTCTTTTGCAGGCTGATGGACAAAAGCTGTACCTGCTGCTCACAGCGATTCCTGGTCATAGTTTTTATGATCATGTTTCATTGATCCAAACTATGTTTTAGCAACCAAGTAACCAATATTCAAAAACGGGATCTGGATGTAGTTCCTTTTTCATTTATAATTAAAAGGGTCCTGAACCCAGAGGGAGTTGGATATACTCAACCAATTCACAGGGAATCCTATTTTGTCCCATAGATGCAAATTTAGTGTGTGAATTCATTACTATAGTCAAGTTCTTTACTCACGCATTATCACAGTCACAGTGGCAGATGGAGTGCCACTTGAAGTTGGTGTAGCCATATTTTGAGGAGAAGGAGTGGATGACATGAGGACAGTGGTCGTGGATGCGGCAGCAGCTGTCGGTCGCAGCGAATTGTCCTGCCAAGTGGAGATCAGAATGATTAGACCGGTACATATTGGTACACATTCACATACGGAATAACAATAATTAACTTGATTTGCTTCACAAAAAAATTACATAACCTACCCAGCTGGTCATAATGGTCAGCCATGTTTCCAGCTCCACACCACAGAGTCCCAGGATAAGTGAAGCCTCTCTTTGATCTTTTTACAACCTTGTCCTGCAGCGCAGGGTCATCACTGTCCTCTCTCTTCATTGCACCGCTGCGCGCCGACCTCTCTGTAAACTCCCGGCAAGTCAGTTTGGCTGCATCCATGCGCGCAAAATGCGTCTCCAGTTGCCGCCCAGCTCTTTGTTCTTTGAGTCCCAACCTGCACTCATGCATGAAGGATTTCACCTGCATCTGATTCACAATGATGGAGCAGTTCACGAGCTTCCCGGCGGGGCTGACGACGGAGCGCACCACTTCGGTTCCGTCTGACACCTGGAAGAGGAAATTCTCCCTGACGGCTGACATTTTTGCGCAGACGGTGCCGTTGAGCATGGAGAACATTTCTTTGCTCCCCTTCTCCGCTTCCAGTGCGCGGTTCAGGAAGTCGCCCCTGACGAAATTTCTGTCCAAATAAGACAGAAAGACAAAGAAGACCGACCACATAGTGCGGCGAATGGCACTTTCAGCACCATGCGTAACGCAGACAGCTCCTCGCGGTTTCTGGCACTGCGGGGCAGCTCTCCCACTTTAAAGGCGAAGCTCAAGTGGTGTGATTATTAATACGATAAATGGCAATGCTGGGAGGAGTCTGCCGAATTAACCTCTTCAGATTTCAGTCTTAGGTAGAATGTCTCTATCTGATACACAGTCAAAGAGCGCAATGTAGGTACTACCTTCCAGTGTATAACCCCACTGAATCTGAACGAGGGGAGAGTTAATGTGTGAGTGTGTCAAGTATGAACCTCCAGCATCTTTCACTGCAGTGAGAGAGCTGACCGCAAGTTACCTCCCACCCCCTCGAGTCAGCCCCCACAAAGTGGAGATTTACTTTGGGAACACGCATGGAGGAGGTTCTAGCTCACCCCGCTTTCCATGGCAACAGGCATGGGGTGATTGTGCCAACCCAGGAGATTGGACATCTCTCAAGTGCCACAAAACAAGCCCTGAATCGGTGATGACCTAAATCACAATGAAGGGACAAAACTCTTTGGTTGTGGAATGTGGAGAAAGGTTGCGGCTGTCGCACGCTAACCCCACTGACTGAAGGTCCTCAGTAGCCAACAACACTGAGGCTGAACTGATGGCTGGACTCAGACAAAACTTGGTAAAATAAATGAATGAATAAATAAATGAAGGGATCAGTGTGGCATTAACGTATCCTGGGTGGTTGGCATGGGCCACCTACCTGCCTAATTAGGCCAAAATAAGTGTGCTTCATTGTTACCTGCTGATGTTGCATTTTAATGGTCTTTGCTCCTTTTTTGGATCTTTATCACTGAAAACGATTATTTATTTTTTAGAATTCCATCAACATAAAATGCATAGTCTTAACTACAAAGCCCTTGCATCTCTATTCATCATTTACTGTAAACTCACAATTCCCCTTCCAGTCAAATGCCTCCAATTGCAATTGTTCTGTCCTTGTCATGGGGAGAAATTTTTTGTATGTATATTAAATTAAAACATGATCCTGGACCATAGTACACTTTGCTTGTTTAGAACATAAAGATATTTCATTGTACAATTAAAAGCTGATACTTAAGCTGAGGTTGGCAAATTAAATAGTTTCAAAGGAAAACAGATTGTGTATATGATTTTGGGAAATCCAGTTGTAATTTTTATTGTGCATACCATGATATAATTCAGTGTGAATTAAGGTCTGCAACACAATCTCAGATCTTTTTGTGTTATCAATCATCAAAAATTGTCAAGCTTGTTCAAGATTTATATGTTTATCTTTGCGAACTCACAAGAGAGCTCAAGATGGATTATTAAATGGATTTTTAAAAAATTCTCTACTTTTACTCAGCACTATTTTTTTTTAACTCAGACAGGACTCTTTTGTAGATCTGTGTTTTGTCCGTGCCTGCGTGGGCTAACATGATGCACTGCAAAGTCTCCTGCATCTGTGAACAAGCGACTATTCCCAAAGAAAAGAAAAGAAAAAAGCTCTTGTCAGATTGGGTTTCTAATCAGCCCAGTGTTTTGTCACATGGCTGGTCTTACAGGGAGCTCTAGAGGCGGAGATCCAGCCTACTCAAGGCACTGAAATCGGATTGCTTGAAGGCGGAGAGAAATGATGTAAAATCACCAGAGGCAACATTCGACCAAATCTTGAGGGAGGGGGAAAAAAAGAAGTTTCTCATGAATTAAAGTGGTCACTGCAGGAGAGATGTGGTGCAAAAAAAGGCTCCTGCTGTCCACTGAGTCATGACTTGAGGAGTCAGTGTCTTAGTTAAGGACACTTCTATATGATACAGGTAAGTCATCAGTATAGATGCTATAAATCTGTAAATAATGTGCTACAGATGTGATAGTCCATTAAATGCACATTATGTATTGTAATTATCTGCTTACCTGAGTTGGTTACTGAGCAGTGGTGATAACAATGAAAAATTACTTCGAAATACTCAAGAGTTTTACAAAGCAGAAGTGATGAGATCTTTTCTAGAGTAGAACTATAACACTGTAAAATTACTTTGTTACAAGTGAAATCCTGCACTGATGTAAAAAAAAAGTGGAAAAGGGGGCTTTAAATATCAAATCTAAAGTTCATCCCAGCTCTGACAAATTTTTAGAGTGTCTTTCAGCTCATAGTTTTGGTTCAACAGCCTAAAACATCAAAGTCTTGATTTAGTCTCACACTTCAGAATTAATTGTTTATGGCCTAAGAATTTTTAAGTAAGAGGGCTCCAAAAGCCCACTGTTTGCTAAACAACAGAGAGCAGACAAGGAATAACTGCAGCTAGCTAGTTAACTAAGCAGAGCATTTAGCAGGAAAACAAGCGTTAAAAGTGTGTAAACAATGAATATACATTCACAAGACAGAATGAAACACAACTCCATAAAATGACAATGCTGCCTTGTAACTGCTGGATTTGTAAATAAGAAACTGTTTGATTTTAGTGTTTTGTTTCAGTATATTTACATAATAAATATGTTATATATCTATTGTTCACAGTCTGTTTACAGTTTGTTTACACTGCCCTCTAGTGGCCATCAGTTTGTTACTGCAGGTTTACTCATAGGACATTACAAAACCTTTTACATCCATTACCATGAGCTCATATAGCATTAGTAAGACATGTCTGTCCAGATTTATTAGCTTGGATATTATGTCAGTGTTCAGTTCATGTGCAAAAGTGTAAAAGACAGCATGTGAGTGTTCTTGTCATTTCCTGTAGGTTCATACTGGTTAAAGATACACAGAAGACAAAACTGTGGGAAAGTACAGTGTCTGCTGGCAGGAAGGTGAATACTCAGCTTGAACTCTGTTGATCAAAAGTTGGATGAAATTTCAGATCTGTTTATTTAATAAATGTAATGATCTTTCCATTCAGAGAACTGGGACATATACTGGGAATAGTAAGTGCAGTTCATGGACGGATTTTGTTGTTCTAGCAGTGAACAAGATCACAACTTCAGCTTACCAAGACACTGATCCTCTGGTGTTTCTTAACACCTGAAGGAAAACACCTGAGGACTGCAGCACTGAGCACTATTTAGAATAACAACCTGAGAAATTTTAAGAGGATCATCCACTTGAGTTTCTCCTGTTCTGTGGTGATGTTCATTTATCTTCAGGTGACTGCAGTGGTTAATTTGTTTTTCTGCACAGTCAGGTGCATCCAAAGATCTATGTTTCATCAACCTAGAGTTTGTTGAATGCAGCATTGTGTTTAAAATACTGTCCACTTAATCACAGACATGGAAATCAATAGTAATTAACCTTGTTTTCATTGGGATTTTAGTGGAGAACTTGAAAAAGTGTTTGCTCCACACGTGCTGTAGCTGTATGCAACACTGACGCCATGATAAAGGTCGCTGTTTGTAAGACATTAATAGGAGCAAAAATCTTGTTAAATCACAAAAATATATTTTTTTCACTGCAGAAGCAAAAGTTAAACTTCTGCAATGGATTTGATCAGTCTGGTTAACATTCCAAATGTCTTTGACTGAGCCTGATAATAAACCTTGAAATATGAAGTTGCTTTGTTGAAGATAAAACAAAATTTTGTGATAAAAATTAAAATTACAGACTGTTATTTATGAAAGTTGTTAGTTAAGTGACTTGTATTAAAACTAATGCTAAAACTAATGCTAGAAAATGCATTACAGATATTAAATTAAATCATGCAAAACAATTAACTAGCACACATGACTAAGGATGCTGCTGGATGCAAAAAAAAAAAAAATACACCAGTAAAAGGACTTTTAAAAAGTCGCACATTTATATTCTTTGCAGCACATTTCTTATCCAAGCTTTAGGTGATAAAGAACTTTGTCAGAACTTTTTAAAAAGGTTAAATTCCACTTTAAATTGTTAGTTAATTTATGATTTGCCCTGACTGCAGATAAAATAAGCAACTGAGTTCAGCCACCTCCCACCCACCATTCACTTAAACCTGATATGTGTGACTCTCTCTCTCTCTCTCTCTCTCTCTCTCTCTCTCTCTCTCTCTCTCTCATTCACAGTCCACTTCATTCACCCAAGTTTCCCCCTCTAACAGTGCAGACCCAAGTGTTACTTTCCAATGGACGTGCTGGCCTTTCCTGCAGACAGATATAAAGGATGGTACCTTTCCCTGATGGCGCCCAACATAAAAGGACCAGCTTTTGCTTGGCTGGACCCATCTAGACTCTACCTTAACTCACAGGTATGATGGGGAATAAAAGAGACTTGTTCCACTTACCAAACAGGTTGTAGAGCTGTTGAAACTTTTTCTGTGTTCAAGGTCACTAAACACAATATAAATCTCATTCATAGCATAGAAATACAAGTTGTGTGTGTATTTTATTTGCACACTTTGTATTTTGTGCATGCACTGTTTTTTTACTTGAGTCAGGCACTTGCAGACTGCGTCAAAGACCTTCTCAGTCCATTCCTCAAGGACACCATTGACCTGGTTGCTGGGATAGATGCAATGGGGTTTATTCTTGGTAAGAGAACCAACCAGTTCATTCTAAGAAGGGAAATAAATAGTAGTTTAAGAACAACCCCAATTGGTGTCCCTCACTAGTTTTATTTTAAGAGGCAGTTACCCTTCAAGTGCACTGCTGATGAAACCTTACTCCACTGGTAAAGATACTAAATTTAGATATTTCAGCTCCCTTAAACCCTGCCTCTCAGCACATGGTATGACAATGCATGAAACCATCTGTTATCCACCTCAAACTGCACATAACTTAAGAAATATCATTTTGTCAGCGTGGGTGAGGGTTTTTAATATTTTTCAGGGGCATCTGTTGCCACCACCCTTGGAAAAGGTTTTCTGGCCATTCGCAAAGCTGGACACCTATGTGTTGCAACCCAAAGCCAAAATTACACCGACTATACAGGCAAAGGAAAGACAATGGAAGTAAGACTGGACGTGCTACAACCAGGTTAATCCTCCTTTGCTTTTTATTCTTTAATTATGTCAGTTATTTCTGGAGAAAATAAATCTTTACCATGCTGGATACCAATGAGTTTTGACCCTTGTGTTTAGTAGTTTTTGTAAATATTCAGTCTTTTAAGCAAAACATGGGTTCAGTGATTTTATAGATCATCATCGAAATCTGTAATAAGCAGAAGATTCGAGGATGACTTTAATCAGCCTATAATATTCCTGTTATTGTGATTTAAAAATCCAATAGGTTTCTTAAGGAGATGTTTAGTTCAGCCAACAGTCTAAACCCAAACATATTCATTTAAAGGTGATCAGAAAAAGAAAGCTTTTAAATTATCACATCTGTGAGAAGTTGGAACCACCAAGCAAAAAAAATTCCTTTTTGCCTAACCAATTAATAAAATTAGTTGATTATGAAAGTGGTTGTTGTTTCTGTCGAACTAATTGACTTATTATTGGTATAAAATTAGCCTAATACAGAACAATACAAAGATCCAATTGACTGGAAACACGGCTTTACTCAACCTCATGACCATTAATTTCTTGTAGCACAGCACCATCCAGTGTTAATATGTGAAGTGAAGATTCCATAGATGTTGAAGTTTCTCTGACACTGGAACAGATCTAATGAAGACCACTTTAATATTATTCTCCTTTTATCATCTTTAATACCTCAAAGGCCACCTTTTGTCACGTAGAGATTTTATATCCTGCAAAATGTTTGCAAAAGTTTTTTTTTAAAAATTTATTTCATTTTTATATTGAGATCATCTCTCTGGATTACATGTTGTTTTGTATTAACTAAGTCAAACACAAGATGGATGTTTATGTTTTTTTCTTTTTCTGTATATTTACACTTGAACACACATGTAAACATCACATTATTTAATGCAACAATGTATTAATTTTTGTGGTTTTCTTTGAATTTTGCACTATGCAGTATAACAAACACACTTTTCCTTTTTTTCTAAATGCTCTAGACAAATGCTACCTTCCCTCTCATGTGAATACTTCAATAAGCATGTTTTTGTGTTTTTTTAAAAGTTTCAGTGTCTCAAAGTTAAAGCTAAAGTTTCTCCTTGCTGCAGGTGTGAGGGTGTTGCTTGTGGACCAATGGATAGAGACTGGAGGCACTATGAAGGCTGCCATCCAGCTGGTGGAGGGCCTAGGAGCCACTGTTGTAGGTAAGTCAAGTTACAAAGTAACCATTCGATTCTTTAAATCAGTGATCCTCAACATTTCAATGTAAACATCACACTCCTCCTGCAGGCGTTGCAGCTGTGGCCATCGAGAACTCTGAAGGAGGAAAGTGGATTAAAGAAAACTACAAATTCTCTCACTGCATCCCTGAAGAGCTGCAGAGCCAAATCGACCAGAAATATCTGGATTCCTTTGAAAGCTTCAATAACTGAACAAGAAAACATGATTTTCTTACCGTTTCACTAAAAAAGA
Organism: Acanthurus lineatus; assembly: GCA_029814665.1. Lineage (NCBI taxonomy): Eukaryota > Metazoa > Chordata > Actinopteri > Acanthuriformes > Acanthuridae > Acanthurus > Acanthurus lineatus. Next base: position 19,160,072 of record JAPZDV010000024.1, on the reverse strand, counting down.
AAAGAGGAATAGCGATATTTTCTACAGTTGATATGGCAAAGATATAGTTTCTTCTGCATAGAAATGTTTATTTTGTAGAGTTATTCTTGAAAAAAGTCTTTCAAATACATGTTTGTTATTTTTAAAATACAGTATTTTTTTTTATTTTTATTACATGTTAAACAAACCACAAGAAATTTATACATGATAAAAGAGTTGTACACATTTTCAGTTTTTGATATAATAATGATCACCCAAATTCAGTCATTGATCTGATTGTAAACAAAAAGCAAAAAGTACCTAAGAAGCATAAACTGTAGATAAAAAAATGTCTAAGTCTGGATCTATAACAAGGGTCCGGGCCCCCGTTGGATTATCAACAGGAGATTCTACTTTTTTTTTTTCAAACTTTCCTCAACTTTGTGTTTTTTACTTGTGAATTACTGCATAATATTTTTTCTTTTAAAAAAATAAAGGTTTAGAACCTCAACAATATGAAAAGAGTAAGAATATTCATTTTATACAGCAAATTTTAAGGTAAGGTAATTCTTTATAGTTACAGAAACTACAGCAGCAAGCCAGAATATCAGATTCAAGCCCTATGGAAGGTACCTCATGTTAAAAACATCCACAGTCATTCTTTGGCATGTCTGCAGTACAAGAATCATCATTTTTGTGTATTTGCTGTGTCACCATGTAACTCCAGACAAGTTAAACTGAGCAACACCACAAGAATCCATATCCCACAGAGGGAAACTCTCTCTAGGCCAGGAAAAACTGAACTCAAACACATCAGGAAGTGAAACACCAGCATCCCTCCTCCTGCTTTGACCACAGAAATCCCACCCCCGAGCTGGAGAGCAGCCACAGTCTTTTTCCACTCATTTTCAGTCCGCACCTTCGACTTCAAACTCCTGCTCCCATCCTTACTGACAGCAGTTCGGCTGCTTCTTCTTTGATGAAGCATACAGATTGTTTGTATTGCTGTTAATCCCTGAAACAGATGGTCAGCTGGGCGTTAAACTTTGTGACAAATGTGATAGTTTTCCTGATAAAAGAGAGATGGTTTGGATACTCACTGACAACGTCTCCAATTTGCCTCGACCCGCTTTTCTCCAACTCAGCAAGAACGTTGGTCTCAAATGCCAATGATGCAACTCGAAAGAAAAACTCTTTCACATTTTCCCCTGAAGCATGAAAGAGAGAGATGGATCAGTGTGAAAATCAAAGAATCTGGAGGACAAAGAGTATGTCTGAATTGCTCTTTAACCCTCTCTTTATGCTTCAACGTGATTTGAAAGGTTAATATGTAAAAAGAATGACACATTTATAGACACATTTATGTTAAAATAAACTGAATCAAGAAATTCTCCATATTGTGCTCTCATCCATTTTGTTTTTTATTTAATAACATCCTGTTGCTTATCATAGAGACATAAACCTCCAGTAGATAAAACAATATCATAGATTTACATTCAATTTACCCTCCCTTGATAAGACAAAATGCATCCTATGATCAATGGTACATAAAAAAGGCAAACATTTGACAAAACTAAATCTCACAGGAAAATAAGGAAATAAAATTTATCTCTGGGCCATAGAAGAATTGTGACAACCCTCACAGTGGTTTGGCTCCACAAACCAGTCAAGTCAAACTTCAACTTCACTTTACAATCTGAGGACAATCTGAAAACATCATGTCTCTGCCATGGCTGCTGCTGGCACAGAGGCAGATGAAAAGTATTTATCTGTAATATTCTCTGTCCCCACTGACCCAAACCAATAATGTTCAAGCATTCCTTAAGTCAGTGGAAGAATTACTCCTCATTTTACTGAACGTGACTCACCTGTCAGTGATGACACAGCCCAATACTCTGCACTGATCTCTTGTGCTATTTTAAGGGCATCTTTTTCAATCAAGGAATACTGAGCAGGAGACTGTCAGAGAAACAGAGAGGACCAAGTTAGACTTAATGTTATCAAGCTGAGCACAAAGGGAATCTATTCTAGATCTACTGATCCTGAAATGTATTGAGAGGAAGTCCAGGTGATACACAGATTCAATGACTCTTGTAGTTAGAGCTGCAACAATTATTTGGATTTATCATTTGGGTCATTTTTAAGCAAAAATGCTGAACACTGTGAGAGTTTGCTGCTTTTCTTTTTCATATTGCTGTATTTATCCCTAATACATGTTTTCAATACACACAGGATATTATTACTTAAATAATACAGCAAATCTTAAAGGTCAAATGTGTAGGATTTAGTGGCATCTAGGGGTAAAATAGCAGAAATATAGCACACAACTAAATATCCCTCTGTCACCCTCTCCTACCAAGCACGCAGAGGAACCTAAGGTGGCCGTGAAATTCGCAAAACAAAATCTGTTAGGGAATCAAAAGGCTCACTTTAGAGCCAGTATCCTGTTTGTCCATTTGTGTACATTAATGGTTTTAGATTTACTCCACCTCCCTGCATTTGTACTTTTGATTACTTGCCCAAAAAAAGACAAAATTTACAACTACCAAAGTTCAAGATTAACTGGAATAATAATAATATTATTAGTATTAGTATTCATATTATCTATTGATATTGCAATTATATCCTAATTGTGAATTCTTTAGGCCAACATCAACATACAGTGAAATTCTTGTGTCATGACAGCTCTAATTTCATATAACTCAAGAAAAATAACCGAAGTCTTGAAATAGAAAAGTATCCCAGGTGACCATAACAAACAAATATGCATCCTACTGCCCACCACTGACATGTGGTGCATGTTAAATACAGTCAGTAATGTCGCAGAAGTATCTGCGTGTCCATCATTTTAACCTCTGAGAACTGCACTGAAGTCTAGTGAAGGAAACTACATTCCTGAGGTTTGAGCCAGCACACAAACGCTTTGTGCTGCTGGTACCAATCCAAACAGCTGACATCTGACTCCAGTAAAAGACACGAAAATGTTCACAGGCATGTCCACTTCAAACACTATATAGACTTACGCTCAGGTCTTTCTTTGTGCCAACAAGGAACAGCTGAACAGCAGTGGGGTCGTTCTCTTTCAAGGCGTCTTCCAGCCACTGCCTGCAGAGGGAAAAGGTTACTATTGATCCTCAAGCTTATTACAAAAAAAGAATTGACTATAATAATCTGTTCATAGTTAATAAGCTTACCTCACATGGCCCAAAGAGGCGACATCATTTACATCAAACACAATGATCACAACTGGAAGAAAAGAAAATACTGTATAAATAAAAACTCTTTAATAGTACATTTCTTTGACAGTAATGTCTGCACAGCTTCTGACACCCTATGTATGGAAAAATGAGCGTCTCAGATACATTTCTCACCAGTTACATCCGATACATATCTCAACACACAAATTTCTCACCCTGTGCTCCTCTGTAGTAAGTAGAAGCGATGCACTTGAACCTCTCTTGTCCTGCAGTGTCCCACCTGTAACACAGTGAGACTTATGAGCAATATCACATCAGACAGATTGAGTTCAGGGGCTTTGTTTTATTGTCCGACACCAGACTTACAACTGTAGACTAAAAGGAACGCCGAGCACCTCAAACCGCTCCATCTCAAAGTCCACACCAATTGTTGCCTTGTAGTTCTTGTCAAAAGCATCTTTGCAAAATCTGAAAACAAAAATAATGTAATAACATAAAAAAGGTACAAGTAACCATCTTTATGAAGGAGGCTATATTTTGTTAGCAATCGAGATATCGTGAAAAACGTAACATTCACATGAATCATTTGTGTGGATCCAGCATCTTTTTAAAGGGTTCATTCACATAAATAACAAAGCAGACAAGCCCTATTTCAGGAGTTTTTCATTTGGAAAAAGCAAACACTTATAATGAAAACTGATGTTGGTATGTTCTCTGGATATTTTAGAGTAACACGGAAAATGTTTCTTGAAAAAGTATTTTCCCATTTTAATGTTTCAGACATAATTTGCAATTCTTTGAGTGTCACAAACAAAATTCTATTTACCAACAACAAATCAGAAATGCAAGGAGAAATTTACTTTTTTGGGTGAACAAACCCTTAAAGGAATTGTGAAAATTAGAATTTGAAGGCATTTTTGAAAAATGTATTGTTTCCTCACAAGATACTGAACTAAACTGAAGGTGTAAATTTAAGCAGTAAGTCGTAACTACTTTAGATGTTGGACAGTTTACTCTGTAGAAAGATACATAAAAAAAACACACTATATGTTTTGTTTTAATTCATGTGTAAATCAATTTAAACCTGTCCTTGTACGGCACTTCAGTATATCTGCAAAAAAATACATGACACTTCAAAACTTTTAAATAACAAAGGTTGCCTCTATGCGGGAGGCACATTTTTCTCTAAGTTTTTTACTGAAGTTATTTATTTCCCAAACCTCTCCCTAAGCCTGCACTCACACATTAAGTCACCATGTTGGAGCTTACCTATTAATCAGACAGGTTTTCCCCACAGCCAGGTCACCCACAACGATGACCTTAGAGATTTTAAATCTGCTGAGAAGAATAAAAGAAGCAACAAGTAAATAAGAGCCAAAACAAAACACCTCAAGTCATCTTGGCTTGTGGTCCCTGTGGCCCCTGTGCTCACCCCACTGTGCCGGTGCGCTGCTCCTGACAGGCAGTCTTCACTTTATTGTTGAAGTCCTCCTTAGTGTGCAGAGCCGCCTCCTTCCTGAAAAACTACAAGAGAGGGAGAAGAAGGAGAGTTTGACAGGCTGTACACCGTTTTAGCTGGACACTGAAGCTGTAACAGCACTGTGTGATTTTACCTGAGGGAGCTGAGCGATGATTCGGTCCCTTCGAACAGGAGGGAGGACACTCATGGCTGGAACCCGGACAGACATGAAGCTTCATCATAAACGTTCAGTAGAGGGGTGTGTGGTGGCAGAAGGAGATCAGTATTAGCAATCAATAAGTTGGCATAGCAAAATGATGATCAATAACTTCACATATTGTTCCAAACAGCACAAGAATATTGGACCAGTGCTTTTCAGTGAAACAAACTGTGCATTGGATAAACTAGCTCTTTTTATTTCTTTTTTCTCATCTTTGTCTCACGGAAACCAGAACATTGACTGTACACCTAATACACACACATAAATCTGATAACATCCTGTCACCGACAGTGTCAATAGAAATCAAGGGGCAGCCAGGCAGAGACTCAAGTTAAACAATACTGTAATGAGAGAAAATGTTAGTCATCCATAGTGTAGCTCCATGACCACATACAGAGTCAGACGAGACAACTGTAATCGGCCTTGATCTACTTACTGCGTGGATCTGTTTTAATCCTATTGTTCATCAAAACTCCTGGTTCAGAAGTAGAGGTCTCTAATTTGCTACATTTGGTTTGGTCCACCATAAAACTTAAACCTGGCAACGTTAAAACAAAACTTTCCATGCATACATCGCGTTAAATATCTTGTGATCTCGGTAAAGTCACACGTTATAAAGAGTAACACTCATGAACGGACGAAACTTTTTAAAAAACGGCGTATTTAAGATGCAAACGTGTGCTACCTCAACGCGTCAGACCGGCCCGATCAACTTTCCTCCTCTCTCTGTGTTGCGGCTTGTTTTTTCTTCCTCGGATGCTTCTTATTGAAACTGCAGCCCATTCAGGCTCATGGTCGAGAAGAGAAGTGTTGAGTTTGCGGCGAACAGAACTGAGGAAAATCTGCGGAAGTTGAGGGGGAGCAGCGGCAGACTGGACCCGCTGCTGACTCAGTTCTCTGGATTTTCTTTTTCTTTCCTCCCACATTTTCTCTGCTCGGTCCCCTGCTGGAGGAAATGAGAAACAATCGGATAGGAAAAAAAATCTATCTATCTATCTATCTATCTATCTATCTATCTATCTATCTATCTATCTATCTATCTATCCAAATGTCTCTTGTTGAGGACAATTTATTTATTTTATAGCGTTTTTATTGTTCTCTATTCGATTATTTTTATATGCCTGTTTGTTCTTCTTTATAACTTTTTACCATTTTATTTGCTATGCTTGTAAAGTTAGATTAGCCCTTAATGTATGGCTGAGAGTGATGATTATGTCAATATATATAAAAGCTTCTGCTGAAATACCATACTTTGTAGACCTATGGGTCCTTTTTTTCATATGATTTACATTTTCTAAGGAATGGGAGTATTCTTTTATTTTCATTTTATTTTCATTCTGTCTTATTGTCCTTGTTTTTGCAATATTAGAAAAAGAAGACAAAATGCTGTACCTTATTTTGTCTCCTGTCCATCAATGAATCTATGCAGACTCCAGAGGGCGCTCTAGCGCTTTCAAAGCCTCCCGTGACTAATCTGTGCATGTAAGTTTAACGGCAGGCATGCTTGTTACGTGACACGCCCTGCAATCAGTTATTACAGGTTTTGCCAGAATTTGGTGGGATTTTGAATGAAGGACTTTTACCAGTGGGCAAGTATTTCTAACCTGCTGTATTTGTACTTTTACTAAGATAAAGCATTCTAATAACAGAGTACCTGACTGTAGATTTAAAAAGTGACAACATCAATATAAAACAGAGGAAATATAAATGCTTTCTCCTAAAATTAAGCCATTGCAACTTGCAAAAAAATATATCAACACCTCTGTGATTTTATTACTCTTTTAATTCATGGCATCACTCAACTATCCAAAATATGGGGCTGCTAAAAACAGCTGTAAATTTAGAACAAGATACATGGTCAAATTGTTACATGTTCAAATGAATTTAATGTATGCTTGTCTCAAAAATCTCTATTTGGCTGAGCTTTTACAAAAGCACACAGATATCATCCTGCTCTATAGCTTTACATCTTACTCCTGCTGCAGATTATCTTCATCTGTGATTTGTTCTTGTTTTTCAAAAGGCACTGTGGTAAAGGCACTAAAGCACAGATCAGACACATTTTCATTCTGTCCATATCTGAAGGAACTTTCTTGGCGCTGGCTGAAATAGAAATAAAATGTACTGATCATTAGGTCTCTTAGGGATACTGTCAGTACTTATGACTTATGGTATGATAAATAAGCACTTCAGGTCCACTGATGGTGTTTACATTTGTTACTATTTGATATATATCAAAATGGAATGTTCATTTAGGAACACCATTTACAAAATATCAATCTTTCAAGATTCAGAAGAACAAAGAAACACATCTTCATCTTAAAGTCACCATTCAGTCTCCCATAAAAGGGATCTACTCTTTTAAAAGTAGTATTATTTTGCCATGAAGAAAATAACAGTAGGGTTTCTTCACTATTACATCACACAAAGTTAACTACTGGTGATGCAATCTCAGTGCTTATTGTGATGCTCCTTGCTTTTATTCTGAAGGTTTTCTTATGGTTCCCACTTCCTAAAGAGATCAAGTACCAGGTTGTTAGATGGCAGGAAGACCCAGCTTCAGCCTCAGCTATGTTATATAACAACAGATTTCACACAAGCACCATAAGAAGACCATTAATTGTCCTGCATTATTGTGTGTTACTCAGACAAACAGCAACAACCACAGCAATGCTTGATCAGTCACTTCTCAGTATCTCTTCAACCAAAAATGGCATCATAGAGACAGAGGGAGAGGACATGCATGCGAAATGTGATTAATTAGGGCTGCTGTTAAAATTCAAAGTACAGTGTCCAAAAGTTCCAGCTGGCAGCTTGTTTCTGCATAAAAGCACTGCTCCATTTGCAAATGTAAAGATCTGGCAGGATATAGCTTAGTTAGGTTGTCAGCTAAGTTTTTTGAATCCAGGTTTTTGTTTGTTTGTAGTCAACTACCTAAACCAGTTTGATACTTTTGGAAAATTAGCACTTTTTTAGGCCTTTTTGGCTTGACTTAACATTAATTTTCATAGCCCAAACTATTAATTAAAAAAAAAGCTTATTGTAAAAAAACAAGTTGTGGTTTATGGGGGGATTTTTTACTGTTGCAGAGTCAGTCTAGCTGTTTCTCTCTGTTTTTTGAGTCAACCAGCTGCTAGCTTTAGCTTCATGTTTATCATACAGACACGAGAGTGACATAAATCTTCTCACAATACTCATCATGAAATCCACTAAGTATGTTTCCAAAAAAGTGGACATACCTTAAAGAATAAATTATACTGAAAATAATTCATAAATAAGCTGGTAATCTCACATATTTGATCCAGTTGATAACCCAAAATTTTGGCTTCAAGTAAAGCAGCTCTGCATTATATACTTCCCCTTGAAAACCCAACAGTCCAACTTTCCAACATCTGTAGAATGCAGCTCCTGAAAGTCCACAACTTGTCTTTCCAAACGTTGCTTTGGGGTATTTGTCTTTGGCATTGAAACACAACAACCTCATGAGGAATGGTCTGAAGAAAGACAAAATGTGTAAACATCCACCCTGAATCTAAAAAAAAATGCAATATGGTCCTGTAAACCTTCCTTAGTTAATCATTGAGAAACTTTCTAGGGTTGTTGTTATGCATCCAATTCTGTCCCACAGAGCTTTTACTCATGGAAAAGAAGTCAGAACGGAGCAGGCGGTAGAAATAAATCAATATCATAATATTCATCACTATCATGGAGAAAAGAAAGTATCCACCGTGTTCCAGCCGGGAGTAATTATGGATAATATACCAGGTGAGGTAGAACTGTGCGCTCAGACGAAACAAGACGTAGGTGATGAGGTTGGCAAATTTGTTAATGTAGTAGATGGTGGAGGAATGAGCGTTCGCCAGTTTCAGCATCAGCCTCAGGTGCAGGGTGACACTGTTGACCTCCACAAGAAGAGCTATAACTGCACCAGCCACATACAGCTGGCTGTAGAGAGCATAGAGGAAACACGAGATCACCTGTAGAGGAGACACACACAGACAGGTGGATATGCTGTTGCATCTAAAAGCTACTCTCAAGTATTGTCTTTTTTTTGCTTTCTTCTTTGTTTTTCTTGCTTTGCTTTTTTCTCCGTTCTTTGTAGCTTTGTTAATGAAATTGCTATGCAAATTATTTTGACATAAAACCTTTTCTCACTGCTTTACTCTTTATTGTAAAGTGAGATCATTATAATTTTGCAATAAAATCTAAATAAATGTATAAAACTGCTTAATTAATCTAACAGGGTACGACCAAACCAAAACCAAAGAACAGGTCACCTGAAAATAAGTTGATATCAGCCTTGTTTTGTTGACTCACTGAGCTTAACAAGGTGACTTTGATAACTTATCTTAACCAGTAAAGCAACTTTGAAAGAGGACAATATGGCCATAGGCACGCTGGCTTACCAGTGTATGATGAATTAAGAATTCCCATGATACTCTTGCATGTCCTGTTAGAATGATATCACCTGCATCTTGCACAAAGTATCCTAAGAGGGAAGAGAAAATGTCATTGTCTCTGTAGCTGGTATGAGTCATGCACGGTGAGTCAGTGAAACAGTTTGATAAGCTTAAGCTGGTATCAAGTATGTGTTGCTAAAATGTGTACCGCTTCCAATGATACAACAGTTGGACTATAGTTGTTCAGTGTGTATCAGTGTCCTTAAAGGTGTCACTTATTGATCATACAAGTTTTCGCTTTATCTGAAATTATTTGTGGTTCATCACATCTGACATGTCACACAAGGTGCAAGTTGCTATTTTTACTGTAGCTCTCTTTTTGTTTAAAGCTCATTATAAGCGTATTGCAGCAGTGTATGTTTAATGTTTCTTATGCATGTTATTATTTATGACTGCATGTGTTTTCCTTCCTTTTGTTTTCTCTCTCTCTCTGTGTAGTGCAACTAGTGACCTTGAAACCTGTAGACTACGCAGCTTAGAAGACTTAGACTGCTTAGAAGTCCTTACTTTACTTATGAAATGCTTATGAATTTGGAAGGGATTTTTTCTGGGATTTTGTGCTTGTTTCACTTGCAAAAACATCCTTTCATGTTAAATCTGCATTCATAACTTTATGTCACCTCATACTGGAGCTGAAACAGGAAAACAATGATGGTGTGTCTGTACAGTAGATCTGTGTCATCTCATTGAAGTCAGAGTCTTGACCCAGCCAGGTAAAGTGAATGGAAATGTCAAAACTATAGTATTAAGGCTAGATGGCTCTGGCACTGTCAGACTAGTCTAACTTAGAAGAAGTAAATCTATCATATGAGCCTGCCATTGGCCGATTGATTACTCTCCTTCCTGTCCGCTATCAGTGTTACCTTTTTCAAAGTCACAATTCTTACATGAAAGAACATCAACAACTTTAAAGCTGGCAACCAACATGCTCAAAATGAAAGGTACCCTAACTCTGAGTCCATCCATCACTATTTTGCAAGGGAAACATCACTGCACCCAAGGTTTGGGCCATGAAGACAACTGTGATTAGTTTAGAGAAAAACAAACAGGCCAGAATGTTTTCCCCCCTGTTGATAATCCGTTTAGCCAAACCAGCTTTGGCTGCAGCAGTGACACATTGTTAAAGCAAACTGAGAAGACATTTTACAGTCAACCATGCAGATGACTCAATAAACCAGACAAATGTGTGGTTTTCAATCCAGAGTGACAGCGTGTTTTTACTGGTTTACCTCAATTTGCTATTTAAATGGATACAATAGCAAGTAATTAATCATGAAAATGAGGAACTTTAGCTTTAAGAGACATTATGTAGAAGAAATAATCCTTCAGATATGGGGATTTTCAACATATTTCTTGTTTTGTCCAAAATTGCAGCTCTGAAATTCATGAGGGTTTTCACGTGTCTAATAGTGGATGTGTATTTTGTTGTCTGTTGCAGTGTCATAACCACTTGGGTTAAACAATTAATCACAAGGTAAAATGTGTCCCAACATACCGTTATAAAAAACTAAGCTTTGCTGTGCTTCAGAGATACTCTGGCTAACAAATCCTATTCTCCAGACAGAAGGGAACATCATGGTTTGGTGCAGACACCAAAAAAATCAGATAAATAATTCAAAATATTTGTTCAGCCCTAATCACTACAAAATTGCTTAAACAAAATGTCATCTGTTTTTTTGTCTATGTAACTAATTGGGTACAGCTTTTACCTTAAGTTCATCTTAATAAATTTTTCACCCACACACACACAAACACACAAATATATTCAACACACAGCAGGGTTCATTATTCTTCATTATTTTGAGAAGCTGCAGCCAAACACTTAACAACATATCTCCCTTTATTACACTCAGAAGGCCTCATTCAGCTGGAGGCTGGAGATATTTAGGTGACTGAGAGTCCCTTTGTGCTTCTGTATGACATGCTGTGGCTACACAACCAGTCTCTATGGTAAAGAACATGACCTCCATTATCTGACAGGATTGGCCTCAGTGGAGCTTATAGCTGTTTGCAGTTGTTAGGGCCGATTCTCCATAGATTTCTGTCTTCATGGTAACATAAAGACGCAAATAATGCCCAACCATGCAGCAAAGCTAAACCAGATAACCCAGTCTTTACTAGTTTACTTTTGGTGCCCATGGTGATTTAGCAGTGACATCCTATTGGTTTGCTCAAAGAATCAGGTGAGAGGGGCGGGTCTTTCATGATTCAAAAGCAACAAGAGGAAAGGTGAATGTTTCTTGCCCTCGGGACGGGAAAGTTTCAATCAGTTAAATGGTGGAAGAGAAAATGCTGTCAGTCAACAACTCTCCAAATGTCTCTGTCACAATTATTTAACTTGAGCATCAACCAGAAGCCCACTGACTACCATGTCAGTCGCGTTGTACTGAGAGAAAATTATATATCAATTATTTTAAGAATCTTATGATCACCTCAGTCAGTTCATAAGCAAAAACATTTGCTTCTCTAGTCTGATGACTTGATTTCTTTTTAGACATGCAACACTACTTTGGTGTTGTTGAGATTTAAAACTGGCAGTTTTTATTTTTTCTTTTTTTGATGTTTTATAGACAAAACAACAAACAAGAAAACAATACGCACATGAATCCATGATGAAAAAAATCCTTTGTTGAAATCCTCACTTAAACACTGCAGTAAGAATATTTCTATTTAGACTGCAGGCACATCAACGTGCATAATATCCTTTCTGTCCTCTCATTTTTCCATAGTCTACATAAAACAATGTGCATCTTCAGTTTAGACATACATAGACTTTAAGTTTGCAATTTTTTAACTCGTTTTTCCTGAACAGTAATACTTTCCAATGATGTGTTCACTAACCTGTTGAGACACAGACGAGCAAGTAGGACAGAGGGGTGTGGTAATAGTGGATGTCACTCAGCGTCTCTGGCCAGACCACCACACTGGAGAGGGACACATGTTATGGATAGATGGGTCTATATTCGCCTCACTCAGACATACATGGGCTCACTCCTGCAGAGAGAACCCTGACTAAGCAGAGACATTAATATCAGGCGTGTTTAGCTTTTTTCTACCTATTGGTCAAAAGAGAACCCTCATTTTAGTTGAAGAAATAATCAATTTTTATTGTGTTTACTTTCTTGTTTATATCTGTCTTTATATCTAAGAAAAATAATAACTTCTCATACCTCGACTATTTTTCTCTAAAACAGAATCTGATTTTGCATTAGTCTTTATCACTCCTTACTGTTGTTTGGCAAAAGAGGCACACCTCAAACAGCAAAGATTTTACTGTGTGTCCCCTCCCTGTATAAACACAACCTGACAGAATTATGGTCAGTAAAGATTCTATAGTCCTTCTGATATATGTTAGGCAGTGCACCGTTTCTCATGCTTCCTTGGCAATACTTGGACTGCACAAAAACCTACTTTTGAATTTGAAAACTCACTTCTTTCACCTTTCAAATATCATCAAATCATACTGAATCTAGCAATATATATGCAGCAATCTTTAAGTGCATTGGAGACAGCTTAAAAATCAGTTCTAGGTCCAATACTTACAGTTAAAACATAGAATCATATGCAATGTCTTTGCCTAAAGTTAAGTTTCTCATGATGCATTCACAAGAATTGTTTTGACAACAGGTTTTTCCAGTTTATTTATCTGCTTGCTGGGTTTTTTTTCTAACCTCGGAAGTATAAAACAAGTTTACAAGTTTACAAGTACAGGGGCAGCTTGCAACAACAGCCTTGTGAGGTTCATACTGTACAGTGGCATTTCCCTCCCCACTTATAGATGCCATTGTCTCCCCCGTCCCTCACCCAGTCTGAACTTGCCCTTCTTCTCCTGGCTGCCACAGACTGTCACTGCTGCACACACACACACACACACCCACACACAGCATATCATGTGGACTTTGAATAGACAATGGTGTCACAGTGTGTACACACAGATGTTTAGATGGAAGCTTACCAGGTCAGAGCCCATGTCCCGGTCAACAGAGAGTGCACCATCGAGACAGAGAGGTTCCTCCACTTCCAGGAGTGGAGGTCATTTTGTTTCACCACTTTGGGTACGGGCAGCCTTTGGAGCAACCGGTGCACCACCCTGAAAACCAGGGAGAACACCAGCACTGACGGGCCTGTGTGACTCTTCAGCACAGGAAGCAGGACGTCCATCCTCCCGACCCCTACTCTCCCTCTGTCTCTGGGTGCTTATTCTCTACCTTTCCTCGCGTGGGCCCTCCCGCGCTCCTGTCAACGTCTCCTGGGCCCGGTGATAGACAGATATGCAAGGTATGTGATGCGCCTGTTCTCCAGGACAGGGCTCTTCAGGGGGCTGATTCTCTGTTTTCAATTTTCGCAAGTACTTTCAAGTGACGTTACAGCAGAACCGATGTCCGACCGATGCTGGAGCCTTTTCCTTCTCAAGTTTTCACTGTGCCTGAAGAGGAAGGCTTGGAGGGAATTCCCGTCACGGCTCATTCCACTGCGATGGTGTTTGTCTTCACACAACCCCGCGTTAACGCTCTAAACCCCCTGTGTGTGCGGAATGAAGGGGGGAGTGGTGGAGAAGGAGCTGGGTGGTGCTGCTTTGCCTTTTTGCTATAGAAACAAGGAGGGGCAGAGACAAAGTTACGTTACGCAAGGAGAAAAATCTCAGAGAAGGGCTCCAGAGAAGCGTTTTTGGGTAAGCATGCTGTAAAAGGTGTTTACAAAAATGTTAAAAACATGCGCTGTGACGTTTTGGCTCCCAGCGCATGTTACGCTTTGTGCGTAGAGAGCTTATTCTCCTAAACACGCATTTATTACATATTAATAATAAAAAAAACAACACTATCTGTTCCAAAAATGATCTCCAACGTAGGCTGTTTCCTTTTGTTATATGTGTAAAAGACTGCAGTGAAACTTAACACTTACATTCCATCGTCTCCACTTTCCTGTTTTATTTGTAGCAGAACTATTTATGACGTGCCAGCGGTTGATAAAGTAGCCTTTACAGATCTCAGTGGTAATACCGTAACATGAAAACACCTAATCACGAGTAAAAGTATTCTATCAACATTTTAGCAAAGCAAGAGTATGGATGTATTACTAGCACAATTTATTTGCAGTCATGAACTTACGTACAAAATTTTAATATTAGTCGGTAATATTGGTTAACGTGGAGCTTATTTTATAAATCTTAAATCAAAAATATGTATAATAGGTTTATTCTCCTGCCCTTGACCACGGCATTCACTCAGATCTTGAGTTGGTTCCCGAGCGCCGTGGTGGCCGCACTGCTTCTCAGAGTACTCAAGTGCCCTGTTGGGGCCCACATGGGGCTTTGGGTAATAAATTCTTCATTATTAGAGCTCTTGTTTGGTTTTACTTCTCTCTTCTTGGAAACTTTCACTGTTAAAGTTGGGGATGTTGTACCCTAAAAGGGTCCTCTTTAATTTCCCATTTGCATGCAACTGGGCCACATGTTTTCCAAACAGAGATTTCCATGTTTATGCTGCTAGCACTTCTGTGTTTTTAACTTAAATTGGATTATTCTGTTTATGTAGTCAGACCTTTGAGCTGACTCTCCGATCCTTTAGTTTGACAAGTATGTGTCAAGGGTGGTCCAATAAGCTGTTGATGAAAGTGAAATCAAATCATTTGATGGAAAAATGGAGATTTAGAGAAAGTGGTTGATATTTTATTTTCTCACACATATACAATTGCAAATTTCTTGATTATGAAAGAGGCCAGAAGTCAAATACCTGACTTCAACCAATCCCAAATGCTGCTGCAAAAACTATCATGTTAGTTATATCAATATATAAGCTATCATGTGAGTTATATCAATATTTAAAGTGTTGTACACATTTACTGTTACTCTATTTTTATTTAAAGCATTCAATCATTTTTATCTCTGTTTTTACCTTATTGTAATCATTTGACAATGCACTTTCTCAAAGATATATATAATTTCACTTGGACTGTCATAATACTTTAGGGGAGGTCACAGTGAGCATAAAGATCAAGTCTTCTATTTAGGTAAGTTGGTTGCATATTGAGTGCTTTTATTGTAAATGGAGATATGATTGATAACATAACAAACATTTCTTTGTTATGTTTGCTCTGTACTTTGGTATGTTAAACAGGCAACCTAACAGTAACACTGTCCTTCCACAGCCATAGCTCTTTCTATAAACACAGCGTCATCCTCAGTCCCCACAGCTGGCCCCTCTGCTGTCCGGTGGGGAAAAAGGAAGTAAGCAGCTAAGGCCCCTCATTGCCACCTGCACCACAGCTGTCTGTGTATGACCCTATAAGTGTTTTTTACTTGCTATAAGTTTTTTGTTGTCGTCCTTTCAAAAACGATGTAAGTCTTTAATCCTGTCTGTGCTTTATTGTATTTGATTTGATTGTTTATTTTCTATCTCCTTCTCAAAATGAATGTAATTATCTTTGTTGTACTCTAAAATCATGTGCATTTTGCTTATATGCTGCTTTCTTGAGTCTGTTTCACATTTTCCAATTAATTTCATGCAATATGACAAAATGCATGGACACTGAAATAGAGTTTCTCAATTAAACAAAGTTACACAACCGAGACTCTTAGGGAAATTAATTTTTCCCTAATGCTGAAAACATCTTTGCTGCATTACACATGCTGTCTCTTAACTGTGCCTCAGTTGTTTTATTCATTTTATGAATAAAATTCATCTTGATCACTAAAATAATAAATTCATGTACTTTCATTTGGCAAGGCAGAAGCAGTTTAAAAAGACACAACTAGATGGCAGCAAAACCTCACGTGAAGAACAAGCATCTTTTTAAACAGATTTTGTTTTTCAGCCCAGCAGCCCCCAGTTCTCCATCACACCACATGGGGGCATCTTTCTCAAAAAAATACATTAATATTCCTCTGTTTGGAGGTGATTGTTAGGATGTGCTTGAAAATTCTTGGAGATTAATTTCCTGCAATTAATGCTGTGTTGAGTTTCACAGCTCCCCAGTGATTATTACAAATAAATGCACAAATTTAAGTGTCTGAGAGAAGAAAACCAAAGAGGAAGAGATTACTGAGGACTGTCATCATTGTTAGTAAGTCTAATGCTCTTTTTGTGCACAAGTAAGAAAACTTCAAGCATGACACATGAACCGTATAATCATTCCACTTATGTCCATTGAGTACCAGGCTCTCTGTAAAAAAACACTCTGGAGCTGCAAAGAGAAATGCAACTTAACACCATTTCTTGTATTTCCTAGTTGCCTCGTCTTATTTTTTGTAGTAGTGTAAGAGGCCAAGAGGCTTTTCTCTCATAGTTTTATTACATAAACCTGCTGTTCCCTCACAGTTTCAGGTTTCAAAAGCAAAAGCTCAGGATTTCTGACGGTAGATGCAAACCGTTTTGTGCTGCAGTAGCTGCTGTTGTTGTCACTGCACTGAGGTCAGAAAGTCTGCCAACATCATGTATTTGTGTTTGAGATAGGAATCTTTGTGCCTGGCTCAGCACTGAACCATATTGATCTTTGGGTGATTTTTCTTTCCCCTTAGGGGCTGTTGAGAAACAGCTACTGTGGAGACTCTGCAAGCAGCCAGCAGAGAGAAAATCTAGAGGTTAATTGATTTCCAGCGAGTGCATCCTAAATAGTCAAACAAAAATAGTCTGTTGTGGTCAGTGGAAGATTTTGTTTCATTATCAGTAAAATGGGACTTTTCAATTCAGGTTTTAGAATGTGTGGATTAATAGTAATTCATGAAATTCCTTTTTCAAAAATACTTTATTTACAATGATAAAATTCTTTTTTTTTTTTTTACATCAAATAAGTGTTGGTAATCCCCAAGTTATTATGTTACTTTTAGGTGCTATAGTGGAACTGTAATCATTCAAACTGCTGTATTAAAGAACATGAGAATCATGCCAAGCTAACTAATAATAGCATAATGATTTAAATAATTATGTTTATTTGTATTGCACTCATCAAAATAAACAATCAATATGACATTCCAGCAAATACATGCACACAACTTTACGAGTTAAAATAAAATCGTGAGGAAAACATTAAATTATTTCTTAAGTGATTTTATGTCTGTACCTGAGATAATAATGTTATAGACATCTGTTATCATTTGTCATAAATAAACAGAAGGGTAAATGTTTCTAATTACATTAACACTTTTTATTAGATACTCTCGTGCTTTTTCTACTGTGACATCTGATCACACTTCTCGAGGTCTATTGTGAAACAGGCCTTTCAGAGAGAAAGAAGTTAAGCATCACTGTAATGACAACAAACAACACCCACAGCTTCCTGTGATGAAAATTCTCCAAAGATTAATGACTCCTCACGCATAGTTTCATACCTGAGGTTTTAGCATCAGTTTCACTATCCCACAAAGTGCATTCCCGGTCACTGACTGCTGTGTCTTGAGACTGATCTCTTTGTGACAGAAGACACCAAAAATGTCACTAAGCTGGTTTGAGAAGTAGCGTATATACTGCAAGGCTCCTTTAAGTACTCCTTTGTTGGGATATTATATCCCTGAGAAAGCACAAACTATTGTTTGTAAAACCACCTACTCACCTATCTTTCTTCCACCTAGCTTCATTAAAAAAACTCCAAATTGTAGAGAAAAGGTTCAATTACATGAAGATCACTGTTTGTGGTGATATATCATTATTTCAGATTGATGATAATTGTGGAGGTATGTACTTCGGCACAACACAGAGCAGGCTTTGTGACAGAACAAAGCATTTATTATCCCCATCGTGACAGAGATGGGAAGTAGTGCTCATGCAGCCTCCTTCCTGCTCATCTCAGACGAGGGGAAGGCGCAGTATAATCACCAGGCGTCTGACTGTAAGACTGCAGTATCTGAGGAACATGCTCAAGACGCTGCATTAATCACATCTGTCTCACTTTTTCTCTCTCTGCGTCATTCTCGCCATTTCTGTTTTCATGTCACAGACTTTGTCTCCTGACACATTTCTTAAACAACACTGCATTTTTTTCATAAAACCATTTTAACATGTGTATAGTAAATAAAATCTCATTAAATGTATTTTGACAAATAAAGGTTATTTGTTTTGAAAATATAAAATATTATATCACGTTTATTAAGGCAACAGTATTGAATGGATGTAATCTACAGCGACTGTAAAACCTAAAACAGATTGTTCACAAGTTAACTTTTTTAATGCTGGCTAAACATCACACAGCCTTATTCTCACAGTCATGACTTATCCTGCAAACCCTAACCCCAACCCCAAACCCTAACCTTAAGGTAACGACAGTATCAATGGCAACCTATGCAAAGCCTAAGCTGTTTTAAAAGTTAAAACATATAACTTCCTGAGGATTTTCCTTTTAGTACCATTCCGTTTGCAAAAGGACACGTTGCAATTAAATTTTCTGTGAATATGTTGACAGGCAGAAAAACAAGGTAAGGTTGGTTCTCTTTAGTTTTCTTTTTATAAATTTCTACCGCTGTGATTGGAAATGTTTGTTAAAATGTTTGTCACTGGCAGGTCTACTGTAACGTCTGTGCCTCTCCTTTTACCGTTCGTTTGTTCCCCTTTTTGTCCCTCATTGCATCCTGTAGTCCTTGGGACGGGTTGCCTGGAGACGGCGGAAACGTTCTAGAGCAGCGATGGAGAAGTATGAGAAAATCAAAGTTGTTGGGAGAGGAGCTTTCGGGTAAACCGTGAATTTAATTACACTTAGTTATACCAAGTGTGACATTGACTCAAAACAACTGTATTTATTTTTTTTATATGGCGTTGTTAAGGCTTAAACTTAGAAAGCAGAAGTCCGCGAGGCCTCAGTTTTTCCCTCAGAATATAACGGGATGCCAAATGTGAACCGCCCTCTAAAAAACAGACTAAACTCAAGGGAGTTTATAAAGAACGTAATTCAGAAAGGATACTGAGGATACTTGAGCCAAAGCCTGTGTTTTTTCTATTTCCTGAGCAAACTGTGTACAAATTAACGTCACAGTTGAGTGGCTTTCTTTTTTAATGTTTTGAGACATTTTAGCTTTGCTAATGTTCGTTGACTTATGAGGTAACGCTTGGTAAGTTAGCTAATAAAATCCACCTCACTTTTAAGTAGTTGTTTTTTGTTATTTAAAACAGTGAATTGCAAAGAAATTTTGCACAATACGACATAAAAAAAACCTTTTACAATTAAGTTATTGTAATTTTACCGTTTTTAAGGTGGATCACAAAACCAGCAATGCGTGGACTCGTTAGGTTACATAAAAACATTTAAGCACAATACAGTTATTCTTTAAACACGATACAGTATTAAACCTCTGTGGTAGAAAATATTAGCGTGTTATCCAAAAGGTAGTTTTCTTATTTTATTCAGTGCAAGTAAGTAAATGATATAAATACCTCCAAACCACTGATGACTCATCAGCTATTCTTTTCATATTTTCTTTTCTTAAATCACACAAAATGATGTTTGTCAAAAACAACACTAGTGCCAATGTGTGATAACACTGACACATTAGGTGTAAAGTACCAAAGACCTTTTTGCTGTATTTGTTATGGAACACGATATTCATATAATATTTCTTCGTTTTCCTCCGCTGTCAGGATCGTTCACCTGTGCCGCAGGCGCAGCGATGGGGCCTTTGTCATCCTAAAGGAGATCCCAGTGGAGCAGATGTCACGAGATGAGCGCTTGGCGGCTCAGAATGAGTGTCAGGTCCTAAAACTGCTCAACCATCCAAATATTATCGAGTACTATGAGAACTTCCTGGAAGACAAGGCCCTCATGATTGCTATGGAGTATGCACCAGGTAAGTTTACTGTAATATCTTATTACATGACCCTCCTTTTGATTATTGTCCAAATGTTCACTTTTCCCATGCTTTAATGCTGAAGGGCTCCATATCTCTTCTTTCAACAGTGTCAGGCCTGTGAAGGCCAAATGAGAACATCTAATATGTGTCTGTGTGATAGTGAAAGTAGGGACAATGTGATCAGGTAATGCTTCTTTAACATAACAAAGATTCAGGCTTCATTCTTAGTTTTGTGGTTAAGCAGTGCTCTTAAAAAGGCTAATACAGGCTACAGTTTTGGTCTTGGATTGATAACTTCAATCTTGGATTGATTCATCTTTTGATAACTAAAGGCTCACCAATACTTCTTTTCTCTGCCATTGTTTTGAAAATAGTAAAACTCTTGCAGAGCTTGCAGAGTATTGATAAATAGCTACACCTGGCTTCTCCTGTGACGCCGCTCATTTAACCCTAGCTGGCAGGTTGACAGGGCTGGCTTCTTACATATGTGACATATGAAACTCTGGCTGTATGAATCTGTGTTTGTGAGGCTGTCATCGTCACATTATAGTTCTACGGTATAAATGCTTTTGGATGAAGTTAAGTGCCTTTTCAATCGTCTATAAACAAGGTTTAAACTGGATTTTTCATTGGAGGATGTCTTTGAGTTCTGATTTTAAAGTCAGCATTGCTTTTTAGCTTGGGATCACAAAAAAGCACATTGTGGCAGCCAATAAGATACTGCACAGACATTATTTAGTAATATAATGCTAGATAATTGTTTTGTGGCTCCTTTTTTGAAACAAGGGCACCTGTTGTGTTTTAAAAGCCTGTTAAATTCATTACCTACTGGCTTTGATGTCATTATCTCACTTCTAATCACTTCATCTGGTAAAGTCATTAGTTTCTTTTTTATTGCAGTTTTAATAAAAATGAAACATCCTAAATGTTTATTCTCATCTCAATGTTTTCTTCATGCAGGTGGAACCTTGGCTGATTATATTCAGAAGCGCTGTAACTCTTTGCTGGACGAGGACACCATCCTTCACTTCTTTGTACAGATCTTACTTGCCCTGTACCACGTCCACAACAAGCTTATCTTGCACAGAGACTTAAAGACACAAAATATTCTTCTTGACAAGCACCAGATGATCGTCAAAATTGGAGATTTTGGCATCTCCAAAATCCTTGTCAGCAAGAGCAAAGCTTACACGGTAAGTAGATTTCATTTTGGTTTGGAGCTCTTACTGCTCTGACTGCTTACGTTTCTTGATATGTAAAACCTAATATGAGCTGACAGAAATCAATTCCTCCATTTGTCACTCTGCAGGTGGTTGGTACTCCATGCTACATCTCCCCAGAGCTGTGTGAGGTAAAGCCGTATAACCAGAAGAGTGACATCTGGGCGTTGGGCTGTGTGCTTTATGAGCTGGCCAGTCTTAAGAGAGCCTTCGAGGCTGCTGTATGTAAAGTATATGATTAACAAACATTTGACCCTTTCTTGGATTTAGTGATACAAAATATTTGTTTGTGTTATCCGTAAAGGTATTAACACTTAATATCAGTGTGATGCATGAAGGATTGCTGTGCAAAAAGGCAATAAACCCACCAGTCATTAAAGCTACAGTTTGTACATTATGGGAGATGATTTCTTTCAATTTCCCAGAATATTTAATGGGAAAACCCCAGGTTATCATGTTTTAAAAGCAGATTGATTTTAACACAGATCAGCTTGCACTGTATTCCCTACCAATTCCTACCATAGGGGACTTATGTGAAGGTCTTACTCATCTGGCAGGGGTTTCAAGTAGGGAATTAGGGATATTTCAAACATTTATAATGTATTATGTAATTTTACTCTCATAACAATACTTACTTTTGCTCTCAGAATCTGCCTGCCCTTGTACTGAAGATCATGAGCGGAACATTTGCACCGATTTCAGACCGGTACAGCCCCGAACTGCGTCAGCTCATCCTCAACATGCTCAATCTGGATCCATCCAAACGGCCCCAACTCAATGAAATAATGGCTCTTCCCATTTGCATCAGGCCCCTGCTTAACCTTTACACGGATATTGGCAATGTCAAAATGCGCAGGTAGTAAAATGACAATTGTTTTAACACAATATTTAAGAAGAAAGTAACTTTATTGTTCAATGACTTCTTCCTTTTTCTTTTTGTTTCAAGGATTGAGAAACCCCTCTCTACTGTGCAAACAGGTCCTCAAGGTAGACCAGGAGGGAGAGTTCCTGCAAACAGATCCAGAGGTCAGGCATATAATGCCATTATTTGATAAGAGAGCTAGCTTCAACAAGTTGAACTTAGTGCCCTAATTACAAATTGATTGCTATTTCTTGTGCTTGGACAGATGGATCAGTTGGTTTAGGATCAGGGAAGGTGCATTCCCTTCCACTGTCCTCAGTGTATACGTGGGGCAGTGGAATCTCAGCTCCTCTCCGCCTGCCAATGCTTAATACTGAGGTTCTGCAAGTGTCTCTGGGCCGCACTCAGAAGATGGGTGTAACCAAGTCAGGCCGTTTGATTACATGGGAGGTTTGTGCGAACCTTTTAATCATTTTTTGACACTTTCATAGTTCCCTAAAGCGATGCACTCTAAAGGAAGAATCCTTCATATAACAGAAAGCTGTAATCTTCTCCACACTCCTGGCTCAAATTGTTGATGTATGATGATGTGTTTTGTCTTGTTCTCTAACCAAACAGCTTAGAAATTGTTGCACAAACATACTTTTACAACAGCTACAGGTATTTTCTTTCAGTAATCAAAAATCTGTAGACTAAAAAACAATTTGGAAGCTAAAATACAGTACTGGAGAGGCAGCAGTTACAAATTCCACAATAACAGTTGCTTCAGCACTACCAGCCGTCATCAGTTTGCTGAAAGCACCTTGTGTCTTAGGTTGGATTGGATTTTCTCAAAGAAAAATCTTTAAAATGTAGACTTAAGGGAGAACTAACATGGGGAATATGGTTATTCAACAATGAAAGAGCTGCTGCAGGGCTCTAAACATCACAATTTTGTTGTCCTTAATGGTGTATTCTATCTACTTTAGAACTTAAGTTATGATTTCCAGGAAATTGATTTATTGTTTTATTCTCTCTCTTCTGCTGCTCCCATTAACTTTGATAATCATTTATTGTTGCAGGCTCCATCAGTAGGTTCAGGTGAGGCCTGTCTGCCCGGCGTGGTGGAGCAGATGCAGCCTCAGTTCATTTCACGTTTCCTTGAGGGTCAGTCTGGAGTCACCATCAAGTCTGTGTCCTGTGGTGATCTTTTTACCACCTGCATGACAGGTTGGTGGGCAATTCCGCTTAGTATAACCAGAGACATCACAGCCATTGCAAGTAAGCCTTGCAGGGCGCTCTGTTAAAGAAAATCAATGTTTATCTCTGTTTGCTTCCCTTGCGCACTGCACCACAGTGTAAAACATTGAGACAGCATTTGAATGGACGTATCAAAGTAAAGATACAGTCAGCTCTATTTCCAGACTTGATCAGACAGTTTGAAATCACTTGTTAAATTAAAGTAGTTTTTCATGGCTCAAACTGTAGTGCTCTGTCTGTCAGTGTGTTTTAGGAGGCTGTTGTCAGTCCACCCAGCATTGCAAAGAAGATAACACAGGATTAGGGAGCCTTCCTCTGAGCTCAGTCTCCTCTCTTTCATCACTTTTCACTGTAGCGACACAGATTAGCGTATCCTAGAGAGGGATTAGAAGCAGTCTGATGGTTCACGTAAGAATATACCTACAATGGTCATCTACTAATAATGGCTTTAATCCCTTACTTTTATTTTCAATTTTGCAGACAGGGGCATTATCATGACGTTTGGAAGTGGAAGCAACGGCTGTTTGGGACACGGTAACTTCAATGATGTAACACAGGTATATCTCCACTGTTCCATAGAATATATTTGAATTTCATTTGAATTGTAAAGGTAAACAATGTGTCAGCTTATAGAAAGCATGTAACTGTACCAATGCAATCTAATACAACAGTCTCTTATTCCACTGGTGTTGCCACTGGTGTTATTCACTTTACCTTGTTCATATCAATGTGGCTAAATATTAGAAACACCTCTTAGGCCAATGCAGAGGGTCAACAACACCACAAATACAGTCTCTAAAATGATCTGTAAGTTGAATCTCCACCTTTTCAAATCTCCACCTCATCAAAACTCCCTCTCTCTGTTTTTGCATACAGCCTAAGATAGTTGAGGCGCTCCTCGGCTATGAGCTGGTTCAGGTGTCATGTGGTGCTTCCCATGTACTCGCTGTGACCAATGAAAGAGAAGTGTTTGCCTGGGGAAGAGGAGACAATGGTATAATAAATGAACCTGTTGGTTTCAAACTGGCTCAATATATCTTGGTATTCATCTTCTGGGGATTGTTTGTGAGTGACTGATTTATGGCAGCAGGATTTTAGCACACAGCATGAATGATGGGTCTCTGTTTCTCTGTCTGGAAGGCCGCCTCGGGCTAGGCAACCAAGACACCCACAACTCTCCACAGCAGGTGTGTTTACCTGTGGAATTTGAGGCCCAGAGGGTGGTGTGTGGAGTTGACTGCTCCATGATTATCAGCACCCAGTACAGCATTGTGGCATGTGGAAGCAACAGGTAATGGCTCCATGTTTTCCACTTCAAACTGTGGCCGTTAGTCTAAGTAAACATGCCACTAACTGTGAAACTTCTCATTTTACATTTTACATTTTGTGAATCACCCAAGGATTGCAATAACCTTTGGGGTGAAAGATGAGAAGAGATGCCATGGTGCAAATAGATACTTTCATGGTGCGCAACCCCGTTCCACAGCATTTTCCTCTAATGACAAACACTTTTCTCTTATTGTTGTTACTTCTGTCTCTGAGAAGTTTTGGGCAGAGGGCAGAGCTGAGTTGTCTGAGAACGGTAAACACAACAGCATTCACTTCAGGTCAGAGCAGCATTGTTCAGATACCTACGGCTCAACAGCAACCTGCCACTGACAAGGAAAGAGGAAGAAAAAATATTCAAGGGCTTTGTGATAAATACATTGTATGTAAAAGGAGTGGTTTGACAGAATAGAATAAATGTTGTTTTTCTGTATTTCACTTGTCCTAAGCACCTTGAATTCTTTTTTTTTTTGTTTTGGTCAGATTCAACAAGCTTGGGTTGGATAAAATATCAGCTGGAGAAGAACCAAATCCTTCCAATCAGGTGGAAGAGGTTCATTCTTACACTCCTGTTCAATCAGCCCCACTGAACAGTGAGAAAATCGTTTACATTGATATTGGAACGGCCCATTCTGTTGCGGTAACAGGTAAATTATTCCCTTAAAATCACATTTTGTAACAGACTTGTATGCATTTCTCTATAATTGCCACCAGCTTGGCTAGTTCTAAATAAAAATAGGTCATTGTTTTATTTCGAACTAGCCAAACTAGTTTTCCAGGTTCTTGTAGCGCCAGATGAAAAGGTCAGTGTGTAAAATTTAGGGGGATCTTACTGGCACAATATGAATGAATATAGAATATAGTTTCTACTAAAAGACTACAAGGGTAGGATGAGCATAGGGTTATTCACTTGGTTGTTGCCTACAATCTCACTGCTAGATGCCACTTAATCCTGCATACTTGACCTTTAAATAAGAAAGAATAGATAGATAGATAGATAGATAGATAGATAGATAGATAGATAGATAGATAGATAGATAGATAGATAGATAGATAGATAGCATTCAACATATTGAACTTCTGTACTAAAGCTACATTTTTATAGTAAAACAAACATGTTAGAGATTCAGTCTTTTCTCACAACACCTCATTCAAACCAAACATGGTCTCAATTTTTGTGTCAAAGTGTGATCACAGATATTTATTTTTAAACTCCGCACCACCACTTTCACCAACATTTTCCTCATTCAGAGAGGGGTCAGTGTTTCACATTTGGCAGCAACCAGCATGGCCAGATGGGCTGCAGTTCCCGCCGGAGCAGCCGTGTGCCTTATCTGGTGTCTGGGCTGCAGAGCATCACCATGGCTGCCTGTGGTGATGCTTTCACCTTAGCTATTGGATCTGGTGAGTAGAAGGAACTATATGCAATACTTTGTTGTTATTGGACAATGAGACATCTGTTTAGGCTCAAGATGGACTGAAACATATGTGAGGACTTGCTTATAAGAATGATAATAGTTTTTTGTCCTATCTAACAAGTACAGCAAAGCTAACTGGGGACTCAGGGAGATATCAATCAAGTACAGTCTGCAAACGCAGACCTGAAGCTGCTGTCATGCCAGAATTTGCATGTCAAAATTAATTTGCTTGGTTTGGCCAAACAAAAGGGACAGGAAATACTGTTGCCAGGGTTGTAAACATTAGCTGTAGTAGCTAGCATAGCTATTGGGTATACTACAGCAGTCCAAAAGTTGTTCATTAAACAGGGTTTATCAAATATTTCCTTGTCATTAACTTCTGTCACTTTCTGTACACTCACTGTAGCTAAACAACATCCCTTCCTGTTTTTTTGTTTTGTTTTTTTCTTGGCTATTTCACTCTACAATTATACAATAAAACAAACATTAACAATATTTCCATAATGAGTCAAGCCAATTACGATTCTGGTTGACAGTCTGGCAGATGTAGCAAAGGTGTGCAGGGTCCTTCAATGAGCCAAGTTTTCTTATCACTTCACGCTATTGCTGTTGCAGTAAGGGATTGTACAAATCCCTTCTTGTTGATTCAAGAAAACCTCAACGCCTGACACTCAACAGTTACTGATTGATAAGCACATACAAATATTTTGATAAGATGAAACCAATATTATGATTTTGCTCATCCGCTGCTGAATGAAGATAGTAGACTTTCCGACAAGCACATGTGTATGAGAATACATTTTCTCTTATTGTTATTTCCATGGATAAAATAAGTTCTGTGGAGTTTTTTGAGTATGTGAAAGCACAAGTTAACACAATTGGGTTAATCTCAGCTTTGAATGGAACAACATCTCACTGTTACCTGTGGTGTGGATGCTTTGGAAGAAAAGGGGAGGATTCTGGGATACCAAAGGTATTTTAATGAAAGTCATCCAGTTACAAACAGTGTGAGCAGCCAGTACAACTTTTACTCAAAAAAAAGATGATTAAATGTCAACTGTGATGGGTTTTTTTTTACTCAAATGTGCAGTGTTTATTTTCATGTCTAATTAAAATTACTTGAAAATTCAAAACTTGCTTTTTTAAAATTAAATTCTGAATTATGGTGTGCTGCGGAAAAGGGTAAAAGTAATGTAAACCACACAGGGTCTTAACTAATGGGCCAAAAATACAAAATTGTTCCTATTATTCTTAAAACACATGGATCAACAGATAGGTCACATGTGTTTGTGTGTGCATGTGTGAGTGCATTAACTTGTGTGTCTTTAAGTCTGTGTTTCGTACTTAAATCTGAAGGTTAGATTGGTAAAAAAGTCATATTGTGCCAGGGACTGGCTCCCTGGGGAGAAAGTAAGCAGTGGCAGTCATGCCTGTAGGTTCTCTTTGTTGAGGGACCTCTTTGTTCAGCTTCGACTTCCTGCAGATAGAGTCATTATGTTGCCACTGCAGGGGAGACAGAGCTGTCAGTTAAAGATTTGTGTGGATTAATGCATCCTGAGGATTGAGTGAATTTAGAGAGATGTTGACTGGCTCCTTCCTCTCCTGATTTCCACAGATGGGGAGGTGTACACCTGGGGAAAGGGGGCCCGTGGCCGCCTTGGTAGAAAAGAGGAGGATTCTGGGATACCAAAGGCTGTGCAGCTTGATGAGAGTCACCCATTTGTGGTGACATCAGTCGCTTGTTGTCATGGCAACACTCTGCTGGCAGTGAAACGTAATATTTTGCTTATTACCCCTTTGTTAACAAATAGTATAAGCTGGATAGTGAAATCTCCAAATAAATGACAGACAGAACTTGAGAAAAGCTTCTATCAATAACATTGACAGAGTCACATGTTTTTCCTTTTAAAATTGTAAAAGGACTCATATGTAAGTTTTTGAAAGCTCACAGGCACAAGACTTCAGCTTAGTTTCATACAGTCATACACAAGCGGCACGTCAAAGCCCTGCGTGTCTGTCAACAAACTCCTTCCTTTCAACTTTACTTTGCAAACTCAGTCAGTGCCTTTCTATCTGCATGCTATTAGTAAAAATGCAGTATAGCCTTTCACTGTGGCTTTTGATTTTATATTGAAGTGAGTGACATATTTGTGGACCCCTAGCTGAAAAGATCAAAAAAACGTAGTTTGTATGTCCATCTCCCATCAGTGACGTAACAAATGCCACCAATTGTAATAAAAAGTGGAGAACAGTGAAGGTTGGATTAAGCTGTCAATTTAGAGAAGATTAAACTGCATCACACTTTAATTTGTAACAGAGATGATAGTAATCCTTGCTACAGGCTACAGCATGGTTGTTTAAGAGTTTTTTGACCAGCATTTTGTGACAATGACACTGAGACCAACATGGACTAACACTCAAAGATGTCTATAGAGGGGTGCGCAAAATAACCAGCTCTGTGATACTAATCCATGTAGAACAGAAACTAATAAAACTACACCTAATTAACACAGTCCAGATGACAGTGTATATATATACATATATGTTTCTATGTAAATATCTCCTTTCTATAAATGTGACACATTGAAATGTGTAACTACTTTAACCCACAAACACAAAATTATTTCGAACATTATATCAATCATCAAAATTAAATGTTTCCTGAATCAGTGTGGAACTCAGCAAAACAGTTCATTGCTCAGTTTCTTCTGTTTTACTCTCAGGGCTTTCCTCTGTGTGCAGAGCTTATTTACTAATCAACAAACACAGAGAGGTTTTGAGGCTGACATGAATCCTGTTAAGTCAGGATTTCTTTTGTCTGTGATGGGTTTTAGTTGTCACTGTACAAATGAAACATATTTTTATTTAAAAGCCTTCCTGTTTTCTGCAGATATTAAAATTCTTGAGATCCAGCTTTTTTTCCCTTTTTTTTTATCCGATATTTTTTAGTATTTGTCCAAATTTTCATTCTTGGCTTTCTGGCATCTTCTTCCTGTTTAACACAAATCTCATTGGCCTGGAGGAGCATCAGCTTAAAAAAAGATGTGCTAAGAATGACCAGCAACACTGTTGAACTCTTCTTTTTAAAATTATAGTTTCTTTTATAAAGGGGCCTGGTTTCCATCCCATCCTAATTTGGATTAAAACTACAAATAGATAAAAGAGAGCTTTTAACGGTGTTGCGTGTCCTCTGCAGGCTTGGCTCAGCTGTGCAGGCGTGTAACTGGAACGATCCTGTTTCATGCTGGCAGTGGAACATGACAGCCTTGTATCGATATCTAATTAACAGCAACTATCTGCCTCATTATTGGAAAATTGATTTAACGGTTACAAGAGAAGTCATGTGCTGACATTTATGGCCCAGACTAAAAATTATTTTCATTATTGATTAGTCTGTTCATTGTTTTCTTGATCAGTTTAAGAACTGTTTTGTCAAATGCTAGGAAACAGTAAGCACAAGCTGGTGTCTTGCTGAAACCCAAAGACACTTAGTTTACTGTCATATGTGGAAAAATAAAAAGCAGTAAATCACCACCGTTTAAAAAAAGGCACAATTTGTTATTTTTGTTGTAAAATGATCTAAACTGCTGATCTGTTATCAAAATAGCCAGCTGGATTATTGATCAACTAATTAGTAGTTTCAGCTCTCCTTACGCTTCACTGTTGTCTGTTTTCTCCTTTTTGTTTCAGCTTTGCTTGAGGAACCTGTCCCGAGATGATTTTGTCCTAAAAACAAACCCTCTCAGCGATGGTCTTAAAGCCCACCGGCGGCATGAGACGAAGGAGGTGAAGGAGAGCTTCCTCTGAAAACCTCCTCCCAGAGGCCCATCTGTGCTGCAGTTGAAAGATTCTCTTTCATACTGCAGCTGCAGCCTCAGAGTTTCACTTGGTCTTCCTCTCTAACATGTTTTTTTATTTTTTTTATCCTCCAGGAATGAATGTTTGTTTCATTCAGAGGTTTGACATCATGGAGCACAAAAAAAAACTTTAGATCTCAGTGTTGCAACAGGTGTATCTCACCAAAGAAATGTTGTAAGACTGTTCCTGAAGCATGATAACAGGAAGTCATTTGACAGCTTTGATTCTGTGAACCATTGTCCTTTGTCTCATGCAGCGTTAGCAAGATAAAGACCAGTAAGAGTCAAACTGGTTTGAGCTCTCTTGAGTTCACTCATGAATGAGATGATTCAACACATAGAAATAAAAAGAATGAAAGCCTCGTACGTGTTTTTAACTCATCAGTTAAATGAACCAAACACAATCTGATCACATCGTCAGTGGTCACGTTGTGCTTTAATGGATTAGCCCTCAAATGCTTTTGTGACCAGATTCAAATCAGATAACGATGTTTTGTTAAAGGTTCAACTGAACAACTGAACAACATCTTTAAGTCTTAGTTGCTGCATGTTAAACCCTCCTTTGTTCACTCTTTCACTGCTCTCTGTATAAAACACACCATAGTTTAAGCCGGAAATTGAGACTTTAGACACTTGAATCATTATTGTTTCTCTTCATTGAGGCATGTCCATTACATGTGACAAGTTGCAGTGGATCGTTAGCAGAGTATTGTAGAGTATTGTACGTACTGTGTACGTTATTGTTGTTTGGTTTCCCCCATAGGAATCTCTGAGGGCATAAATAAATATATTTGTTGATATACATAGAGTATATTTGTCACACTAGGCAACTATGTATGCTCACTGAAAAGGGGAGAGTAGTTCCAGGCACTACCTTTGTATTTTTGAAAGATTCTGTGTTGTTATTTTCTGTAAATGTTTACTGTGTTTAAAAGCAATAATAATGTATATATTGTGTAAACTGTATCATAGGATGACTGTTGAGAAAGCAAAAGCCTTTTATTTTCTGAGAAAAGTCCGATCTTTTATCTGTATGAAAGTAGCAACACGGTAATCCAATTAGTAAAAGTCAGAGCATCCAAATATATTAAGATTACCAAAAGTAAAAGTACTCATTTTGCTGGAGGACCCACAAAAAATCTCTATTATATAATTATTGATACATTATTGTGTAAGCATTGCTAAAATTACAGCAGATAATGTGGGGCAAATTGTTACTACTTGATGTATATTAAGGTGCCTTGAGCTGTCATGTTGCATTAAAACTTATTCATTGATTATTGTTTTATTTTGTCAATTTGAATCTGTAGGAACTAATCACTAAAGTTGTAAAATGATTCATAAAATGAAATTACACTGGTACAGTACATCTTAATTGTACAGAGGTATCATATGTATGTAAATGTATTTGCTTACTTTTTAAAAGCACATTTTATTGAATAATATATTTTCAGTGTCACGCTCACAGCTCTGTCTTGTGTCCTGCTCTTTTTCACCTTATAAAGGACACAGGAGGTACTAAAATTTGGTATATTTCAGAAAGCAATGTTTCCAGTGGCAGCTAATAGATGTCAGGGAACAAACAAACTACCTAAAAAAAAACATAACATGACTGGAAAGGCTGACTTTAAATACAGAAGGTTTTTTCATCAGCAGAGAAGGATTAATAACTAACCTTCAGTATGATGCTGGATTTTCCAGTGACAGTCTGATAACCTTTGCTTTATGCTGCCTACACAGTCCCCATTGTCCTCACATTAATCACCCAGTCACATATTAATCTGTGTAATTTTCACAGAGCTGTTATCAGTTAATATGATTATTGCAACTATTATTTCAGTTCTCTTATTCTGTAGATTAACACGTCTTTTCTGCTTGAGAGTCTAACATGAAATCACCTATTTTTAAATTTTATAACGTTTTTCAGGTTATTACTCCTTATTTTGGATGTGTCCACACCTTTTTTTGAGGACATGGATCCTACCATTGTTGTCTTATGTGATGATGTAATGATGATGTAATCTGGTGGCAATACAGCAGGTGAAAAAGGATCTAAATATGTGAATGTGACCCTTCTACTACCATCGAATCATGTCCGGCTTGTTTGTTTATTAATGAGTTTGATCATGTAAATAAGATTAAATTTTGTCATATAAAAAGGCAATATTTTAACATTAAATACAGGAAGAAAATAGTGTATTTTTTTTTTTTTGGTCGACCACCAGAGGGCACCTGTCACCTCTGACTCTATTATAGGTCTCTGTAGTAGGACAGTTTTCATATTCATTACATTTAAACCTTAACAATAACAAAACCCTCCTCAATTCTGACTCTATTCATTATAACTTAAATGAGTTTAATATCTTTAAATTTAATTGTGTGTACAGTTCTAAAATATGTAAGCTTATATGTATGCTAATATGACAAATAAATAGTCTTAATAGGTTAATTATTAAACGTGTAAAACAAGCTACGCGTTTTATTAGACGCCCTCAGACAGACAAAAGCTCCATTAAAGCTCCATAAAGAGAGATCAGAGGGATAAAATGGTGCGATCAGAGCGTTTCAGCTTCTTGACTCCTCCTGCGTGGAGGAGGAGGCGGGACTCGGTGCACCTAAACAGACGGAGGGGTTGTGCATTGTGCACAGTGTGTCAGTGCTGCATCCACTGAGCGGAAAGGGGAGCGGATCACACACACGGCCACATTAACCCTGAGCTGTAAACCTTCACACATCAACATACACACTCACACGGGACGCATCTGCGATCATCTCTGCAGCCTTCGCCGGACTGTGTAGCTCCTTTGTTGCCGTTAGTCGCCGGGCTGCAGGAGGAGAAGCTGGGGAGGACTCGCCTCCTTTAAAGCCCGATCGGTCGGTGGCGGAAGGGACGTGATATGAACTCCTCATCGACTTAAACAGCAGTGCAGCTAAGTAGCCCCGTTTTGAAGGGGGGTGGGGGTTAACGGCGGAATCAAAGAGGACATTTTTACCTTTAACCTGCAGCTGAAGGCCCAGAAATATCGTCGGAACCCGCAGCGATGCCCGGGTTTGATTACAAGTTTCTGGAAAAGCCAAAGAGACGGTTCCAGTGTCCGCTCTGCAGCAAGGCGATGCGGGAGCCGGTCCAAGTGTCTACCTGTGGACATCGGTTCTGTGACACCTGTCTGCAAGAATTTCTAAGGTACGGTGTGTGAATGACTGTGTGTGTACACAAAGATCAACCTTTCTGCAGGCGATACTGGATAGTACAGCCTTGTCTAGTTTCGGTCGAGCAACAGTAAATAAAGGACGTGTAGGTGTGTCCTCCTCACCTTTCCTTGGCGAGGTTGTACACTATTTTTTGTCTGTTTTTTCCCCACAAAATGACTGTGACAGTGCATGGGGCCTGGTAAACAGCGCCTGGACTTAACTCCCCTCTTCATAGTTGTAGGTGTTATGTCTCCTCTTTACATAGCCACGGGTTTCATGCATTGAACAGCCTCTGTGTCAACACATTAACAAGACTGGGAACCCCTTTTTGTTCGTGTAGGAATCTTTCAGGACAGGTTGAGGATGTTGTCACAGGTGTTTTATTGTGGTTGCATCATCCATTAGTCAAATAATAAAGCTTGCAATGATGCAAATAATCAGAGAGTTTGTTCTGTTGCAGATATTCTGGATTTTGAACTCATTAAACCTTCAGGCTAAAGAGAGTCAGTATTAATATCTCTCATGTTGTGATGTTTATGTCCTGCAGAGGGCCTCTGCCTTCCCAACCTGTCTGTGTTTCTCGCCCAGGGGTGGCTGAGTCTGCTGGGGTCGTGGGGTTGAGGATGATGAGGTTGAGGATGTGTGCTTGTGTGTGAGTGTGTGTGTGTGTGTATGTGTGTGTGTGTGTGTGTGTGCGTGTGCATGTGTGTGTGTTTGCAGAAGAGTATGCCCACTTCCGCACCTCCTAATCTGCAGAACATTGAAATCTGTGTGAAGACTTGTAGAAAGAAAGTCTTTGTGTAGACTGAACTGTGTTAAAACAGTCAGTAACTATGACACACTCAAAGGAAACTCATGTGATGAGCTAGATCTTAGTTTAAACACAACAACATCTTACCTGCAAAGTGTTGCCATCTCATTGAGCAGGTGGAGTGGACTTGTGTGGTTCTTGTGAGGGGTCAGTCATGCTGATATCCATGTGCAAAAAAGCTCTATTCAGTCTTTGGGGAGATTTTGTAAATGAGCATGACTTTTTTTGTTTTATTGATGTTCAAAGAAAACTAAATGCTCCATCTTGTTTATCCCGAAGTCAGAGATCTTTAGCTGCACAGATGAGAACTGGTGTTGCTCCTCAGGCAGAATGAAAAAGGTCAGGAGGTAAACTCCTGTGTGATTTGGTTTTTGAAGAAAGTATATCTGTTTATTTTTTCACAGCATGAACTTGTGTTTTTATAACAGATTATTCATTTCTGCCCACTGCTTTTTAATTCAAATCATAAGTTGTTTTGTCTATAAATTGTCAGAAAATATCCAAAATATCGATTAAGATCTAAAAGTGAAGCATAGAGTAATGTCATCACAAATCCCAGAAAACAATTTAGAGCTATTTTAATGATTCTTTAAGTAATTTTCAGCAACTTGCTCCCAAGAAAAAAGACTTCAGCCACTCAGATATATAAAAAAGTAATATTGCAGCGAACTTAACATGTGGGTTTGAGGTTGATGGTCAAACAAAACAAGACATTCAAAAATGTCTCTTTGGCATTTGACAAACTATGATGGACATTTGAACATTTTATAAACTAAACAATTCATTGAGAAAATAATATTCAATTGCAGGCCTGTGTGTCAGATTTTGATGTGTTTAAGGTTGCTTACTTTGTCTTTAAAGCCTCTTTAATTAGCATTTATCCTGCAGACTATTCATAGTATTGATTGTGAAATGTACAGCACTGTGGCTCCATGGGTTCTTGCAAGCCCATGCAGGCTGAGCTTGGCAGTATGCATGACAAGAAAATAAAAGCAGCATTAACTATGTCCTTCATATCTTATGAATGAACCTGGATATTCTTTATACACACCACAAGCCACCATGCTGTTGTTTTTCCGATTACTGACTCATATGTCTGATATAGAAGAGCAGGCTCTGTGATGCAGACTATTTCCAGTGTTGATGAGTTGTGTCAGTCATATTATGGCTTCAGTGATAAAAGATAAACAGAGGAAGACAAAACAGAAACTTGCTGCTGGCTCACTTTTGTTTGAGTCACTCTGTGGAAAAGCTAAAGCCTTAAAGCTTCAGAATACAGTTAAATTTAGTATTTTAATTGTCGAAGTCAGTTTTTAAAGCTCATAAAACACAGTGGTTTCTTAATGTTCTGTATTTCTGGTGAAAATTCAACTCAAACCTGACAGCTCTGCAGTTTTATTTCAGTTAAAAATTGGTCTTTGTGTTATTTAACTGTACCAGCACTGAAAAAGATCTCAAAATTGTTTCCAGTTTTACTTGATGAAACTTGAACACACCCTGAGGGAAACTCACAAGCAAATAAAACAACATTTGCCATGCAGAAAAGAGGGATATTAGGTCTAACCCTGAAATATCTTGTACCAACTTTTTATGCTTTTCACAACCTCTTTGTGTCAGAAAAACAGTCTGCTAGTTGACAGGAGAGACATGGAGCTGTGAATTCATGCTCTGAATACATTAACAGCGCTGTCGCGAGTTCCTAGTTTGCACCTTGAGTCATCATGAAGCCTCCCCAGGCTCACTAAACAGTAGCAAATTGCATCTGGATGAAAAGCAGAAACCCAGATGAACAAAGAGAGCGAGGGAGGAACAGTGTTCGGTGCTGATCAATGAGTTTGGCCCGACGCTTTGTCTGCCTCATCGTACCCGCCTCTGCCTTCGTCCTCCAGTTTATGCTCTTTTTCTTTTGACTCCCACAGACTGACTGAATTTAACAAAACTTTCCCAATTGCTTGAGGTTTTTCTAGAGTAACTGTGTCTGTTTAATTGGCATGTGAGTGCAGATGTGAATATGATTCCCCTCTGTCTGACCTGCATGATTAGGATGTAACAGCTGTGAGGTTTGTGCACCTTTTGTATGAGCAAATCCACACAAAGTTTATAAGTACTTTGCTTTTAATAAATGAGTCAAAACCTGTAACAAATGGCTTTCCTAAAGGCTAATGCTTTACACTATAGATGCGTTATAAAATATTAATAAGACCAGCTTTGGAGTTGTAAAGTTGTAAAAATATTTTGACTACCAATTTATAGAAAATCTGGACTATAAACACTTTTAATGTACTATATTGAAGTGTTGCTCCATTATCTAACATCAGATTAACATCAGTTTGGGATGTTGAGATGTCTGAAGTCGTTTCAATCTCTTAAATTTTTTTACATTATCAAAATCTTTTTATTTCTTGATGTAAATGGTCACATTATCTCCAGTTAAATCAGAGTTTATTTTTCTCTTCTCAGGTACAGTTAAGGTTGGATAAACATTCATATCAACTCCTAATGATATTTTTGCAGCTTTTCTTCCCATTTATTCTAGACAAAGTCACAGCCGAGGCGATTAGCTGCATACCGTATTCACCCATTTAATTAACAAAGTGTGCCAGCTGAGGCCAGTTTCAGCTCTCTCGGCTGCTGAGCGCACGCATCCTTTGTGCAGAGCACAAGTTTATTGGGGCTGACAGACAGTAGTTAGCTAATGCTTTGCCCATTGTGCAACTAGGTTGATCCTTTCCTGTAATAATTGAAGGCTGTGTAACATCCAGTTCAGGCTTGCTGGGCGACTCTGCCCACTTTTACACTGACAGCTCTGACGCTGCCTCCAGAGTCCGTCGCTCTGTTGCAACAAGCCACCTAAGAATGCTGCTGCATGGTATTGCTTCAGTGTTCATTATCCTTTCAACATAGCAATTCAAATATTAGAGCAATAATTTACTTTAACTCCCCCAAGAATCGTTTAATAGTGATATGTAAACAAAGAGTAAACGGATTATAACGCATTATAATGTATTTATGAGCAGACACCTACCTATTAATGTGTTTCTCAACTATCGTAAAATGGGGACAAATTTTTTCTCAAAGCAACTGTGTTATGCTAATTATCAGATTATACATCAATAAAGGCTTTTTATCATTAAGTCTATACTTAAAAATGCTAACAAGACTTTAATAATTGTTTTTAATTGCAATGTTTGCAACACATTTTTACAACTTTTTACTGTAGGTGAAAACAGATGTTAGGACATTTTTATGTTTATGAATGTTTTGTGATCCTCTCAACTATCTTAACTCTTCCTATGAAGATATATTTTATATTTTGTTCATGTGTTTTTGAAGAAAGGGTCATAGTTGTTGACAAGTTTATTTCAGAAACACTTATTTCTGCTACATTCTGGTCATTATAAATCATTTATTTATATTTTTATTGAGCTTAAAAGTGTTTTCCAGATCTCAGTCCCACTGAGTTATTTTTGAAAAGGGTTCAACTCGTGTTTTCCCTTTAAAGGATGTCAAAATAACAAAGATTAACTTTCCTCATGAGACTCTCAAGGAAACACATGAATTGTTCTTACTTTACCATGTCTCCATGCTGAGAAGATCTGGTGTGTTCATTCACTGTGTCCACAGGCATGTTAGCATGTGATGCTAATGGGCTGTGTTTCCGCTCTGGGAGGAATGTGAGGCAGCAGCAGCAGCAGTCCTGGAGGCTGCCCTAGCCCCAGGGGAGAGTCATGGAGAAAACTAAGCCCAGCCCTGCAGCTTTAACTGCAATCAAATATGAGTCACATGCTTTAACAACTGAGTGTGTGCTGACCAGGGCAGGTCTTTGTTTTAGCAACACTGCCTCCTTAATAAAGGAGAATCAACACTTAATGGTCAGGCTTATGGCTGCGCTACACATGCCTGGCCTGACGGCTCATCAGTCCAGGGTCTCCTAAGCCATAGTAATGCCATGCAATGTGACAGCAGTGTCTCTGCAGAGATGATGCAGTGCTCGGCCACGGACTTGACAGGGGTGTAATTGGTTTGTTCAGCTCGGGACTGTCTTCCTACAGGCCTCCAACGCAGTCGTGCAACTGCTGAATTGCCCAGAGTCACGAGAAACTCCAAAGTGGGCTAATATGAGAGTTTTCCACAGATTCATTATTCACAGTCTAAAAAGCCAGGGGAGTGTTTTCTTTTTCTTTTTTTTTTCGGAATGGGCAGTGATTCACTGCAACTTTGACACATCTCCTGTGTGTAGTGCAGTTTTTCCCCTCCTCATTGATGTAGGTGATACTCAGTTTCTCTGCTTTGCTCTCCCACGCTTTTTTAGTCTGAATGCCCTGATGCACATTCACCAGCATTTTAAGTCCTGCAGTCGAACGCCTCTTCCCTTAGTAACTCTTCTTCCACCAGCAACACTTTGTCTTATTTGAATATGTGGGCAGAAAATAAATTAACACCACTTTCTGACAAGTTGCCTCTTATTAAGAGTTTATAAGGTCTAACTAACTGTTTTATTAGTGGTTCATAGATTGATTTATTCATCGGTTGCCAAAGAGTAACAAACCTCAACCATAAGTCTGCTCCTTGAAAGAGCCCAAAATGACCCCCTTTAAATGTTTTCGTTCATCCAAAAAACAAAGATGTTTGTTTTAGAGTCAAATTAATCAAAGTACAGGAGCAAATGCTCGCATTGGATCAGCCAGATTCAAGTACTGTTTTGAAGATGAATTCACTCTTAGTATTTAGTTTGTATGCTAAACATGAAGCTATAGTTAGTATCTGCTTAGCTTAGCTTAGCAGCCATCCTGGCTCTGTCCACAGCAAACAAAATTTAGCCAGCAGCACCTCTAAATATAATCAGGTGACATCTTGTTTCACTTGATGATTACACAACATACACTTTATATTATAGTAGGTGCTGGTAGGCAAGCTAGCTGATTCCCCATTTTCCATATGTGATGCGAAACTTAACTAACTGTCTTTGTCAGTAGCGTCATATTTACTCAGAGACATGAGAGTTGTATCAATTGTCTCTTTCAACTCCCAGCAAGAAAGGGATTAAGTGTATATCACAAAATGTCAAACTGTTCCTTTACATACCTGTAAAGACAAGTATTCTACAAGGAAAAGATTTGTCAGGAGAATCTTTCACACCCTCACAAATCAAATGTTGTTTTGATTAAAGGCTGATAACTGATTATGAAGCGATAGAGAGTGATTGAAAAGCAGACAGATCTGAAACACGTTTGACTCTGTCAGTCTGGTAATCAAGGCCATTTCTCTCCCTTAAACACATGAAGAATCCACTTCTGTCCATTGTGTGTGCAGCCGTGCAGAGGAATGTATAGAGAGGCACTTTGGCTGCTGTGACAGTGTGTGTCCTAAAGGGCTAAATGGAGCTGTGTTGCATTGGTGCCCAATGTTGTGTGTAAGTCTGCCACTTGAGGCAGCTGGGGCTTTGTGTCTCAGTGGGTATCTGTATCTGAATGGGCGCAATGCCATGGATGGCTGATGAATGACTATGTGTTCATTACCATCCCCGTCCCACAGGCCCATCACAGAGACATTCACAGTCCCCTGCAGGTGTCCGAGAGGCTGCACAGGCATCCTGGGTCCAGATCCGGAGAGTTCGGGGGGACTCCGCTGTCCCATCCTTCTCTAATGACAACGGTGGTCAGTGAGCTGCACACAGAGAGATGTTGTGTTTGGCTGAGTGAAAGCCCTTAGGCCTCGCTCTGCACTTTAGGTTCTGTGAAGGCCTCTTAGAGCTGTTCACTGAGGCTGCTGTCAGCTGATGTATTTGGGGTGACGGAGCTGGAAAGAGCCCAGTAAATTTTAACACATCAATGCATAGAAGGAGCCACTCACTCGGAGAAAAGAGACACGTGCAGAGGGAGGAAATGCTGCGAGATACAGCAGCGTTTGTCTAGGAAAAGAACAGTCAGTGCTCTATAACCTGCCTAAATGTGTGCACACTCACATCACTGGCAGTACCTGTAAAGTCAAGACACAGGTAAGCTGTCCCACCCACTCTCTTCCTAGCAGCAATGACTAGTTACTGAATGTTCCTGAACTTTACACGTCACCACACAGATGGACTTTGAAACTAATGATTATATGAAAGGTTGCTGCCCTTTAAAGTTTAACATGGATGTTTATTTCCTGCTGCTTTTAACATTTCACTTTCTGAATAAGAAATAAATTACAAAAAGAGTTTCTGCGTCAAAGACATGTTCACAGCAGCCTGTCTCAACCACTTCATTTAAATTTGGACTTTAACTCATAGAGTTTGGTTCAGTTAATACTTATTGTCATTACTAATTAATCTGCCAAATTTGGCAATTTTTAAGAAAATCAATAAATCATTTTGTCTACAATGTGTCAGAAAATAGCTGAATATGATAAAGATGACCTTTTATCTTCTAAAACCCAAAGATATTCAGTTAACAGTCATTTACAATGTGAGACTACTAAAAGTGAATGATATTTTTGCTCAAATAGTGCCTTAAACAATTAATCATTTGTCTAAAAAGCTGCCAAATTCCACGCCAACTCTAGTATGAACAGTTACATTTGGATGTAGAGTCACATTAAAGTTACTGCCTAAGCTGAAAATGAAAGCCTGAGAATAAGATCCAAACAAACAACAGGAAATGACCCTAAATCACAGTGTTTTATGGGTGTAAGGAAATGGATGTTGACATTCAATAGTCAGTAATTACCCATGTTTAGTTTAAAAGCTAGTAGAAAAAATTAAGTCAACCAGCAGTTTTGACCCACAACTTGGTTTAAAATGAGTCTACTCTCACTTTGTATCAACACAAGAGAGGGTGGGTTATAACCGACAGTCAAATAATTCAGTTTTACTGACTAACACCATGACAAATGACTTTAACTCCCATGTGACTTTCATGCCCTAATGAACATGTAAACAAAAAGTCAACTTTCCCACTGTGGTTTCAAGTAAAGAAAACAGAGTACAACATTTCTCTTCTTTTTATTACCTAACTTGTTGTTTCTATGCACAAAAAACTAGCTTAAATTAACAGCCTCACTGTTATCCTCTGTGAATTTGTTTCAAATTTGTTCTCAGGGCATTTCAGCAGAGACAGACAGATAGACATTAGCCGGCCGGTTTCAGGCGAAGGTGATTGTGGCAAATCTCCCGGGAGGAAACTGAGAGGCTTTAGAGATGCAGCTGTGATGATGACATCTCTGAGAGAAAGTGCCCTGACCATTTCACACAGCTGCAGAGATCCCCCAAAACAGAAAAGAGATATTATTATGAGACTCAGCATTCAGCCGTCTGCGTGAATGTAAAGAAACGAGAGTGGGCGCTCATGTTTGAATGAAACTCTCAGAAGACTGAGGAGCATTTGGAAATTCTTTGGTTGATTTTCTTGTTGCAATAATTCAGCCTCTCATTGTGACGCTGCAACTCTCCACGCGCCCCTTTCAGGTCATCTTTCTGCTGTAAGGGAGTTTATTAGTGACAGCTAGTTCAAGCATAATTCATCACTTTTGAAAGACTCTTGAAAGTGAACAAAACAGCCTTGAGAGTTCAGCCGGCTGCAGCCTCGCACAAGAATACATCCTAAACGCTCTGACTTGTTCATTTTTGAGTACTTTTTCAGGTTTAACTTGAATATGAACCATGATAGCTTGTCTAAATCAGTGACCACACACACACACACACACACACACACACACACACACACACACACATACAGTATCTTTTCACTGCTGTGTGGTTGAGAACAATTTGAAAGTTTAGATGGAGGCAATTTGTGGTTTATAGAAAGTGTCTAAGCCATGACTCAACTTCCACACCTGAATTCACTTGCGGAGAACAACTTGAAATTACTGCAATTACTGTTTGACTTCATGCTACACACACAGCTGAACTTATCGCCCATAGTGGTAAAGTTTTGAATGAAAAATTACATCTTCGGGCTTTTGTTGTTTTCTATCAAATTAAAGACAGTAAACATACTGTGAGCAATCTGCTATAGATTCATTTAGAGTGTTAAACTTTGTGTTTGCAGGATAAGGATGAGAAACATGATTTGCTATTTTAAAACTGGTGTATTACAACGTTGGTATTATTTGTGAAGAGTGTAGAGTTTTACTCAAATAAGCTGCTGAGATCTGTGACCATAGTTACATTGCAAAAACATCACCAGAGGTCTCAGGATCATACCGGGTGTAATCAAATAAACTCAGTTTATTCAGATGATTCAAACCCTTTTGTTTGGAGGTAAAACCATACTTGTATGACTATAGCAGATGTTAATTCAACTTTTTAATTTGTAAGAGAAAAAATGTGATATCTCTTCTTTTACAAGTCACTTAGACTCAAAACTGAAGCTGTCTTTTTAGCAAAATTGCCAAAAAAAACCAAACAAACTGTTATTTCTTTTTGTATTCAAAGATTGTTTGGACTGCTGGTCAGACAAAACAGGCACTGCTTAGTTTTCATATGTCACCTGAGGGCAAGTATGTTAGGTCAAGTTTGAGCCAGTCTGTTGATGTTTACAACAGTATGGGTAATAATTCAAACGCTCACGTTTTTTGCTTCCTTCAGATAAGTTTAACTTCTATCCTGGATAATTATTGAACAGCTTTCTGACCGACTGACAGCATGTGTTTTATGTTTAAGCCTCTTTTTAGCAGTGCAACTATGTTCGTACATCAAGCAGTTCACTTTGGCAGTACAGTGTTACAACAATCAGCGGCAGCACTGATGGCTGTGGTTCCTGTGATTTTTCCTTTAAGATGTGAGGTGTAAAGGCCAGTGTGGTGTTTTGGAATTTATCTGATTATCCTTAAATTAAATGACTGCAAAATGATACTTGAATGAGCGGCAGCAGTGTGTTTGCAGCCGCCCAATGGGAGCCAGTTATAGACATGCCTCAACTTGCCCTGCGCTATAAGCTCTCCTTCAAAATGAATCTCCCAGCTTTTTGGGCCAAACAAAGACGGAAAACATTCCAGCTATGCAGCGAAGTACCTTGCCCCTTACACAGCGAGCATGCTGGGACCAAGCCATCAAACCCAGCCCTGCTGCTGCTGGACCGCAGCCAGTTGGCCCAGATCTGAGAAGCATGGCTAGTGCTTACACGTGCCTGAGTATGCATGCTATGTGAAACAGCTTAGATAAAGGTGTATTTATCATAACGTATACATGCCCTTTTGCCTGTTCCCACTAATGCACCATAAACCTTGTGAACCCTTTCCGGAAGTTTGTGGTGAAGGTTTGTAGCTGGAGTATAAAACCCCAGATATTTATATTTATGTAAGGTTGGGTAGTTAGAAGTCATTTCAGTGCTCAGACTGGCTTCATCTGCGCTCTGCTCCCTATTGTACTAACTGCCCCCACCCTCCCCAGTCTGTTTGTCTTATGCACAGGTCAGTGAACCATCTAGAAAGCTGACAGACATAGTGTGCATATGCATGCAGCGACACACATGTTCATACTCTCACAGAAATTATTCCAGCAGGATGCTCTCTGTTTTTCTGATTTGCGTCAGACATTTGAGCGGAACTACATTTCCTAAACAGGATGTCAAATGAGCTGAAGGATGTGGAGTCAGACATCATCGAGCTCACATCAGGGCCAATTAGCAGATAAAGCTAAAATAAACCAGTGACTATTTTAATTATTGCTCGCTTTTCATTATCTTATCTGATAGGAGACTGTATTTCTTTGGGTTTGAGACTGTTGTTTGGACAAGAAAGCTATTTAAAGACATCCGTTTTCACACTTTTCTGACATTTCTAAATGGCAGATTTGTGTAATTGATAAAAAAAAGGTGTTATCTGTATCCTGTCAAAATGAATGGCAAGCAGTTTTTATTAGGCATTTGTTGTAGAAGATGCAGTCAAGAAATGATGATTTCTCTTAAATTTGAGTCAGAGTGATTACTGCAACTTAAGTAGTGTCATGTTTTTATTTCCAAAGGAAGCTTACTCATACTTTTAGGGAACTCATCTGCCATCTAACACGTCATAAAAACATGCTTACACTCATTTACACATATCCTCATTTATCACAAGTACAGTGATCCTGCAGGATTAGTCGACTTATGTGAGATGCTCCTCTCTGGCAGAGGCCTTGTTAGAG
Organism: Acanthurus lineatus; assembly: GCA_029814665.1. Lineage (NCBI taxonomy): Eukaryota > Metazoa > Chordata > Actinopteri > Acanthuriformes > Acanthuridae > Acanthurus > Acanthurus lineatus. Next base: position 19,115,974 of record JAPZDV010000024.1, on the reverse strand, counting down.
AGTTGTCTTTTAGTAGCAGGCAGCTGATGGCCGTCGCAGTGGTTTGCTGAGCTGACAGGCAGGCATGTGAGGAATCTCTGTCTGAGGTCTGAAAGGAAGGCAGCTGGGAGCGGAGCAGAGAGCGCGGGGAAGTGGACGGCTCGCTGCCGAGACACCTGTCCTCAGTGAAAGGCTCCTCTGTAGAGCTGAACAGGTGTCTCCGGAGCATTTAAGCCCTTCACTTGAAGCGAACACACTCTGAATTATAGTCATTTATCCACAGGGGCCACATTAATGTTAAGGTCGCTGTCCACTTGCCCCTTAGTCTTTCTGCTCTTTTTTTTCTTTTTTGCCCCCAGTGATGCAGGCTTCCTTCCTTCCATCCATCTTCCTCTCATCAGCTTGTCTGTTTACTGTGGTGGTCCTTTAACCAAACAGCTCAATGACTCTGTCAAGTACACTAACTCCCTTGTGTTGTGTCACTGGCTCTCGCTCGCGGCTCATTTTCAGATATGTCAACACAGCGTTAATGCTCTGAACCTCCGTCTTCCTCCCTCTGCACAAGCCAACTATTGATCCCATGAAAGGGGGCCGTGCAGGAAGTCGCTCTGTCAGGTGCAAGTCCAGATGGATCATTCAGTCAACTAGTTCAGAGTGAAGGAGCGCTTGTTTTGTAGACTTTCTCAGCTCACAGACTATGGAAATGGCACAAGATTGGCTGATTGTGATGTTGAATTTTACAAGTGGGAACCTCACTTGGTAATTAATGATTTTTTTTAAATGACTCTCCTATTAATTTGATAATCATTCAGTCTATAAAATAACAGAAAACAGGAAAAATGAAATGGCAGTCACATTTCTAAAAACTTAATTCATGTCTCAAAACTACTTGTTTTGAGGGACAAACAGTCCAAAACCTAAGAAAAATTTGATTATTTTCATAGAAAAAAAGAAAAATTGAAACTACTCACAATTAAGGAGCTGGAGATGGTAAATTTATGCCTCTCAGGAACACCACTGTTTTTTTAAACCAACTTCCTGCAGAATTTATCTCTCAGCAAATTAGCAACTCAGTGCTTTTCATTGCATTTATATAAACAACGTTCCTGTCTGCTTAGGCGATTTATTCTTACGAGGAATGTTTTGCGACTCTATTCGTTGCTAATTCCTCTTCTCATTTTCTTCTTTGCTCCTTTGCTGCTCTTTTATGCGCTGATTGAAAAATCTTGTCATTTATCTCATTGTTGCTCCCAGCAACAGGGGCAGGTTCAAGAATTCACGCTAGAGGAACAATGCAGCTGAGCGTTTTGAAACAAAGGAGGTGATTCGACGTCAGCACCTCGCCTCGCTGAACAAAGAAATTGCATCCACGAAAGCAGAGAAGTGGTCAACTGCAGGAGGCGCAGCTCAGAGCTGGCTTACACTCAGTCACAGGAGGGCACATACGGGCTTTGGGCGGGTTTCTGTATTGTTAGGGACTTTATCTACATGTTCTTTTCACAGATTCAGACTGATAAGAGAAAACAGGAGCCAGAGCCTGTCTGAAATGTGATTATGGTGGCTGATAATCAAAGCAGCGATTGTTTATTTTTTTTTAGTGAATTACTGCATGTGTCTGTGTGTGCTCACTGTCTGCCAACTGCTCCCTCACAGACACACAAACACACACCTAAAAAGCCCTCACCTTCCCTCCCAGTTACCATGGACACAAAAGCACAGGACCTAAATTTGCTACTGCCAGTGATGTGCACACCTCACAGACTGACAAATCAGAAAAGGAGCTTTTCCGCTCACAGGTTAAAAATGCAAATGAGCCGGAAGCAGATATTCATATTATGTAACACTGTTTTCTTTTTGAATAAAGTGAGGCATCAATTTGACTTCTTTCTGAAGGTAAGAAGCACTGTGGAAGGAAGTTAAGATGAGACTAAGTAACAAAAAGTTTGCAGTTTTTCTGCCTGTGAGGAACAAGTGAGTCATGACGCATCAGACTCACGGCTGTGCTCCCCGCACTCCGCTGTGATAACGGTGAATCACAGCCAGGCAGGTCACAGACTTTGACAAGGGAAAATCCAAATCATTATCCTATCTCCATTCTGCACCGTCTCCAGTCCACTGTGACCTCAAACACTGTGGCAGAGTTCAAGTCATGCAGAACCTAATGTGCTTATCAGTTTCACAACATTTGAATCAAACTGTATGTGAGGTTGAACTTTTGTGTCAAAGCATAAAAAACATTCACCGTTTGCACCCTTTCTGATTCTGCAAGATTGGACTCCAGCTCTAGCTAATTAATGGGTGTGTGACCCAGCATTGCACATCTCTTTCTGAAGGTGTTCTCGTGGGATCCGACTAAAATAACTCCCTCACACAGCCGAGCTGATAATGGTTTACCCACACCTGCTATCTTGCACACACATAGCAGGTTAGCTCTTGAGTTGTGTGTGTTTGTGTGCATGTGTATGTGTGAGTGAAGTGCCGTACTAATCTATGAAGGACATTTAGGAAAAGAAAGCTGGTTAGTGACTGCAGAACTGTTCTTCCTGGTGCTTAAAGCAGAATTAAAGCATTTTGGTTTCAAGCACCAAACCAGCAACAACAGATAAACAATGGTGGATGATCCTTTCCTACAAAGTTGCACACAGTGCACACTTCAGTCAAGTTTTCATCCAAATATAGCTCTAATTCCAACCGAATCATCAGGAGGAAATGTGCATCAATATGCATTTCCATCCACTGCTGTTGTGTGAATATTAGAAGCTGAATGTATGGAGATAAACATTTTTGGCACTTTTTCTCCAGCCATTTTTTTAAAAATCCACTCAGGACTTTTTAAATGCAGTTTTTTTTTATTTTAATAAAAAAATTCACAGCTACGATGACACTTAAAAAACAGGATTCTTGATTTCTTTCAAAACAGGATCCTTGAACCACACTTTTTAGTATCTAACAAGCAATGATTCCTGTCAAACAGATAAATTGCAGATTTTTGTGTTTCATTTCTTTTCGTGGTGCACGTGTGAACAGGTGCAGTTTAATTAAAAGATCTGTTGACCATAAGTTGTCACTGGTTGGACGGATTATCCGCACTGCCCACCTGCTGCTGCCGCTGGTTGCAGCGGAGGCAATGCATGAATGAGATTCAGGAGCTGATATAAGAAGTTACTGTAGTCTGTTTTTTTAAGTTTAGTCTGGTTGCAGATATTATGTTGTTTTCCTCTTTTGCTCAGCTTGTTTACAGCTTACTTATGCTTCAAATGTTTTCAAAAAAGTGACAGTCACACATCAATAAAAGAATATTTGATTGAAGAGTGATGAGAGCTGTGTTTCTCTGAGGCTCTTTCCTCAAGGCCTCACATTAGATGCGCATGCATTAAAACAAACTGTCCTCTTTGTCTGCTATTGGCTTTGGCATTGAGAGAAGACTCTCATAAACCAGTGAAGTACTCTTCCTTTAAATTGCAGTAAAATGTGATTAATGATGAGAGCATGTTAACAGCAGCTCATCCTTCCCTCTTGGAGCCATTAGCTCATGTGTCTATAGGTTCTGCTAAATCATGAAACTTTACCTCCAAGTAGCCTCTGATTGATGTCTTGCCCCTGGTTGCTGAGAGCGGAGTAAATTCTCTTTCAAAAGAAACTGTCCCTCTTGGCTTCTGGGCTGGGTGAAACAGATCTTGGTTTTAAAACTCATAAAACAAACCCCATGGAGGGCAAAAGAAGGTCGTTAGGCAACAATAATGAGCCGTTAGGTCCAGTTAACAAGCCATTGGCATATTCCTCTTGATTCTTCTCCAGGAGTTAAGACCAACTCGACAAATAAAAAAGATTTTGACACATAACTCACACTAAAATCCCTACTGCTTAACATCTTATGAGTGTTCCTACTAAAAGATGACCTCATACACAGTATCTATATTTTGTGAAAGGAGCCTGAAACCTCTGGCTGTAAAATCTTTTTTTAATTTTTAATGGCTTTTTAACTCATATGCCTTTGGGGATTTTGTGTCAGAACGGATTTTTTTGATCTTGCACTGTGAGGCAAGATAGTAAAAAGACTCCATTAAAGTTCGATCCTGTCTTGACTGATGGTTCATACTACAAGATTGCATCTGCCCCTTAGATGATAGAAAAGCAGCTGTCCTGTAAAATTTGTGTAAATGTGATATTATTGTAGGGGACTGATTAATCCCCTATTAACTAATCAGCAAAATGTGTAAAAACTGAAATGCTTGGTACAGAATATGCTTATCCATGGATTTACAGGGCATTAACCTCTTAACATCACTATCAACCATCTGCCAGACATTCTTTACATGAACAAAACATTAATTCAGTCATAAGTTTTAAAAAAGAACACAAACTAACTCTTAAAACTTAACGGAGTAATTAATTATTTGCAGAATAACTTTTGAGTTTGATAACACTTATACTGCCTTCATTTCTGTCCAGCACGTATGAAGCTAATGTTAAAGCCAGCAGCCAGTTAGCCTAGTCTAGCATAAAGACTGGAAACAGGTTTTTGCACAGATTAAGCAAAGCAGATAAAATGTGTTAAGTAGGGAGCGCTGGTAGCACTGTTGGGCAAAGCAGGCTTCCTGTTTCCACCTGTTTCCAGTTTTGTGCTAAGCTAATTAAGTTAGATGGTTGCTGGTTATAGCTTAACATTGAATGGACATATGAGAAAAGTGTCAATGAATCCTACAGCTAAGCAAGACAGGGAATAATCATTTTTTTCCCAAAATCTTTAAATATTGCCTAAAGTTTTAATAAGACCTTTTGCAGAATGAGTATGAAAACTATTGGCACAGAATTGTGCAAGCTAAGGATTGCCTTAAACTAAACACCTGCCTCTGGGAAAGTTGGTTTTCTAGATGACACACCTTTTAAATGCAGAATCATCATACTGATTAAAAATGCATAAAATCCATTTACTCTCATTTTGATAGACAGCTTGTACAATAGCTTGAAGCTGATTGTTGCTTCCACACTTAATCTGTATTAGTGCTGCAATTTCATGCTTTGCTTCTTGATGATTGTGACTCCAATAGCTAATTCATTAATGCTGTTTGAAGGCGACTGTTTCTAGGTCTGCTTTTTCATTGCCATATGCATACAGTTGGCAGGCAGCTCACTTCCTAATAGGCCAGGCGATGTCTTGGCAATCTCAGAGCCCCTCTGTCCAGTGAAGGCATTCAACAGGATTAGTATGGCAGCGCCGCAGCTCCTCGAAGCCAGCCGCTGTCGCTGCAGATCGCCCTTTTGAGCAGAAATCTGCCCTCTGAGGCTGAGCTAAAATTAGACCAACCATCTGTGATTTAAACAGCTAAAATTTACACTATTTGGAGAAATTCATAACAAGTACATGCTTCCATTTGGGCTAAGTTGGCCAATACAGCTTGATCACCCTCTTTAATTTTTGTTCATTTGAATCTTCACAAAGGTGTGTAAAATGGAGAGTGGGGTATTTCACACCTACTGTAACCTTGGTAGTTGCTTTTAGCACTTTTGCACAGACCAGTAGGTCTTTCCCACATGTGTGACATGTTAAAGCCTAGAACTTTCATTGATCTCTGGGTGCAGTCCTCCACCCACACCACCCCTCCACAAACCGCCCTTCAACCAGATCAAACGTAAAGCATCTCCTTTCAAGCCCTTCTTTCCTTTCATGTACGCAGTACAGGCCCTTGTGTGTGTGGGTACGCCTGGTGGTCCCTTTTTTTTTTTAACTGTGTTAACCATGTGGGAGAGAGTGACTGCAATAATGCATGCAAGAGCTCAGCTCCTGGTACAACTGATGGGACAGGCATCTCTCTCAACCCCCCATCCTGCTCCTAGATCAGCAGCAGTTAATGAAAGTGGATTGATTTTCCTGAACCTCCCGCATACAGCGTATAATCTGGGGGATGAAATCGACCAGGAAAACAAAAGATCCTACAGCATTCTATTACATTTGCGGTTTTATTTACTCAATTATCTGTCAAGCATGGCAAAAGAAAAAAAATCTGTATAGGAAGAAAACTGCATAGCTAAAACTGAAATCAATATAGTCTCAAACAGTTCTTTCAACAGGGTGATGAAATACTTTGACATTTTAGGAAATATGGCTGTTTTCATTCTTGACAAAAGTTTAGATGAGAATGTACAAGTCTAATGTCCCTATGGTAGGCCACTGTAGCTTAATGCTAACAGTTGCTAGCCAGGTAGTCAGTTAAACTGTTTTGTTTAAAGTGTAGAAAAGAGAAGTTAAAAAAACGATAAAAAAGATTGCCGGGGACAATTTATTGTGGGAGATGAAGTTGCATTACCTTGTGGCAGACTCAAGTTAGCTGATACCCATTGTTTCCTGTCTTGCTAGCTTGCTAGCTAAGCCTTGCTATGACCTATTAAGAAGACTAGGTTAAGACAATTAGCTGCCTCTCTAAATGTACTATATAGATAACGAAGCATCTTTGTATATCTACTTGTAAGCACAACGATTATTATTATTATTATTAGTAGTAGTAGTAGTAGTAGTAGTAGTAGTGTTAATATTATTAAAAATTGCGTTATGGGGTAGATATTGTATTAGATATTTTGATTTTGTCATATCCTCATTTTCTAAACTGTAGGAGCGGTTCTAATATTAACCTTTAATAATTATATTAACATTACTGATGATTATTTAACTTGTATAAAATGTCATTGTTAGTTTGTGTTAGCAGTAAGCCTTGTTATTTACTTAATTTAAATTTGCAGCTGTATATTTTCAAACAAGGAAACTCTATATAGGCTGTAAATTCATAAAGTCAACAGAAACAAACTAAGAGCTGGATTAGTATTTCATGTCATAACCCTCCCCTCTCTGATAAAGACTCTTGGTCAAATCTTGATTACACTGATGGAAGGAGACAGTGCAAGGGATTATGAATACATGCATGTGCTGCCTTTCCTCCTAACACACTTAAGGATGGATTATGGCATCTTGCAGGCTTGCACTCGGACTGCAGATGGCTGCTCCTCCTCCCTCTGACCCTCCCACCATCTATCCATCCATCCTTCCTTTCTTCCTCTCCTCCCTTTCCTAACTCACACAGTGGCAGGTGGCTCTCCTGAACCATTTGCTATCATGGTAGTTTGTCCGCACCTCTGGCAGTTTAATGAGTCATCGTCTAATTGTTCACAAATTCATACCAACAGTCTGATTTTGCCTATGACGCTTCTCCGAGCTACGTTCAATATTACACAAGCAAATGTTTCAGCAACAGCTTCTTTTTCAAATATCTTCATCATCTCTTCAAAAATTCATTCCTGTTATAAAAAGGGTTGGACCAAAGAATTTGGGTTGTTATCAACCCAAAATAAAAAAATGAAATATCAGTGTCCTTAAAAAAACATACAGTACAAAGGTATATTCCTCTTTATTTGCTGCCACTGTTATTGCAAAGCTGACATTTAGGGAAAACAAACCGAGAATTTGTTAACCTTTGGAAGCTTTATAGCTGCGTGAACTCACTCACAGATGGCTTGTGCTCACAAATGTCAGCACGGTGAGGTGAACTGCAAAAAGAAGTGAGCATCATTACATAAGCGATGATGGCATGAGCGAGGATGGCCTCAGGTGTCCTGACAGCCAGGATCTTGTTTGTGTGGTTGTAAAATTATCTCAGCATAGGATTATTACAAAAGAGAGGAAACAAAACATGGTAGTATCAAAACCTGCTTTCTTTTGTTCAGGCTTGTAGGTAGTGTCAGTGTAGATCACAATAAAACTATCACTTTAATGGTTTTTCTATCTTAGTCTGCGTTTGGTCCCAGCGAGTGTGTTACATGGGGTGCAGGAGATGAAGCCAGGGAAAGAGGCCAGACATCCACCCACACACACACTCTCTCGTAGTAGTGCTTTTCTTCCACTTGCATCATTTTTTTCTGCTTTGGCGAAGCATCACAATAAAAATAGTATTCGTCTGGATAAAGAAGCATAAAATAGAGATTTTAAACTACACTTAAAAGTTTAGCTGTGCTTGATTTACATGAATATGTGTAAAGACCATAGGAAGTAGTTTAATTTTCCGCCTGTCTTTTGAGGGTTGTACGACACCGAGTCAGATGTAATTTATTTCTGTCTCGTTGATGACCATGACCTGCAGACTGTCAGCCATTGTTACCTCATATGAAACAGCTGCCAGTGGCTGTTAGTGACAAGAAGAGGAAGTCAGATAGAATTTTACAGGTGTCATGTTATGGACAGGCTTCTGCTTAACTCAACTAACAGGCTCTGTCTTGTTTGCACCAGACTAGAAATAACAGGTATAAAAATTTATCTCTGTCATCTGTGTTTTTCTTAGGAATAAACATTATAAATAATATGTGTTTTATTTACTGATTTTTCCAATGGCTATCTTGTTAAATGAATAGTGCTAGTTAAGCGGTTTCCCACCAGTGGGATGCGAAAATGTGGCAGTGTGGCAGTGTGGAAAATCCACATGCAATTTTTTCCACATCAGCTATTCCCGCCAGAACTGGCGCAGTTTTTCTGGTGTGTGAAGGTCCATTTTCATCACGACAAACAACAGAAAAAGAAGGAAAAGAAGAGAAAAAAGAGGAATATAATAGAATATATCAAAATATGTTTCAAAGCTTAATTTATTGCGACACAAACCTGACAATCAAGCTAAACATTTTAAGTCAATTACATTTTGTAATTTATATCACAGTATGGTATTTTCTGTCAAACCATAGAACAAAATTAGGTGATTGAAAAAGTCTATGTATGTCAATACGTTTGTGGGAACATCACTGAGAACATTTCATGATTGGATTTGGTCTTAAACTCATTTAGGTTTCATGAATGAGGCTCAATAAGTGACCTATGAACCCCAGATTTGATGCTTGTGTGGATGTTTATGTTAGCTGTTGTGGCTAATGTCAGCTCCTCTCTGCACCAACACACAACATTTGCAAGTGAACATCAGCTACATTACCAATCATGGTCATTCATTTCATATTGTGACATCAGCCAACAGAGGGATCTCATTGGTCCAATGTAATGCCTCAACTTTATTACAGATATCTCATGCACAGTATAATCTTTAGAAAACTCCAGGTAAGGGCAGCTTATCTTGTAGATAGTAAATCCCACGCAGGAAGCTGTCTCAGCGTCATTAAAGTTGGACTGCCCACACATAAAGTGTGAAGGAGCAGTAGAGCTACCCGTGGGCTGGTATGTCATCACACTCCTGCGAAAGTTGGAGCTTCTCCTCCTTTTTTTTAGATAAATAAGTGGACTAAAGAGAGCTTGACTTAAAGCCAATCAGCCATGGGCGAATGGAGCTCTGTGCTGCTCACGGTGTATCAGGTTCCACAGGTGGAAACACCTCCCAGCCCCCTTCACTCGACCTTATTTAGAGGCCACTTTAGTCAGCACTGACTGCTCACATCAGAGCAATAATCCAGCTTGTCATAAGGATAAGAGGGATAGCTTCCAAAACCAGACACCCTCTGTAGCTTTATACTCGAGGTAGTAAAAGCAAGTTGTTTCAAGGTTTGGACTTATTGGTTTGTTGTTGGTTTAAAAAGTGGCATAGCCTGTAGAGGCTGCTGGATGGGGTTGTTACAGAAATGAGCTGTGTCCCAATTAATTAAACAAAGACTAAATCAAACTTCGAATGTGTTTGATGTGTTTATGGTGCGCAAAATTAACTCTTTAGAAAGAAGACATTTAGTGCACTTAGTTACATGTAGAGCTGTTATTTCATATTGATGTAGCAAGAGAAATGTTGAGAAACTCATGAGCAGTTTTCAGTTTTCATTTGAAGAAATTAAAATAAATTGTGGGTTGTGGTGAGACAGCACCAAGACAGCTAGGAAAACATAAAAAGAAACTATTAAAGCTTTGGAAAAACATTTTGCTTTCTTTTTGTGAAGTTTCCATAATTAATATGCAATAGCTCTCCAAAGTCACACGCAGGCCTGATTTATTCTGACATTTACAGCTGTTTGTTTTTAAGTACACTATACTTTCACATTGTGAGTATTTAGAGTTTATACAATACTATAACCAATACAAATATAGTGCTGAATTGGTTATACTGGTGTCAATTATCTGTTTCAATACAACGAGCTGTATTTCTGTTGGCTGCATTAATCAGCTTTGCCTCTTAATCACATATCATTTGATTAATACAGCTGAGCTGCAGAAGACTACTTCATCGTCTTTTCTCAGGACAGTGATAGTTAAGGTCTATGGCACCAAAAACAATTAGCATTTAAGATTCAGTGTGACATTCTGGGAAATATGGCCTAGATGAGGACAATTATGTTTATGTGTCAAATAGGAAGCAACAGCAGCAAGATGTTAGCTTTGCTTATAGCATGAAGATAATTATGTAAAGTTTATATTATAATCATTATTTACTTTAGTGATTTACTTGCTGATAATTTCTTGATTAACTGATTAATTGCTTTGTCTACAAAATACCAGAAAAAAGAATGAGATATTCTTTTAATGCTGGTGAAAAAAAATTCTAGACATTAAGGTAAAGGGATGAAGTTTTTGTTTTAAATATTCAACTCACTACAGTGTCAGCTGATGAAACTCAGCTTCTGAAACGTCACAAAGACTCCTGCAGTATGTTAAACATCACAGACTAATAATACGTAGAAGAACATCAGTCACATGCTTTATAAAGTCTCCAAAATATCACTAGTCAACGTTTCAAAAGGAGGCTTAGAATAAGAATTCATGACTGCACACAGTCTTGTACACAAAAACTCAAAAGCAGATGGATTTGGGAGATTACAGAAACTGATTATAGGAACTTTAACTAAATTCCTGTTTTTTCCCAATTTCCTAAGAGGAGTAGCATAGAGTTTGGTTTCAGCTGTGCAACAAAAAACGTGCATAAAGGGCACTGGTAGAGTTCAAGGTTTTGTTTGTATACATAATAATTAATACTGGTTTTAACTTGAAAAGACAAAAAAAGTTGTGGATGAAATTAAAAGTTGGTGGTGAGCTGCATAGAGATAAGTTCAGTCTAGTCTCATGTGTGCACAAATAACTTGTGTGACAGAGGTCTGTTTACACTGCAGTGTTAATGTGCCAAAGACATGTATTCTCTGAAGTTCCCATCCTTTAAACTCAGTTTGTCTGTTGTGTCTCTACAGTCCTACCCATTACAATTGCAAACACAGGGGGATTTGTTAAGAAATTTCTCTGTTAGTTAATATACAGCAGGTTCCAAGGTTACTTTGTGGTCTCTGTCAACAGCATGTCCCCTCTGTGTGGCCTACAGGCTGGCTGCTGTCACTTTAAAAACACCTCTTGCTCTGCACCGGTGAGATTAAACCTGAGGGATTTGTAGTCTCACCGTCTGCCTGTCAGGAGTTGTGCCCAGAGTGACGAAGCATGTTGTGACGGCTGTCCTCTTGATATCAGCTGCATGAATGGGTGGCTATTTAGTCTGCGCCCGAAAAGATTGGAGGCTGAGGAAAGAAGCGGGCTGTGTGAGTTGTGAGGGACCTGGGATCTGAGGTGATGATGGGTTTGTCTAGAAGGTGCATTTCACCTGCAGAAGGGTAAACGTGTTTTTCACAAGCTAACACAATGTGATAGCTTTACGAATTTGAGGTGATGTAAACATGACAGTTTCTGTAGAAGAGCAGCTGTAGAGCCTCCAGTGCTCTTGCAGTATGAGCAGACGGACTGAATAATGAAATTTTAAAGTAGCGCTCTTATGACACTGTATTCTGTCTTGTCTTTAGCTGCTTCCCTGTGACATTTCAACCCCACACTGTAACACTTTTCAGCATCTCACCAGGATGTTTATTGGCAAGGGACGGTGGTCAGGGGAACAGTGACAAACGTTTGTGTGAGGAAATTTTTTAAAGGTGGACCACACTGAGTTAGCTTTACTCAGCTAACTTCTAATCGCTAACATAGACACTGAATAGCCTACGTACGTATGGATTTTAGGTCTTTTGACAAAACATTTTACAAAACTAAATACACACTTGACAGCTGTTGCATATTATTAAAAGGGTTATTCAGTCATTTTTGACTTCAGTTGTTATTTTTTATCTTTAGATTTGCACTAAAAGCCACTCTAGTGAAGCATTCCAGTTCTTTTGTTCAAACATTTGTATGAAATTCTTATTTAAAAGCGGCTGGGTGTGAGACACAAGTTCCTACTTGCTATGATGTACACAAAAAAGCCTTCCTTCTGAGCTTAGTTTAACAGTTGTGTTTATCCTTTAATAACTGCATTGGGACTAAAGGTAAATGCTTCAAATTAATCACACTATTATTTTTGCACTTAATCCAGAGCCCAGGGTGACATCTTCTGGTACTTGTTGTGTCTTACTATTATTAATATTTAAAAAAGAGCAAATCTTCACATTTAAAAGGCTGGGACTAGCTAACATTCGGCATTTTGCCTAATAATGACTTAAATAGTGAATAATGGAGTTTTTTTCAAAGTTGGTAATAGATTATATGACACAACTAGCTTAAATATTTTACAAAAATCAGTGTCAGCATGGAGTCACAGTTAGGATAAGAGTTGAAGAGATAGGTCAGTCAGCTAATCAATCACAAAATCATTTAGAAACAATTTTGTTGACCTATCAGTATCACTATGAAGCAACTGAATCAACAGCCGTGCTATTGCTAAGTACTACAGAAGGTGAAAACAAAAATAAACCTATTGTTTTAATAATTATTCAAATATCACAAAATCATCAGCTAATTTGCAATATTACTTAATATAAACACTGTTTTGTTTTTCAAAATCAAAAATCTGCCAAGAATTGTAAAACAGGTCAAAAAAGAAGTTTGCCAGGATCATGTAGAGAATTTAAAGGAGTAACTACAAAAAATGTTCTTTAGATGATAAATGGACCACTTTTACATGATTTTTTTTTCCTTTGTCTTTACAACCCAAAGCACTCTACAACACAAGTCAGCATTTACACAATCACACGCTAATGGCAGGTTGCTACTGCTAGTGCCAACCTGGCCATCAGAAGTCATACACACACATAACTTGATAAAGGTTTGCCTAATGGTTCAACAAATACATGGCATGATACTGTCTGTTCTCATGTAGCAATTAAACAAAAAAAGATAAAACAAAGTTTTTGTTTTGAATTTATGTTGGTTTATTTCCTTTATTACTTGAATTTTATGTTTGAATTTAATCAGTATTAGGGAACAAACTTGTTTTTTTGTTTCTTTATTTTGTTGTGTTTTGGTTTGGTTCTTTCCATTTGTTTTTCTTTTTTTTGTTCAGCTTACGGCCATACTTGACACAATATTAACACTTACAATGCTACTTTTTGGGATTAATGGTGGGAGGAAACCGGAGCACCCACAGAAAACCCACACAAGCACAGGTGTGCTCCAGCTGGGAACTGAACCCAGGAGCTTCTAGCTTTGAGGCAACAGGTCCTTGTGCTGCTCAGTGTTGATGGCTGCACTGCGCTCATCCATTAAGCAGCCTGATTTTCACCTGTAGTGTTGTTCACAGGTCAAGATGGAAGCAGTTGCAGAAGGGGGCCATAACCCATCTAAATAAGCCCTTCAAGTTGCCAGCATTCTGGGCATCAGGGTCTGGCTGGATGTTCACCCCTTGGCAGTACTCCTCTGAGTCAACAACGTTCACCGTTGGAGTCTCAGTCCTGCAGAGACTGGCACGTGGTTGCTGGACTTGCA
>JAPZDV010000024.1:19082014-19100619 GCA_029814665.1 Acanthurus lineatus | reverse complement strand
CCCCCACCCCTCCGCCCACATCCCCCTGCCAACACACACCCCGCACCCCCACCTCTTCTTCAGCACACACTCCCTGGTTTTATCGCAGCTGCGTTGATGGGGCAAAGTGCACATGCACTCCCGTCCTGTCACATGTCTCTGTGCCTTTGGGAGCTACAGTCAGGTGACATTCTAGCCAACCAAATTAAAGCACCAAGGGGCAGACATTTACTGTTTGCACACTGTTGTCCCTTAATTAGTTTAAGCATAATTTAGGCATTGTAGAGGGTATGAGGGGCCGCTATGCAGGGGAGGTCAGATAAAGCTTCAGGGCTTGTGACTTCTGAACAATACACATTTTTGTGCATTCCTGTTGTCCTTAGTTTCAGTGGAAATGCAAAAAAAGGGACGGGGTGAGAGCAACAGCTAAATTTATTTTCAGTATCAATGAAGCTGAAGATTATCGTAACAATTTTGCAATAAATTGCAGCAAATCCAAAACTGTACATTTGGAATATAGACAGAGCATCACAAATCCAGAAAGTGCAGATTAACTTTTCTTTCTTTTAAAGTAACCTCTTTGGGTCTCAGTGGTTTAGCTGTACGGCTACAAGTGTAGACTCTGTGTAGCAGCTCACCCCTTGTGACTGCTGCCTACATTATTTACAAGTGTGAATATTTCATGATGACATCAGGGAAGGGACGTTATGAGAGTGGCTGCTTTAATGAGCTGTGGCACTCACTCATCTGGCCCTAAAACAGGCCAGTGGGGGCTCCTCTGCAGGGCCATAAAAACTACGCAGGGATCTGTAGTATAACAAGAGTACAGGTCTTGTTTTGTTTCAAACTGCTGGAGGAGAAAATGAAAAAAAATAATTCTTTTCACTCTTGCACAAGCAAACCAACAAATTGTTTTTTTCCTGAAAAAGAGCCTCAAGCAGGAAGGCAAGGTCTGCCCTGCTTTCTTGTCAGAGAATCAAAAACCTGTTGAAAGTAGAAAATTCTTATCTGGTCTGCAAAACAAGGACAAGAATTACACACTCACTCTAAGCTCTGAAAGAAGCGGTTCAAGTAGCCGGGAGGTGGATCATGAAACGTCCCTTTATGTATTATAAATAAACCGATCAGGCTCCAACTATAGTTTTGTCCTCTTTAGTAATAAATATGCGTGCAGTCCTCTGAGGTGGAGAAGAAGAACGAGCCAGGCTTATTAAAGCCAATGTCTCTAAGATCTGACTGTATTGTGTGTGCGTGTGTATGCAAGAGTGTGCGTTTGTACGTCATGCAGTGTGATGAGTCAGAGACCCTCTCTTATTAAGAGTCTTTGAAGGAACAGAATAAAACTAAGGGCAATGCAGCACTGCTCTCACAGACTGTCAGTGAAGGGCCTTTTAGCTCTGGTCGTTCTCAGTCAGGGTCAGAGTTAGCAATCTCACTGAGCACTGAATGTGATATAAAAATGGATGTTTGTTCTTTTTTAGATGCTTATAAACAGTTTTTGTCTGCAATCATGTTCTATTGTAAGTGGTTCACATTATAACAAAACTTTTCTGCTCTTCTTTTGCAGTGAGGGCGTCTTCAAGTGCCCAGAGGACCAGCTGCCGTTGGACTATGCTAAGGTGCGATTAAAACCTCACACAGCACACTTAGATTCACTCTGAACTGAAGATTATGTTATTAACAGTGCTGTAGAACATTAACTTTCCTCTGAAATATGATAATAATAATAACAAATTTATTTGTACAGCACTTTACTTTAAAAAAGAATCACAAAGTCAAACAGTGAAAACAACAGAGTAAACAGTAACAACGCTATTATTATTTTTTACAGTTTTTTTCTTTTTTTCTCTGATGTGTCATGTTTGTCTTTAACATAAAATAAGATAAGATAATCATTGCACACAGTTGTACCACAAAATTTTCTGTGGAGTTCCTGGGTAAAGAAGGACACACAAATCCATCGACCCACATCAGACAAAAAAGAGAAATAGAAATACAATATAATAATACATAAGCTAAACCCAGAGTCAGAGGTGGCATTTCATTTCATGTCAGTGGTAAAGCGGACCGTTTAGCTGACCTGAATCATCACTTTTTTTATCCCAAATAAATCCTTTTCAGTCCAGGAAAAGAGAATCCTACTGTATTTTTTACTGAGCTCTTTTCCTCTTTGTTTTTTAAAGGCGGTTAATCAGATTGTGCCCATAGGGGAAAAAGATAGTGACTAACTGTCTCTCTCCCATGTGATATCTCCATTGTAAAGTGAGCGAGTGCAGTACAGGGATAAGAGCTTGATTTTGAACTATGCATGAGAGCCCAGCCAGAGAACAGCAAATGATCGGCCTGTTTCTGAGCAGCTTTTGGCATAAATTGAAAGTAGCCCGCTGAGTGTAATTCTTTCATGCATTTACTTAGCATTAGCCTGAATTAGCCACCGAGCCATTAGCTGCAGCAGGATCAGCGGGGCAGCAGTGCAGGTCTGTGTGCTGTGCTGAGAGCGATGACGGCGCCTGTAATAGCAGGGACTCCCCACGGGAAGGATGTGCTCTTGGCACACCTGTCAGACATTATTTACCCTCACAGGCTCCCAGTCGCCTGCAAATTATCCCATGCTGGTGGTCTACTGTCAGGGTTATTGCAGTGCTCCCTGCACAGTACACATTGTCCTTCGAAAACCTGCACAAACATAGCCCCGCTCCAACAAAATAAATGCGTTGCAGTCATTACAGGATTGTGCTGCTGTAGTAGTAGTAGTAGTGTGGGACTAACAATAGCTAAAGCAGACAGAATAAACCCCCAACCCTCCAAAGAGCTTAACCCCCCCGATCTGCCTGGGACTAAGTTATTAAAAGGTCATTATTGCCGTCTCCCTGCAGATTCCAAGACTGAAACAATGAGAGAGTGTTTCAGTTCGTGGATTTTTCCCTCTCTGCCTCTCCTTAAAGAATGTGTTTATGGCAGCAAAAAATTCCTGCTTCTACAGTTTAAGCAAAGTGCAGCAAGTCAAGCATGATTTCTAATGTTAGCTATATCTGTGTTTCTGTAGAGCATATTTAACAGATGATACTTTAATACATTTACTTGGCGTGGCAGAGGCAGGCACAGCACAACACAGCAGCTAGAAACAATGAGTGAGATAAGTAGAAGTATTTTATTGTAGATGATTTTCCAAATGGCTCTTATGTTTCAGTGCAGAGGCACGTGAGCGCAGTCAGGCTGTTACTGAGCTGTTATTTGTTTAGAGGGCTGTTGTGACATTTTGAGGAAGTGGCTTTTCTTGTTTGACCAGGACTCTGCTCGTGTGACAGCATGGGGGATGGAGATGCAGAGCAGAGCTGTAAATCCTCAGAACTGCACTCTGTGGAGGAGGATTTGGGGTGTTTGGGCAGAAAACTGACTCATCTCCATCGCTCAGTGACCGAGGAAAAATAAATCTTTTCCCCTGCTCTCTGCCTTTTTTCTCTGCCTCTCTTATAGAGCACATAAACCCATAAACTGACTCATTATCACTGCAGTGGCTGGCTCGACCCACTGCTGCAGTTTTCTAACACGGACAAACAATTTGAGTGTTTGTGTGTATGAATGAAGGATTCTTCATGCAGCTCAACATTCAGTATGTATGATATGATGTAGAAGGCAACATTTACCTGTCACTGTAAAATATAGTCTAAAGGATAGTGTGACATTTAGGCAAAACATATGTTCCAAAAGAAACAACAAATAGAGAAGGATGTGTTTAGCTTAGCTTAGCTCCACCGCAGACTGTGGAGGGGGGGTTGTTAACCTTGCTCTATCTGTAGTTAAGACAAATACACCTGCCAGTCTCTCTAAAGCTGACCTACTTACACAGTGTAACTTGTTTGTTTAATCACCACCATTGTCAAACTGTAAGAGATGGTGCTATTTTAATAATAACTGCTCAGATGTTTGAACTCAAGGTAGTATTCTTCGAGGCAGATGACAAAGATAAAAAACTGGATTCCTGCATTCAGGTTTACACAGTGTTGCTGTGTCAGTCGTCGCAGCTCCATGAACCTGCGCCTGACCACAGTCCAAACTCATTTCCTGTCATTAGAGATTTAAAGTATTTCCCTAAAAATTTTGACTGAGTCAGTGAAGGAAGGAGAGAGAAAAGAGAAAAAAACAAGAGCTTCTGGCAAATGTAACAAAGTAAACACAAAGAAAAATCTTTAAATGTGTAAATCATATACTCTGTTTTTTTTACTGTCATAAATTCATGATTGGAATCCTTAAAACAGCTCACAAAAACAGAATTTCTTTTGATAAAAAAAAATAACTGACTAATCTCTGAAAACAGCTGATCTCTGTATTTTTAGCTGAGACTACTAAAGAAAGAGTGATTGTTGTATTTGTATTTGTCAGTAAGTAAATACACCACCCATGTTAATGTAGGAACATGTCACCCTATGCCACAGTGCACCTCAGTCATATGTTTTTAATGGCTTTAAGACAACAATGGAAGAATGAGATTGTTTTGACTTTTCCTTGCACAGTAAGTGCTTGTTTTCAAAACCAATTTAGGGCACTTATTTATCTTTGAAATTTAACCTACAAAGGAAAACGTGTTCCTTTAGTTTGTCTGAAAAAAAAATTAAAACCTCCAAACTTACATGATCTTTAATGAGCAGTTTTCTGTTTGAAACTGGTATATTAGTCTTCCAGCATAACCTGGTCCTCTGCTCCAACACCTTGTGACCTTGTTCTGCTTTTAATCTTCAGATCTACCCGGACCCAGAGCTGGAGCAGCAGATCCTGGCACTGCCCATCCGCTGCATCCACAGTGAGGAGGGCTGTCGTTGGACCGGCCAGATGAAGCAGCTGCAGGTGAGAAGCTTCGATATCGTCCCTCACTTTCCCTTTATCTGCTTCTCACACGTTTTCTTTTGTTATCTCTGCTGCCTCACCAAACATCCCCTCCTGATACCTGTTGCCATCCTCCCTCACCTCTTGTTTTCCGGTAGCAGCCTGACTGAGCGCCTAACACGAGGGTGTGTGTGTTTGTGTGTGTGTGTGTGTGTGTATTTTTTTGTTTGTGTGTGTATGTGTGTGAGTCTAATTCCTCTCTGTTGTCATGTTTCCCTCAGGGCCACTTCTCCACCTGCGCCTTCAATGTGATACCTTGCCCCAATCGTTGCTCCGTCAAGCTGACACGCCGCGACTTGCCCGACCACCTGCAGCACGACTGCCCCAAGCGCAAGGTCAAGTGCGAGTTTTGTGGCAGCGAGTTCACTGGTGAAGCCTATGAGGTAAACAACAACCCCCAAACCTGTTTTTATTTCTTATTTTTTTCCTGTTGGAACACAGCGGGAGCTTGACATAAACAACCCTGAGTGACACCACATAATTTCCAGCCCTATATGAAAGACGACTTTATTAAAGGCAGCAGGCGAGATGAATGTGGTGTGTCACTGCCTTCAGAGCGTGCTGGTGTGTTTTAAAATAACACGTGTGTTGGCAGATGGAGAGAAGCTTTGACTGGGTCTTTCATACTGAATGTGTTTTCGTCAGTAAGCCGGCTGAAGGACCTCAGAGTCTCCTCACTAACACCTCTGTCATTTCTACCATGTTGCCCCCTTCTCTGTGTATTCTGGCCCACATGGTCCCTGCTCTGCACACAGTCACAGAGGCCTTAATTCACCTTTTGGCTCTTGCATTGGAAGTATACACTCATATTTACAACAGTGCATAGTTGTTTTTGTTTTTTTTTATCTTTAACACAAATGATACATGAGTACGAATGCAAGTACAGATTAATAACCAACATTGTAAAAAATACTCAAGATGACATCTCCAAAATCCAAAGATATTCAATTCAGTGTAAAAACAAGAGAAAAAACACAATTGCTTGCATCGGGGACACTTCAGCAAGAAAATTTGTGGTGGTTTTGCAAGGAAAAAACTGACTTTGATCATTAAGAAATAAACTAAATAGTTTCAGATTTATTTTGAGATGATCAGTTATTTAACATTTAATGGCCAATATTTTGTTTGTTTTGTCTCGTACATTTACTTATCTATGGTATTGAAGTGCAGTTTTGAGGTACTTGTACTTTACCTGAGTATTTTCGTTTTGTGTTACACTTCTACTCCACTACATTTTGTAGGCAACTATTGTAACTTATTATTGCACTTTTAATACATATTAAACTATCATGTAATGACTTTTTAGCCAAACTCTTAATTGTAAAATGTGTTCTCTTTCTATCCCAGAACCACCAGGGTGTGTGTCCTCAGGAGAGTGTTTACTGTGAGAACAAATGTGGGGCGAGGATGATGCGTCGCCTGCTGTCCCAACATGGCATGGCTGAGTGTCCCAAACGTACGCAGCCCTGCAAGTACTGCGGCAAGGAGTTCGTCTTTGACACAATCCAGGTGTGTTTCACACCACTTGAACCCCAGAATGTATCATTGTTTTCCCTAATGCAAGTAAATATCAGTTTATATGTGGTACCAAGGAGTCAGTTCAGTAACAAGAATATTTCCTCTCACAGAGGGTATCTTGGTGTCTCTGTGCTGTAGCAGCAGGATTATTTTGCTGTCTGGTGTTTTAAATTAAAGCCCTTGTCTCTGTGCACATCTGGCCAGGGGTTGAGTAGACAACGTCACTCTTCCCTTTCCCACATTTAAGGCCAAGAATTAATCATTTAAACTTTTTTGTTTTTGTTCTTTCAATCAATGTAATAAATCTTAACCTCAGTTTATTTTAATTTAAGGGAAGGAAAGGCAGGAAATATTAAAGATGAATTTAACAATTAAACAGTTATAAAATTTTTCAAGTTAACTGTCCACCTATTTAAGCTTTACAAATTTCCTACCATTCAGTTATTGAGTAGACCTATTTTATTACATTGATTGCAGGGTTGTGTTTATGCAATGATTCACTGGGCTTTTGTGTTTGTTTTTGGCTGCGTGGTCTCACTCTCTGTGGCCTTAGGCTCTATAATGAATTGTTTTGTATTTTTTCTGGTCTATTTTTGCTGCCTCATTTTTAATACCACATGTTCGTTTTTGAAACTTCCAAGGACATTTTTTCCCCTGTGCAGCCATTTATTTGCGACCCCACTGTGCAGCATGTGTTCTTATCACTCAAGCTGTCGGTCGGCATCGCACATATTAACATTAACCCTGATATCCCTGCAGAACCACCAGTACCACTGCCCTCGGTTTCCTGTCCAGTGCCCAAACCAGTGTGGCACACCCAATATTGCCCGAGAGGATCTGGCTAACCATGTGAAGGACAACTGCGGCAGTGCGCTCGTTCTGTGCCCCTTCAAAGACGCCGGTTGCAAACACAGGGTAAGACTGACCCACATCATCTAGACTTAAAAATGTATTACAGCCTCTGAAGGAACCTTTTTGACAATACATGCTAATCAGCTTGTTTACAAGCTTCTTTTATTTATATTTCCTTCATGCCCATGCTCACTGTGTCATAAGTCATGATTTAATGAATGTACAGTACTGTCCCTGTAGGGTCTATTTTAATGAGAGTAACACTTCTTTATTTTGACAGCGCATATCTGTCTATTTTTAAAACTGATGTCAATTTAAGAAAACATGGAGACGCTCGAGGTAAAGCAGCAGATGAACATCATCCTCTTTGCTGACAGCTCCACGCTCTGCTCTGATTACAAAGCATCTCAAAAGCTTGATGTGTAACATTTTCAGATAGCCTGATACAAAGCAGAGAGCAAGTCTTCATAGCAGAATAGTGACCATTAAATATAACAGCCCAAATACCCACATTTTCATATTCAGTGTATGACAGCAGACTCAAAATAGAAGCTGATCTGTGGTCGACTAACCAGTTAATAGTGATGTATTGGGGATGTATGAACAGATAAGCACTCCCAACTGAACTTTTTGCAGAAATATATACACATTTAAATCACCACTTCCTTTATGCCCCAATGTAAAATCAAAGGTAATTAGCAAAAAAAAGAGGTGTAGATACTTTGAAACTTGATTTTCAGACAGTATTGACAACACACAGCCAAAAAGGATTTTAAGGTTTTTTTAATATCTTTGTCATCTTTTTTCACTACCAACTTCACATTCATATAGACTTTTTCATTTTATGCAAACCTCCATTTGATAAAAATGAAATCATTCACTATGGCTTAATGCAATCCCAGTTTTGTTTTTCCATTATTAAAATGTCTCTTTCCTCTCTAGGTATAATTCCTCCAGTACTATAAAATGTTTTTTTAATTAGATCACACTTTATTATTTGATTAATGTAGGTGAAAGTTAGAATTTAATGATGTTTTTTTGTACTTTGGGGGCAGTTAAACTTACAGACATATGGGAAGTATTGATGATCATAGAAAACAATACAACACAACCTAAACAATTTAGATGCTCTACATAAACAATTAAAATTAAGAGTAAGAGTAGCTTTGTGTTATTTTATATAGCTGTGAATGGATTAAATCTGTATGTACTCACCATGCAGAAGCTTCTGCTGAAAACATTTCTTTGCTGTGTCTTTGGCAGTGCCCAAAACTGGCTATTGGCCGCCACCTGGAAGACACCACTAAATCTCACCTGACTATGATGTGTAATCTTGTTGGGCGTCAGCGACAGGAGATTCTGGAGCTCCGGAGGGAGATGGAGGAGCTGTCTGTCAGTCACGACGGCGTTCTCATCTGGAAGCTCAACGACTACTCCCGCAAACTCCAGGAGGCTAAACTCCGAAGCAACCATGAGTTCTTCAGCCCACCTTTCTACACCCACCGCTATGGCTACAAGCTTCAGGTATCGGCCTTCCTCAATGGTAACGGCAGCGGCGAGGGTTCCCACCTTTCTGTTTACATCCGTGTGCTGCCTGGAGAGTACGACAGCCTGCTGGAGTGGCCCTTCTCCTACAAGGTGACTTTCTCCATCCTGGACCAGAGTGACCCATCGCTTTCCAAACCCCAGCATATCACTGAGACCTTCAACCCTGACCCCAACTGGAAGAACTTCCAGAAGCCCTGCAGCAGCCGCAACTCGCTGGACGAGAGCACTCTGGGCTTCGGCTACCCCAAGTTTATCTCTCACGAGGAGATAAAGAAGAGGAACTACATCCGAGACAACTGCATCTTCATCAAGGCTTCTATAGAGATCCCCCAGAAGATAATGGCTTAAGATCGGACTTTTCTTTTCTTTTCTTTAAAGGAGAAGGATAGGTTTAAGACTACACCTGACACTTAACCTTGAAAACTTCTACACACTTACCCTTTAGATACTTTCTGCCCTGACAGCCTCTTCACCACAGAGCTTGGAGCAAGTCTGTATGGCTGTATGAGCTGACTCGGAGGACCTTGATATATCACAGAGGAGAAAGTGTTTGGTCTGCAGAACCATCACTCTCTGGTGTTTTTTTTTTTTATTTGTATTTTTTATTTTTTTTGTATTTGTTTGCTGACCTTTTATCACAGTCAAAGACAAAAAGCCTTGGAAATCAAACAGTGCCTAGAGAGTTTATCTTAAGTTATATTTTTGTTGTTATTTCCGCTGTATAGATGTTAAAGATTATTGAAAAGGTATAAACATAGGGGTAAAGTGCTTCACTAAGCCTCGGCACTTAGAGTAAGAGAAAGTTGGTTAGAGATATCCCATCGGATTGATCTAAATACGAGGGAGCTCAGCAGACTCAAGCTCAAGCCCAACTGCCTTTTGTTTACATGCTCATATACTATTGATCCCTTAACAAACACAGAGCCCTTGGAAAGAGACTACCTGTGAGGTTTATGTACACACAAGAATCAAATCGATGTTTTTAAGTCAGCAACCTGCAGGTTCAAACTTGGTGATGTTGCATTTTAAAGGAATAGTTTTAGTTCAGTTAACTGAAAAGATCATTGCCCCTCTCACATCTAAGGCTCAATAAACATCTACATAAAAACAGCTGGTCAGCTTATCTTAGAACAAAGACTAGAAAGACTACCCACCAACAAATACAGCTAGTATTTGCAAACACAGCTAGTATTTACTGGTTGGTAATTACACTTTGAACAAAGTAATTAAAAGTTTTTAGTTTCTCTGTTTAATCTTTACAAAAACCAAAGTGTAAAAATGACAATTTGC
This sequence comes from Acanthurus lineatus, assembly GCA_029814665.1. Classification (NCBI taxonomy): domain Eukaryota; kingdom Metazoa; phylum Chordata; class Actinopteri; order Acanthuriformes; family Acanthuridae; genus Acanthurus; species Acanthurus lineatus. Next base: position 19,090,548 of record JAPZDV010000024.1, on the reverse strand, counting down.
TGTTTTAGGGATGTTTATATAACTGGCTATTTCTTCACAGCAATGTCCTGGAGTATCACTGGTTGCAAGGCATATAAAAAAAATGTACTGATTAAAAAAAATAATAATAATAAGATTTTGGTTATTGAGCTTCTTTTTGACTGAGCCAGGCTAACTCTTTTCTTTTGATTTTAGTCTCTATGCTATGGCTAAGCTAACTGTCCTCTTACAGTAAATTCACATTCAAAAGAATTGTTTTATATCTAAGAGACTGAATTATTTGCTTTCTAACCAAGATTTAGATGATTTAGATGAGAGGGAGGTACCACTCAAGTCTGCTCGGACTTAATATGTAGAGGACTTGTTTGGTATTTTGGAAAAAAAACACTCAATTACTTTCTTACAAAGAGTTTGATAAGAAGAATTAATAGCATGCATGTCTGTGCTGTAATCATGAAGCTACAGCTAGCAATTCTTTATGCTAGGCTAAGCTAACTTGCAGCTGGTTATGACCATGCAGAAGGACACATGAGTGGTACCAGTCTTCTCATCTAACCAGCAGCAGAAAAGAAAGTTAGTTTATTTCTCAAACATCACTCTGTTGCTTTACTTTGGGCTTTTTAAACTTCACCAGTAACATTGAAGTTGCAGGTCTGTCGCCTCTAGTTAAATGCTCCCATTGCTGGAACTGTCTTTGGCTTGTGTTTATCAGTAGTTCAGTCGTAAAAGGCTTCAGGAGCGTGCAGATGTACCAAACACACTCTATGTTGACTCTATGAGGGATTGAGTCTATGAGTTCACTAACGGGGGGGAAAAAGCACCTTTTGTCGGTCTTCAGATGAGCAGAGCAGACAAAGAAGGCAGTTGTCTGAGTACACGCCGATTAATAGTGAAGGAAAAGCCATGTGGCCTTTTTATACAGTATGTCTTCGCATGAGGGTTTTAGGGGTGAGCAGGGCAACATTAACACATGCATGCTTCATGTGCTACCACCTGGACCACATTTTTGTACTGTAACCTGTATTCTTGAAGTCCTCTCCTGTTAATGGCTATTTTGTCTCTTTTGTTGGACCATTTGAAAGTTGACAAATTGTCAAAAAATAATGGATTTTTTTTTATATGAGTTTTTTGGTTTTGTTTTATATACAGAAAATGTGAAAGCTGTTGGTAATATTCCCTATAAAGACAATGAACACCTGGCTGTGAAGTGTATTGTTATCCATAGCCCGGGCATGGACGGTGTACTGGAAGATGATTCATGACAAAGTCTCGGTAATTGTGTGGATGTGTCTGGAAACTGGTAACACCTTTGTTATTATCCTTGTCACTGGACTCAGCTTAAACTTGGCACACAACGTGGCAACAAGGAAGAAATGGAAGTCCGCAGCCCTGTGCGATACACCCATCTCCATCACAGCACCATCAGAGGGTGGAGGACTTTGATGATACAGTACACTCATGATGTATGTGAATACTAATGTAAAAACGCAGAAGCACATTCTGTCTTTTTATTATTATAATGGAAAAATTCATGATTTCTTGTCATAATACCAGTTAATATTTTACAGTGATTTAAAGAAGTGAAAGATAAAAATTTTTTGTAAGATTCTGTATTTTTAAAAATACTTAGCTGTTTTATACAAACACCTTTCGTTGGAGAGTCGGGGTTGACTACACTTGGGAATTTTCAGACCCTTTTGTCTCTTGACATTTGGATAAATTTGTTTGTACTTGTGGTTTGAGCCTCACATACTCTGTCTGTATTATTTTCTCTTAAAAGTATTTATTTTAAGGAGCCATCATGTGAGTTTGCACAGATGGTGCAAATGTTTTAATTTGTTGATTGATGAGTGCTTGTCAATTTCTTAATTGAAATAAAATACCATATATTATAGTTGCTTTATCAAGAGATATTTTGTGCAGCACAGACTTTGAAGCAGCCTGTACTCACTTTTTTCAAATCTTCTGACTTTTTGATAACAAAATCATGAATTCAAAAGGCACTGACAGCATTTGTAAATCTATCCTGGGGAAAAAAAGTCACAGACCACGCTGCATAAATGTGTATTTTAGGGGTTTGCTTTTAAAAAGTGGTAAAAGTCAAAGCAGCACAGCGTAAGACAACTTAAAGCTTCATCCCCATAATAGGTCAAGTTCCATAGAGGCTGGATCCTATACTTCCAATGATGTATTTTGCAAGCAATTTGTTAGATCCTCCCTGTCTGATAAATGAACATCTTTCCATTTCCACTCTCTAAAAAATTTGATTTTGAACTGTTCTCAGTACAGTTTGCTGTTTCTTCATCAACAGCCCCAAGCCATTTAAATGTCCTGTTGGCATTTTAGATGAATCAATGCATAACTTGGCAGGCTAACATTGGTTAAAATCATCTAGCACAGTGCTGATTTGTTTGGACAGTCAACGGATAAAACAGGAGAAAATGACCTGATGATACTGAGCATAACTTTGTTACATCCCAACCCTGTATCCAAGTCAAGTCTCTGTTACAACAAGCTCTTTAAGAAGACACTAAGTTAAAGTTAACTGACTTATACTTAAAGGAACCATCCTAAGCATTTACCTCTCTCAACTAAACATTTACATTCAGCTCAGAGACGTAGAGTATCTGAATTATTTGTTTGTTTGCCTTCCTTAAAAGTTGACTCAGGGGAAATTCTTGTCTCCTGTGCTGCCCTCTCCACTCATTATACTCAGATGTGTTGCGTGCAGAGGGTTTGTGCTGTTTAGTGAATATTTAAAGTGAAAAAACAGGCATTGTTTCCAACTTGGACAATCCACAGTAGCCAGTTTTATTTCCATCTCAACACCTACTCAGTGATCTAGGTTAGAGGTGAAAGCAGTTTCTGTCCTGCCTCTTCTGTAGCCTTTGCTTCAATGCTGCCCGAGATGGAGAAAAGCAAAGGAGCAGAGGAAAGGGGGCAGAGGAAGTGAGGCAGACACCAGCCCTGCTTTGAAGCAGTGCCAGGAGTTTGCATTAGCTTGCAGTTTGGATAATGTTTAGTGCAGAAGGATTTAGGGGAGAGGAAAATGAGCTTTCACTGAGAAGTCCCTCAGGAGGACAGTCCTGCTTTTCACTTACTGTACAATAGCTGGCCAAAGTCTTTCCAAAATGTATAATCTTGACTCTCTCAGTCTATTTGTTTCTCTTTAGAATGAAGACAGCATCTGTTTTAGAAATAGAGCTTGACTTTTCTTTGCCTCTGTCCAACCTCTTTTAGGATATTGCCAATATCCTTGAAAAAAAATGCTGCATGAGTGAACTTATTTTTCATTCAGGATGGCTGTTTTTAAGTTTGGCCTCAGTGAGAGGGATCATTCATTAATTTCAGGGAGGGGTGCTCTGGTATGGACGGTCCCCTTGGTCTCTCCTCTAGCAAATACATAAAGTTCATAGCTAAAGTTGGAGAGACTTCCTGACAGCCTCAGACTTTCCTGGCACGTGGTGAACAACCAACATCCCTGTGCTGCTTCAGGGCGACGCAGAGTGAAAATAGTAACAGTTAATTACATGTTAGCAAGCTCCATGTTTCCCATACGGAGCGCAGTCACGTGCAGCTCTGTGTACGGTGCTGCCCTTTGGCTTTGCTTTGTTTCAAATGACCCTCCACTCGCTCGGTGAATGATTTGCAGGTACAGCCACGTTTTCATAAGCACCGCACACACATCAGTGCCATTCCTGCTTGGTGAGTTCATTCAACCTTTGGTCAACGTATGCTGAAAGTCAGATGCCAGCTGGGTAAAAAGAAGGGGAGGAGGAGAGGGTGGGGAAGGCGGAGAAAGGCCCAGCCCATGAGGCTTTCCTCTGCCATAAAAAAATAACACATCAAAGAGCAGTTGTGGTTTGTGAAGCGGTGCCATGCTGTCGTCCCTCATACTAAGGTTAAACAATTCTGCCTCACACAGCAGGAACTGAACGGGGGTGGTACGAGTGTGTGTGAGAGAGCTGTTGAATGTGTGTCCTACAGCAGAGAAAAACTCTCAGGAGTGCTCACTGCCTTGGCATTGACCTTAGAAAGAAAAAATGCCTTTTCTTCAGGTCCTGATCCACTGAGGCACACTGTGAGAGGTGGTGGAAAGCTCTGGGAAAACCTATGTAATATAACTACATTTGGGTCATATATTTTAAGGAGTTGTGTTTTGACAACATCCTTAATATTTCCAAGAATGTTCAAATTTAGAGGGATCTCTAATTTCTTTTTAAAAATAAGACATCTGGGGTAACACTAGTCAGAGAGTGCGGAGGAAAATCTGCAAATGTGACTGAACTTAATGTGAATAAAATTTAAATACATTACTTTATCCCCTGAACATTTATGCCAGTGGGCTGAAATGGTCAACAACTTCTCAACAATGACTGAGCTTATCTGAAAGGTGTTGAGACTCACAATCACATTGTGAAGTACTTTCACTATCTTGCACCTTCTTTCCTGGTTTTTCCAAAATCTAATCACCTATTACTCACTGGCAGCTCCACCCCACCCATCCCTCCAAAACCAAAAGGTAATTTAGCTGTGAGTCATTGATACAACTCCACTTATCTGCAACCGAACAGAACAGCTGCAAAGGTGTAAAATGACTGTACATGACTATTGTGACGTAAGCAGAGTGTGTGCCTGACACGCATTGCGTGTCTACATCGTTAAAAAACATTGCAAACATTCAGCTGGGACCCTACCTACGTATGAGTCATTTCATTAAATGAAAGGCCTGTTTGATGCTCTGACTGTGAAACATTTACGACAGCAGTAGATGTTTTTTCCATGTGAGAGTTTATGATTATGTTTATGCTTAGTTTCTCTCAACACTCCCACTGAAATCTTTTAGCACCTTCTTCTTGGATAACACAGAGTTGTAGACAACAGATATTTGTAATAAGGGTCTCTGAACACACTGACCGAGCTGGTTTCTCTGATGCAACAGCTGGACTGCACAGAAAAAAAAAACGAAAAAAAAATGCAAAAATACAGCTGACAATTTATTATGTGGGAAGAGAAAGAGAGCCTCTGCTGTGTATTGATTTATGCATACCATCTGATGTTCATCCATCCAGGGAGTGATTGATAGTTTTCATCTCTTTATAAAACCAGCCGAGTAAGACCAGAAGCACTGACCTGAGGCCAGGGGTCAGTCAGACCTGCTGTGGCTACCTGCCAGCAGTCACTGCTGTCAAGCCTGGATCAATACTGGCTAGGATTACTGGAAATGCACACTGGCCCTCTGGGAAGGAACCTGGAGGTGTTGAAAAGCCAAACACTTGTCCATCTCAGTTTAATTGTAATAAATGTCTTTAATTCTACTGAACAGGATTACTGGGGCAGAGTGAGTCAAAGCCACACATGTAACAGATAAAGTATGCAGCCATTTTTTGTTGTTATGGAGAAAAATTTGCTGTGCTGCTGTTTCATTATTTTTCACTTAATTTCAAAATGTTTTACTCATCATGTCATTGGTTTCTCACATGTTCAATATGAAACTACTTACGAAAGACATAAAGTGGTGATAAAACCCAGAAAATGATTTAGCAATGTTTCACTTCCAGTTTCCCAAAATCAATGGGTTTCTTGATCAGGGTTTTTTTTTTGATTAGATGTCTGAAATAAGGTCTTTAGTAAACACAAGCCTCAACAATTTTACATTTTGCTCTACAGCATAACATACATGACTAAATACTCAACAAGTGGTTTTTAAAAAGCTTTTCTGTGTATTAAAAAAAGGTTGCTAACAAGCTACCAAATGGGACAACAGAGAATGCCCTGAGGAAAAATATTATTGATATTATTGTATAAAAATGGTAACTAATCTACTCTGTAGTCCTTTGTTACAGCCTTGTTGGGTTTATTCTAACATTCTTCCAAACGATTCTAGATCAAACTTTCCAACTTTTTGACTTGTTAAGTTTTAATGTGTGTAAAGTCTAATGTTACAGGAAGCTTAGTGGTGGTGACACTAAAGTCATTTGAAAGAAACCTAAACTTTCGTTCACCTTAGAGCGAATTTTCAGCAATAATCCAAAAGTCAACAGTAAAATACCACTGAACAGCCTGCAGAGGCTTTTCAGACTCAACTCTGCTCATGGTTTGTATTTTAAGTAGTTCCCAAAAGACACACTGTAACAACAGCCAGTATTTGACACCTCTGTGAGGATTCTCCGACAGGTCTGATGCAAACATCCAGAGAGGTGTGAGAGTCTGTCAGACCCTGTTTGTACACTGCGAGAGAGAAAAGTGTGTTTTTCAGATGAGATTCCTTGAAATCTGTTGCCTCCTGAACACTACACAGCTTATCAGGTAACTGTAATGTGTGTGTTTGTTGTAAGTTTGCGAGCTAATGTAGCCTAGAGGCCAAAATAGTGAACATTTCTGCAAAGTGGCTCTATTAAACAAAAAGTGCTTATCTGGATCTCTAATGAGCCTGATCTTTGAATCCCTGATGTCCAGATAAAACATTTTTCTCTGACTACTTGTGTAATTTAACAGATTATCGGTACAATCAAACCAAGACAAAACTGTTTGTGAGGAAATAGCAGGACAAAGGTCAAACATTTACCCCTTGCATTGTGGTGCATTCAGTGTCACCATTGCATTAGATGAGATTGTGGGAACTTCTTTTTTCCCCCACTGTGTTTACATCTGAGAATAAAGCTCACTCCCAAGGTTTGGCATTTTAATAAGTGCCTTCTCAGATAAAACAGTGCATGTTTAACTTTCATGGTCATGTGTGCAGTGTGTACGCAGAACGTTTGCGGTTTGAGCCCGTGAACCTAAAAGGGACCTTCAGTGACCGCTGCTTACATGAGTCGACATTCATGATGACAAATCCTCCCAGCAGCGTGTGAACCTCTGGAGGCTCGCAGCGGCCACATCAAGACCTTAGATGAAGAATGTCAATGTGACTGTGCTGTGTGTCCCTGTGGCTCGTTGTCCTTTACATTGTTCTCCCAAATCCCCTGCTACTCAAGCAGGTCTTCAGTATCTGTCATGTCAAAGTAAAAAGGAAACCCCTCTGTTTATAACTCTGCCTAAACTCAGTCAGTATTGAGTGTATTTTGTAATTTTCACAGTCATCTTATTTCAAGTGGGAAAGAGAAATTGTAGCAAGTTTTGGTAGTCGGGCAATTGAATTTAGAAGTATTATTTGGCTGTTAGTCGCCAATTAATCTCACCTGCATGTCTTTGGACTGTAAAAGGACACTGGAGCACATGGAGGAACCAGCACAGACACACGGAGAACATGTAAACTCCACACAGAAAGGCCTGATTCAAACCCAGAGCTTTGTTGCTGTGAGGTGACACTGCTGACCAGTGCAACGCCATGCCAATTTCCCTTTATCATTTAAAACAACACAGCTTCGAATAGATAAACTAAATACACATTAATAATTCTCTGTAATTGCTGGATGTGATAAGGTCACCATAGCAACTTTATAAGGTGGTTTTAATAAAATGCGCCCACAAGTTGTATATTCTACAACTTATTACTGACAAACTACAGCAGTGTTGTGTGTGTAGATAGTGTTGCCGGGGTTAATTAGAATAAACCATTGAGCTTCCTTGGAATAAAGTCGAACCTCTACTTCCCTTTATTTGAAGGAGTCACAAGGTCAGTTTTTAGTAACTTCTCTTTCATTTACCAATTAAAACTGACTCAAACAAAACCTCACTACTTTAACAGACATCCGTTTTCTTCGTTATTTTCTTTCAGTCCCATTGTTAGTGATGTAACACATGAGCACTCAAATGGAGTTCATAGGAAAAATAATACAAATTTTCCCAGAAATTTAACTAGAACTTCTTCATCAGCAAGAATTAAATTAGCTTAATCTTGGTTTTAACCATTGCCACCCAAGAATCCTCTCACTACTAAACGCAGTGTTGTGCTAGGCTCCCTTTGACCTCAAGTCCTGCAGATAATCTTAACTCCTGCCTTCAGCCTTTAAGTAATGGCTTTCTGTGGCTCTAACCATGCAACCCATAATCTGGCCGTATGGTAAAAGGCCACATGGCAGATGCATGAGCAGTGCAAAAGACTTTAAAATCTCCTGAGTCCAAACCAAAATAGAGATTTTATGGTCTTTCGCCTATTTTTATCTCCCATTTTCTAAAGTTCAGCTGTACAGTTTTGTACGATAACTAGTAGGTATCAGATAGCTTATACTGACATATAAAGTTATTTTTGAACATGATAAAGCTGCTGTCTTACACAGCCATCCATGCTAAAACTCTTATCCCGCTAATGAGGCATTTATCTCATAAGGCAATTAAACTCATGTACCATAATGCTAATAACTCAGAGCCGCCTGTGTTCAGTTTACATGTGTACACAAAGGTGAAGTTTTAGTACATCCTGCATTTGTTTTGTATATTGATTTAAATAATAAAGATGAAGTTTGTTAATTTTCTTTAAGTTTATCCCTTTTAAATTTGGCAAATTCGAGTACTAGATGTATTTTTCCCTATGTTAAATAAAAAAAACAAATAAAGTAAAAGATTAAAAATAAATGTTAGACACAGAAATATAAACATGAACTTTAAAA
>JAPZDV010000024.1:19045784-19081837 GCA_029814665.1 Acanthurus lineatus | reverse complement strand
ATATTGATTTAAATAATAAAGATGAAGTTTGTTAATTTTCTTTAAGTTTATCCATTTTAAATTTGGCAAATTAGAGTACTAGATGTATTTTTCCATATGTTAAATAAAAAAAACAAATAAAGTAAAAGATTAAAAATAAATGTTAGACACAGAAATATAAACATGAACTTTAAAATGTGTTTAACATTTTTATCAGAAAACATAATCTGATTTGATCTGAGCTGTCCGTTTAATTGAATGGGTTTAATTTAATGTATATTTAATTTTGATTTGTTTCAGTTGTTTTAATTCTAATTACTCTCAATGTTTAAACTTTGTTCTATAAAGTTGTTATTTTTTATTGGTGTTTCACCAACATCAAAGACTGCTGATTGACAAATTGAAAATAAAAAATATTATTATGCAAAGTTCTCAAATCTTTCTTAAACTGTGCTAGCTTGTTTTTCTTCTATAAAGACAGCTTTTTATAGATAATGTAAGATAAACACTCAAAAACTTTCTAGTTTTTAATGACTTAAATAGATTATGTTGTTTATACTTGGGCATTGTTGCAAATGCGCAGCAGGTTGCGTCCAGTCGGCGGTATTATTCAGTGTTGGATTCATGGAGTAATGCCCTGCAGTAGCGATGTCACACTCCTGTTGACTGTCAGGCCCAGTTTAATCCTATTACAACCACTTTCATCATCACCAAGATATCTAGATTAAATTTCCTGTGTCAACAGCGATTATACTGAGAGGGCAATGGGATTGCTGAAGCATCCAGATGGGCTGAAGCAACTGAAAGTGATCAGTAATGAAGTAAGTATAGATTATATTGTTCACCACTGGCTGTGGATGCTGCACGAGCTGCCCTGTCTGCTACGAAAGCTGTTCAGTTATCCTTTTGAGGAAATAAATCAAATCCATCTGATATTCTAGTTACATTCCAAGACTACAAAAAGATCTTTTTTGTTCATCTTTTCTTGGGAAAAAGGGGAAATCCAGAGAAAAGAGAGGAAAATGTTGACCAGATGGTCCAGCAAAGATTATCCTCTAAACATGCAGTCTCTCTTAGCCCCCAGTGGCGACTCTGCTGTTTCAAGGAAGTACAATAAGAGACACAGACACATATGCAGCTCTGTGACAACAGGTCTCTCCACTGGGGGTCTGGATGTTTAGTATCACTCTCTTTATTTGTTCCTGTGTACAGACATGTGTTTGCTTTTGCACGGTCAGGGAAGGGTTACTCAAATATGTGTGGTTTGTCTTTTGACCCAGCTGCATTGAAACACACGGCACCACCCACACTTGTCTTGAGCTGTATTCCCACATCTGTGCTGTGGCTCAAATATCACCGCTTCCCCCACAAGCATCTGCTATAGGCAGAGGACGCTGCCTTGCACAAGCCTCTGCTTTCAGATTGTCTCATGTCTTACTCATTTGTAGTCGCCACCCTTAACCTCTGAGATAACCTCAGCTACTAATGTGAAATTCGTACTCTTGAACCCCGGCTTTTTAGGTAAAAGGTCCTCTAAAGAGCATGATAAAGTATGTGAAACACGCACAATCCCCCTTCTCTGCCAGATGAGGATTTACCTCACCCCGAGCAGCAGGAACGGCCAGTTTCACTTCACCGGTGGGTGTTATTTTGGCCATCTGATGAAGACAGAGAGGACGGTGTGAGGAGTGTCAGTGAGCAGAGGTAGAGTGGAGCCGTTGCCACGGTGAACGTGCTCTGTTCCACCAAGCTTGTCTCTGATTGGCTGCAGCCTTGGCTGAGGGAAGGAAATTCTGCCAATTGGAAACAATTGATGTTTTGTTGCCGGGCCAAGCTGTCCTGACACAAAGCTCGCATTTATTGGCAACAAGATTGCTCCTCAGGTTTGAAAAGGTGACACTTAAAAAAGGGTCTCACAAAAAAGATCATTTGTGCTGTTGTTAAAATAGACATTTTTTTCAGTTTTATACAAAGTGACAAACAAATATCAGTAGTGGAAATAAGTAATTTGATCTCTAACTTGAGAAAAAGTATTAATACCTTAATGTAAAAATCTATTACAAATAAAAATCCTGCATTCAAAACTATGTACTTAAGTAAATGTAGGTTCTTGTTTCAGTGATGTGGGAAAATATTTTATAATTTCAGTTGTTGGTAAATACCACACATAGGCTGAACATGATTTTACAATTTTCACAAGTTCACTATGAAAGATACAAAGTTCCTATAAATCCCACTAAAGCATCAACATGAAAGCATGATCCTCTTTCTTTGAACACATGTTCATAACAGAGATATATTAGTAGCCTGCAATCAGTTTCACTTAAATTTAAGAAGAACTCACTTAGTACAAACTCCATTTTTATTTCACATCTTTCGCCTACATATATGAGATTGGCCTCTTGCAAACACAAGTAGGTGTTGAACAGAACAGTGAGTGTGACATTTTTTCGAAACAATACTTTCATTCAGTCAAACCTGCTGCAGCACATTGTTTATTATGTGTAGATAACCTGTAATGTACATCGCTTGTCTCTGGTGCAACGCTGTACAAACAGTCACACATGAGTCATTTTTAAAAACCAGTGCAGCAGGAGCAGAGCATAGATCTTCACTGTTAAAACCTGGCACCTACTTCACCCACAGTGCAAACCTAAATGACCACAGAATGGTCAAAAATGTGGGTGTGTTATGCTACTAGCAGCTAGTGTAGCCTCAACCAGCCAGACTCAAACAGAGATAAATTGCAGGTTACAGAGGTCTGATAAGCTCACTTCTTCCTTACTCCACAACTTCATTTTTTCCTTTTTTTTTAAAAAAACCCCCTGCAGTCTAAAGCCCTAACCAAGGCTGACTCACATGACATTGCTTAAGGCAATTTGACAAATCCCATAGCTCCCTCTGGATCCAAAAAAAAAGGCTTTTAACATATACACAGTATTTAACTTCATTTTATTTCTATAGAATCAAATCACAACAATAGTTATATAAAGATAAGATGGGGAGTTATATTCCCTTAGACCTGTAAACAGACTTTGATGTGTGAAATTGGTTTAGTTCCTGTGGGTATTTAGTACTCAGGGCTGCAGTCAGAAAAAACTTCAAACTTCTGCATGGATTTCATGTTTGGTATAAAGTGTAGCATCAAAACCCCTGAGATAAGCAGAGAATGCTTGTAAGTATAAATATTTTTATAAGTGTACACTGTTGCAGATTTAATAAGTTGTTGATCTCATTTATGTCCTATGAAATAACAAATTACCCTCAAATTCAGCTGAATGTATCAAGCAAAGCTCAGAACTGTACTTCTTAGGCTTGTACTGCGCAAGATACAGGAATTATTCACATATTTTATTAAATCTGAGCTGTTCATACAAACAGATCCACCCTGCTTTTATTAAAATCACATCCTTCTGTGATTTCAGGCAGTTTGAAGCTGTGGGACGTGAACTTTCTGAACTTGGTGCAAAAGATAAAAAAACAATGAGCTCAGAACTCTGTGGAGGTTTCTGTCCCTTCAACGTTTTCTTACTTTTTTTATTACCCTCTTTCTAACTTGGGTGTAAAGGAGGACAACATATTTTTGAAGATTGTTTTTTCTGCTTTGCAATGTAAAACTAGCAAAACCAATAATTAAAGCTTCTGGGTGTAACTTTAAATTAAATCTTTGTAGCTTCTGTTCTCACTTAGAACATGTTGCACAATCAAAAGGACGAATACAGAGCCACTCCCCAGATTTCTCCATGTGTTACTTAAGAGGAATCTGGTGTTATCTTGATGACTGTGTCAGTGGAAACTCATGCAGGCGTGCTATAATGCAAGGTGGAAGTATGTCCTGATGTCATTCATTAGACGTGCATCTCAGACAGCCAGGCAGTAATTGTCAGCTGCACACGAGTAATTGAATTAGGCGGGCGTGCCTAAACAATTGGCTCTAATTACATTACTCTTTTGGACCATGACAACTATTGTCAGACTGAAATTTGCCCCCTCCACACAGCTAATTGCATATGTAAATCAGCAATATTTGGCCCCTAACAAGAGCGGAGAGTTAATGCGATGAAGATATTCTTCCATTGAGGTTTTGATTTACAGCAGGACTGGCAGGCGTCCACTGGTGGAGGCTGAACCAGACCACAGGGATCTGTTCAACTTTGTTTGATTACGGCACACATCACTCTATCAGTCTGAAGAGATGTGCTCTTTTCTGAGAACTGAATGAAAACTCTGAGAGAAGGAAGGAGGGTCAGTAAAGAAAAAGGGTATTGTCATCTTCCTTTTTGCTAAAGGGAGGGTCTGATGTTGTACTAATCAGGAGCACTACTTAGGCAGTAATTAGTTAGTTTGTCCAGACAGTGTGTTGGTCCACCACATAGCTGTGTAGTTTTTAATCTTTGACAGAAAATGTGACACATTCTGTTATACTTCTCACCTTTAAAGGCTATTTTTGTTTACTTTAAGAGTTATTTTATCATAAAAATGAGCTTTCAAATTCACTTTCAATGTGCGTTATATATTGCTGTTCCTTTAGATGTAAAGCAGGGTGCACATTCTTTAATTAAATAAGGAGAGTTTGACTTAAACATGCGTTTGGTGCCTAAATGACAAAGAAAGTGAAAGAGACAAGAGTTTTTAGTGATTAGCCCTCATCATCATGTCATAATTTTACACAGGCAGCTGTAAAAGGAGCTAGAGATGAATGTTCCTGATGAAGTCCAGACATTGATAGAGTAGTGAACAGGTCAACTTATATGAAGGACCTATTGGACTTAAACTGAAGGTGAAAGGGTGGAGGTGTGTCACGCTGTCACACAAAAATGAAAACTAAGGGCAATGGATGGAAAGAAAAGTAGAAGGAAAGGAAAAAAATGGAAGGAAAAATTTTGATAGCAACAAGATGATTGGCTCAAAGAGGTTGTGTTGAGTCTAACTGCTTAAAATGAAGTTGGCCTCCTTTAGCTAAATGAGTTAAACCCATTGATTTGTTGTTTTGGGGGAACAGTGTTTCAGTCAAGAGAAAATAGCCCCCCTACCTCCCCAAATAATTTATATATTGTCCCTTCAAAACTTAGACTTCTCAAAGTGAATTATGTGTCACACAGGGTGGTGTAGAGAGCGTTGAGGACGACGGGGCAGAGGAGGAGGAGGAGGAGGAGGAGGAGGAGGTCACGTTTCAACTTCCCTACAGCGGTCTCTCCTCCCTCTCAGTCCTGCTGAGTTTCCCTCATCTTCTTCCTCTGGGTGTGTTGAGCAGTCCTTTACAGAGAGAGACAGATCACATCTGGAGCCGCAGCCATGGGGCCAAACACGGCGCCAGCCAACACCACAGAAACACACACACAAAAATACACACTCAAGCCCTCAGTGTCCCAAAATGTTGTTGTGTGGTGGCACAAAAGGGTTTATTGCTCACACTTAACTCATCATACATGCATACGGGAGCTCAGAAGTAGGTGTACGGTTGTTTCAGCAATGCAAGGAACAGTTCTCACTTGGCTCGACAAAGCAGGAGAAGAGTTACTCTACTTTAAAAATCCCTCCCACTGAAGTGCCCTTAAAAGCTTCTTAAATTAATCCTGAGAAATTAACATAAGCAGATACCATTCCTTTCTCACTGAGGCAGGGCAGACCCTCATGCATGTTAATTGTTCACAGCTTCTATAATCCAGTCTTCCACATGTGGGACCTGATCCAGTCTGCCTGTTTCTGATTAAGACGCAGCCACGTGGGATGAGACATGCTGAGAGAAGGATCTGCGGTACATTTTTCTGGGTTTGCTGAATCCAAAACTTTTGTCTTTACCGGCCGGCTGAAACTTCACTGTCATAGTCAGAGTTGTGATTATTCCTAATTTTCCTAGCTGAATGAAAATGATACATGCCAAATACAGCTGGATAATTACATCTGTGGAAAAGGCGGGCAAGAGAGAGTGCAGATCGAGATTGGTTGATTACTTCTTTTTTAGGGAGGAATATTCTGACCATACACCACTGAAAAAAACAAAAGAATCTACTTTCATATGAATCCATTGTTTAGTTTATTGTTTAGTTTTTGTTTGTTTTGTTTAGTGAATGTCTGTCTAAATTTGTGCCACTTTGTGAGAATAAAAATAAAGAGTGCGAGGGAGGGAAATGTTTGGTATGATGGGTAAAGCATACTTGCCCTGATGTCCATGTCAACACGTTATGTTATGACTAAATTTTTAAAAGCAAATACTGTACAAACAATTACTCAAGAACGTCTTTTATTCTACATATTTTATAACTCACACAATTACAGTATTTCTACACTGCTAGCACTGCTAGCATGATGATGATTGTTCAGTTTTTTCACTGCTTTGGTCCACACTGAAGTATCTCAACAATTACTGAATAGATTGCCAGTAAGAAATTTGGTACATTTATTGATTAATCCTTCTGATGTTGGTGATCACCTGATGTTTCCTCTAACGCTGCCAGCAGGTTGATGTTTATAGTTTTCAATTTTCACAACAATTATCAACAATCATTGTATGGATTACCCATATAATATAAAATATATAATATTTAAAATGTAATATATTATATATCTAATATGACTTTAGAATTCCCTTTTTTACAACAATTACAACATGTATGCAGACAAAGCTGCAGAAATTAATTTGACTGAAATGTTCAAGAAAATATGGCACTCTACTTTAAAACATACAACAATCAAGTTTATCCAGACTTTTTAAATTAAAACTCCTGAATATGTTCTTAAATTTTAAGCACTTACCATTCAAGATGTTAAATGCAAAATTTTAGCACAAATTACAGTAAAGCTCCTATATAAAGGTCATGTTAGTATCCACAGGGTTGATGTCTAGTTTAAACTGTGTTATGAAAGTATGAGTGTGTTTGGCAGCGTAATGAATGTTGACTGAAAGACATAAAACTGTTCCCATAACGTGAGTTGAACCCAGGCTGCCTGAATGAAAACCAAGAATCCCAACCACTATACCATAAGGGACCTGTACTTTATAAACACTGCGTTTTATATTGCGACCTATCAATTAAAATTGGGTCAAATGTTTTAAAGCGGTTTTTACAACATTTTTTAGCCACACTCCACTGTTGTGAGAGCTGAAGTGAGGAGTTATATTGTAATCCCTGCTAACATATTAACATTTAGCACCTTTCATAATACTTAACCAGGGAAATTATAACTAACATAATGTTAAAGTTGGAGAAAATATGTTTAAATTCTTCATTATCAGGAGTGTAATGCTTAAAAACTCAGGTTATCTGCATCTTCTGGAATGTGTGCTTGTGGTTTGTCAGAGTTACTATCATTAGTTTTATATTCAAAGGCTGCAAAACTCTGATTTGGGCACAGAAATATATAACATCACTTCCAACTCAGCACTCATGCACAGTAAGAAATTGATAGAACAGAAACTGAATAAGAAGCTGGAAAATAGTTTTTTCTGGAGGAGGCCTCTGAATATGCAAACGTTTGATGCCTGGGCTGTGGCCCCTGTGGTCTCCTGCTTTATGGCCCCTGGCTGTAGCCTGCATGCTGGAGTAGATCAGGCTGCAGCTCCTGAGGAGTTTGAATGATGGAAGCTGAAGAATATGATCATTAAGCAGAGCTGTTGTATATTGAGGGGTCACCAGGGAGCCCTCCATCACTGACAAGGCCGTCCACAGTGCTTCCAGTCTCAATCTAGTGTCGGGTTTCAAGCACATGGAGTGCATTAGCTATATGTGACACTCTAGCAGGGCGACGTCCACCACGCCCCAACTACGCAGTGACTGGTTTGTTTGGAGGTCCTGCTTTGTTTTCTCTATAAACACTATGTACATTTAAGACTTGTTGTTGCAGTATGGTGCCCATTTACTGCTGCTGAGGCCAGTGTTGTAAAGCAGTCTGAGGAATGTTGCTGGAATTTTGCACCCATTGTGGAGGAGAAGGGGATTTTTTAAAAGGAAACCTTTGGCTTATTTGTCTGGCGTTTCATTCTTTCACCTTCATATTAATGTAGTTTACTTGTCTTTTTGTTTCGTCTTACCCAAACACAAACAGTTTCTTATTTACTAGTTACTATTTACTAATCCAATATGAAGTTGAACATTAATTTTAGTCTGAAGTTGTGTGTCTGGACAACAAACCAATGTTAATCTAGTAGTTATTCTATTTATTTCTGTTTTAGTCTCCATTAACTTCTTAGAGCAATATCATTAAATCTTTAGCTGCTAATGCCATATTTTAAATTTACTTATGAAGTTATACAGTGATAGGCAAAAAATAATATGGATGGCTTAATATCAGTTTTTAGGACTTAAATATAAGTATATAGAGCTTTAATAGTGATTGAATAGGTACAAATGATATTTATTCAGATAAATATAGTAAATAACCTTTGTGTTTATAGACATGAAATCAGAAAAAAACATGTAAAATGTAAATGTATTGGTATTGTAGGTATTGTTGAACTTTTTATTGATTTGGGACTGGACAGGTTTTCTTACTTAGGTAGTATTGTTTTATAACCTTATTACTCCTATGTATACTCATGTTTGGCAACTTTTTGTATTAAATGTGGGCAAAAATTGATAAATATTCCCATTTTTCAGTGTGTTTAAACTTATATTACTTAATGCAAGTAGTATTGACCAGTGATACTAACACTGCTAAAGAAAATTCTATCTTTATCTTTCAGATAAAATTGCTTTTGGGGCAACATAGTTTTTTTCATACTCTTCTTAGTATCACTCTGGCATCCTCTCCTTCCTGAAAAGTTAAGTTTGGTTAAACAGAAATAAGTGTGGTGTGATCCATCTAAAGGGAAATGTATCAGAGGCCTATCTGCAGCGACCCAGTGTTTGTTTTGCTCAAGGACACTTCAGAAATCCTGCACAGCTTCGTTTAGCTTGTATGTGTATTGTTCACCTACTTAGTGTTTGGACTGCACTCAACATTCCTGCTTTTTTATATACTGTAGTGACTCCAGTGTCCTTTGTGTCATTGCAAAAGCTGCTCAACATGAATCACACATTCCATCGACATAGACGCAGCCTTTTACAGCTGGGGGAAGAGTAAAACATTAAACCATGTCCAACAACCCAACAGCTCAGGGACTTTCGGCCTGCATCATGAATCAATGATAAACCACCCAAATCATTTATTAGCAAAACATCAGTGAACTTCTCCCTGTCAGAGAATGCCTGGCTGCAGTCCCAGAGCCCAGACACAATGGACCTGAAACTGCACTGGGCTCTCCCACTTCTTATCGCAGCAAAATTTTGAAGCCACATCTGATAAAACTTGAGTTTTGTGAAACTCCCAGGAAGAAATAGGGGAAGTAATGAAGCTGTGGTGGTCAGTGAGTGTGTCAGGAGACAACACTGAAACGTATGGTGTCCAATTTCAAGCTGCACTCAGGTCGCCTTTTAGCACACTGAACTCTTTGCCTGCTTGGGTTAAAATCGGTGAGCTGTTGTACAAAAGTAAACAGCACAAGCAGCTTTCCAAACATTTTTAAGGGTCAGTTCACCCAAGTTACAAACTAAAAAAAGATGTTTCCTCACTCTGGCTACTTCATGTTGTAATACAGATAGTTTGGGTTTTCTTTGCCAGGTTCTTGAAATTTCCTGATATTTTTACCTCCATACTGACAGAGATACTGCTTTGGTGGAATTTATTGCTATTGATTAATTTTGCTGCAGTTTTGGTATTCGTGAGGATAACAAATTTACACGAACTAATAAATATTGTTGGATATGTATATATTTGCTTTCTTGGCAGAAGTTAGAGGAGAAGTTTTTTTTCACTGTCATGTTTACATAGTGTATTTGAAGCCACCAATGAGCCTAACTTGGCACAAAGACTTGCAACAGGGCGAGGCAGCTGGCCTGGCTCTGTCCAAAGGTAACAAACTCTACCTGCACATCTTAAGCTCAATAATTAACAAAAAAAATTGAATGCAATACAATATCTAATGTGTAGAAATAACACCTTGGGGGTTTTTGTGACTGCATGTTTCTTTGCTTGTATCAGTGGCCTCCTAGAATTTGCACATGCACGTTATTTGCTGTTAAACATTAACAATAGAAGTAAGTACATAAACATATTCACAATAATTTATCATCTCATAGTTGTTTCTTTATCACTTCATCAACAGGTGTGACAACATAGACAGGATAAGGCAGCTTCAACTGATTACTTGGTTTAGGGAAAACTACTAACACAAAGTTAAAAATGTGCAGGTTACATTAGGTATTATCAGTACAAGAAAACAGCTGGGTTGGCAGGATGTGCCAAGTTAAACAAGTTCATATTCAATTTAAGTAGGCTACATATTTATTTTAAACCACCTTACATCAACCCCAGGCCTTTGAATCCTGTTCTGTTTTGTAGTTATCAAAGGAATATCTCTTTGTGACCTCTGCAGGAAGTTTAAGAGCTACAATAGCATATTGAATGGGTTTTTTTTAGATATATTTCCTCTGCAGCATACATTTGATACATTCACTATCAGTTAAAAGAAATGATTTAAACATTTCTTCAGCTTGAGAAGATTGCAGAAACCTGAATATGTCAGCAGGAGAGAGACAGACAAAAAGCCAGGAAATGGTGTGTTTTAATCCGGTTGATGTAGTAAACAGCTGAATCACACATTAAGTCAGCTCTGCTCGCCTATTCAGAAAAGTTGCCTCACTCCATTGCTTTAATACCAAGCCAGACTAACCAGGTGGTAAAAGAAAAACATGGGAGTTGTATCAATTTCATCATCTAACTCTCATCAAGAAAAAATAAGCATGTTTTGCTACATGTCTTGTACTAATAAAATACTATTTATTTAAAACCAGAGCAAAATATTTTAGATCTTGCTTCTGAATTACATTAAAATTTATTCTTAGAACAGTTTTTTATCTTACTACTCCTGCAGTCTCAGCTCAAAGGCTGTTAGGGAGTGTCAAACCATATGAGCAAATTTTTATCTGATCATTTACAAAAAAATACACAATGAAACCTAGGCGGATTCATTCACAGTAAAGAACAAAATACAGCACAGAAAAAACAATGATACAAATGTGTTGCCGACAATTAAAGAGCAATCTGAAGCCTGATTACAACCAGGATGCATGTCTTTAAAAATCAGAAGTAAGGACAGAAATGAGGTGATGAACACTGAAGAGAAGTTTTTACTTTCTCCAGCATCCCAAAAAAATAAAAGTGTGTCTTTTCCTATCACCCCTCTCCTCCACGTCTCCATGCTGCATACGTAATTACAGGCTTGGCTCAGTAAAGCCCACTGAAAATAGATAATGATGTGTTATCTCAGTCACTGAGGCTGTACAGTACGCAACCCTGCCAGTCCCCTGAAAACAGCATCAGTGAGGAAGTCTCACATTTCCATCATGTTCCTTTAGACACAGCCACGCTCTGCTCTGGTAATATTAGCATTGACTTCTCCAGTCTGTAACAGTGTCACAGTGACAGGATGTACATGTGAACGAGGGCGCAGCTAATACTGGCAGGCGTGGGATCTTTGAAACGTGCTCATGAGTGACTCAGAGATGGTTATCTTTGGAAAGCAAACATCTCACGTTCAGTCTTCTGAAACAGTGAGTCTTGTGTGGAGTGAGGGTTTTAAAAGGGTCAGTTCGACCCTCCACATGAAGGAGCAAAGTTCTTACATCCCGCCGATAGTTTTGGATTTATTTGTGTCTGGGATTTCTTCCTCCACCATGGAAAGAAACAGACTCTCACTTGTGGAGTTCACAGCACTGAAATGGGATTTTAACATTTAATTCATTATTAACTTGTCTTTTCTCTCAGAAACAGTGTCCGGTTACTCTGAATAATCCACAGAAAAAAGATGTATCAAGTCAATTTTTATTCAGCACTGTGAGAACCACAAACTGGGTATTGAGGCAAAAAATCTCAGAGACACATTATTTAAACCTCAGCAGAAAAATACAGTAGGCTAGAAACCACATGAGGTATGTGTTAAATTATGAGTGTTTAAGATTTTATATGAATTTATTATTTATCAGAAATCAGAAATACAGTTTGTCATTTTTTAAAAATAAACTCAGATTATGAATGTTTAGTTTTGTAGCTAATGGTGATTTCTCTTTCTTTTTCTGCATAGTGCGAGTACCTGTTAAATTGGAAGGCGAGCTGCTGCATATAAGGACAATTATGGGGTCAAATAAAGCTAAATTGAACTGAGTCATCTCATTAAGCAGAAAATGTAAAGTGAAGCTACTACCAGCTAACTACTACTATTAAATACTATATTATTTAAAAAACGTAAAAATAAATCAGTGTCATATTGGGGAGAAAGAAGAACAGCATGAACTGTTTTGACCATTCCTCCAGAATGTTTGAGTGATTAAGCAGAAGTAACTGCAAATCATTTGGACATCGCTGTGCATTCCCACGTTTCGGGTTGGGAGTCAATGTTGTTTTTTCTTTTAAAGCATGACTTCAGCTATTTCCAAACCTTACCTGACCTTAATCCATTGACCTTTTCCCAAACCTGTGCCTAAACATAACCAAACCTTGATCATTGTGTTGTCACATAACACACAAATTTATTTATTTATTTTAATTTTATATTTTCTAACTGTGATATGTAACGGTTTTTGAAAGCACTGACAAATTATTTCAAAGGGCTGATACAAGTAACAGATCAGAAAACCAGGCAAGTATAACTAAATCTGACCAGAGTTAAACCACAGATATGGAAACTAAAAAAAAAAACAATAAGGTACAAACATCAAGTCCTGGCAATTGAGTCAGACTGGAAGAATACTTGTATTGTATTGATCTTATTAAATTTTAAATAGAGTTTCAAATTGTATAATAAATAAAAGTTTTATTTTTCAGTCTGATACGCTGAATGTTTATAAAAAAGTCAAAACTTCATCCTTAAGTTTTATGTGTCACTACATAAACTGTCCCACAGAAGACGCTTTTAATTCACATGAAATTCAAGTTTCTATCTCCTGCGACAACCACAGATTGAAACTGTCTCACAATGCATTCACAGTCTTCTTACAAAGTATTAAAAAAAGACCTCCTCTTGCAGATACATTACACGACTTAGAGTCACAAGAGAAAAGGACATCCTCTCAAACTCAAACAAAGAACCCACTGTAAGACTATCTAAAGTGAGCAATGGGAGGAGATGGGTGAGAGACGCCTGCTCTCACACTGAGCGACTCGCTGATCAAACAAGTAAGTAATATGTCAAAAGGTGGTGAGAAATTAGAGTGATAACATTGTAATGGCTTTGAGTGGGTATAAATCTGAGTCTGCTGAGCCTTTTGAGACAGCTGAGGATGAAGGAGCTGAGGTTGGAAGGTCATGAACTGTCTTTATGAGCTTTGTGGTGACAGATTAAATAAAGATAAATGATAGGTAGAAGGGGTGACTCACTCCTCTACCTGTGATTCAATGCATCCTCTGTCACAGTCATCAAAACAGAGATGAATATAGTTAATACATGGAAAGCTCTCAGCTGGTGAGAAGCAGCAGGCAGAGACAGAGCGGAAACCAGCGAAGGGGGAGGATGAAGAGCAGAAACCTAAGCTGTTGGTTTGATTTGCAGATGGACACAGTCCTGTCCTATGACTGGCAGGGAGGGCCGTGACCTTTGACCTCAGCTGGATGCCTATTCTTGTAGGGGGTTGTCTCCTTGCTGCTGGTGTGCTGCTGTTTGACAACAGCAGGAAAAAACTCTTCCATCAGGGGAAACATCCATATGTCCTCTGAACCCCCTCCTAAACAGGGAACACCTCACATCTTCATCTGCCGGTATTGATTCTGTTCAAATAGATTTACATCATGTGTCAGATGTGAATGAGATTTACGTAATGGCGGTCCAGAGGCGGTCCTCTGCTGAATAATACAATTCACAGAGAGATTCACATGAGCTGTGTGTTCCTGTAATCTGTAGGAGAAATATTGAACAACAGGGATGGGATTGAGGAGATAATGCCGTAATCCCCACCTGCAATTTTAAAATCCACTAGATTCTGAGTAATCCTAGTTATGCAGAGTATCAGGTTCATATAATCATAATAAAACATTGCAGTCTCCTATATGTTTAATCTGTGTAGCACAATATCTCTGTGCATGTACATGCAGCATAAAGACAAGTCTTACTGTCTTGTTTCTCTGCTGATCATTCTTTATTTGTGTTTTTGTTTCAACTTTCATTCTTTTTCATTTTCTTTTGGGTTTTTTTGTTTTTTTGCCATGCAACAGTTATGGAAAAATTTATGAAACTTTAATCATATTGCAGTTGTGTTTCTGGCCCCTTGGCAAAGGTATTCAATTTGTGAGGGAAATATCTGGCTCTTTAGCTGCTGAATGTTACAACAAGTTCACCAGATAGTCAACAGTTTTCTCTAAAATTAATACAGAAACTCACTGTAGACCATATGCAACTCATTTTTTATTTATTTCATTTCCAGCTCTGTTTTTAAACTTTTGGTCAGAAAGTCAGAGTCTCTATTTTAGAGGAGGTCGTATGGTCTGTTAAACATCATATCCACCACAGATATTGTATGAAAAAGAAAATTAAATATTGATAAAACTATTTGTGAACATAGATATAATTCTCCATTTACATTGTTATATTGGGCTGAACGTTATGTTTTGCAGTAACTCGCTTAGAGCTAGCTCAGTTAGCTTAATGTGTGTTGCAGTGGCAGCTTCTGTGCATCCACTGAGAAACTTCCAGAGGGCTGTGATGTTGATTTATCAGAGTGATGATGCAGATGAGTAATCATTACATCATTGTTACCATCATATTGTTTTAAGTCAGATAAGTCAGATAAGTGATTCCCAGACTCACCCTGTCCCCACCTCAGTGTGTGTTTTGG
Organism: Acanthurus lineatus; assembly: GCA_029814665.1. Lineage (NCBI taxonomy): Eukaryota > Metazoa > Chordata > Actinopteri > Acanthuriformes > Acanthuridae > Acanthurus > Acanthurus lineatus. Next base: position 19,066,994 of record JAPZDV010000024.1, on the reverse strand, counting down.
TAATCTCTTGGTGAGATTCATGAGGACCTGAAGCTAAAGTGCGAAGCGTCAGCTCACATGCACTCAGGCAAAGTGCAGCAGCTCTTGCTGAAAAGCATCACTGGTCATGTCAACAGCAGAAAGTGCAGACATGTTTTAAAAACAAGCTCTCACACAGAAACCCACTTCTTTCATTTTAGCAGCCGTCAGCCTGCCTTGTGTGTTTTGCAAAAATACTTTTTCACTCTGCACTTATATCACCAGCCTCCAGTGTTAAATAATTGAAGTGGACACATTTTGGCACATAGTTATGTGGTAAGAGAGCAGTTTTTTCTCCTCTGATACATTTAACCTGAGTGTTAAAGCATCAGTGGGAGTCTTCATGAATTAAACATTGTGCCATCAAAGCCCAGAGGGAGTGTTACCTTGCTATCCCCAGAGCAGAGGACCAGCTCCATCTGTCTGTACAAGAGTCTTAAAACTTTAAAGTCATACTTTGTGCTTTAGTTAGTTGCATCATCTTTCCGACTTTAGTATTTATAACTCGCTGTAGAGCATCCTGAGGCTGATTAGAAACATTAGGCTTTATGAGCAGCTTCAGCACTTCTTCCCCCTGATAAATGCAGATCAGCACTTACAGTACATTACACAAAGTAACTTTTGGCACTTTTCTTTCTCTCTTTGTTCTTGCAGAGAGTTTGCAAGAATGAGTTTGCTGTGGTGGAGGTGCCCCTGGTGGTCCTGACATTATGGGCCCTTCAGCTTTTCTTAATGACTGAAGAGAAGGAACAAACAAGAGAAGACCCAGCTGCCTAAACCGGGAGAGCTCTGTCAACACACTGGTAATATGTCAGTGTCACGTGATACCTGAGGAGCCGGCACACAGACGGTGTGGAAGGACAACAGGCAAAAAAAAAAAAAAAAAAACAGGAAAGAGAAGTCAAATATACAGATGGTTGTGGATATGGTTTTAGAATTAGACATTTCTCAAAAAGCTATGTTATTCTTCTCACTATCTACTGGTCATGCTTTCTGTCATAGTGTTAGCATACAAGAGACACATACATTAGTGCACTATGATGCAAAAAAAATTCAAGAACCTTTAAACTCAATAGATAGATAGATAGACATCTGCCAGTAACAGCTGCTGTGCACAAATGAGCTGCACTGTACAAAATAATAAATGTCAAATGTGAACTGCGATAGAAGTAAAAAGATACCAGTAAGCAGTTTCGTTGATACAAGAGAGACTTACAGAAAGGCATGAAAATTTAATGTATGTCTAGGTTGTTGTAAGTTAAAAAGTCAAGGAGATGTATTGCATTATGCTAGAAATTACAAAAAAATCACAAAAATTACAAAAAGAGTAATTGTCGGTCTAATCAGTGAGTCCAGTAAGACTCCCATCCTCCCTGTGATTCTGATGTTGTACATAAATGTTCAGCAACGTTCCATTAAAAATAAGCAGTGCACACAATAGACAGATATGCTGAGCAAAACATACGACACCTTGAATTTGGTCACTATTTGACAACAAATCAGTTAAAACGTGCAATATGACCCTGCTGATAAAACCGGAAAGACTCTTTTTTCCTACACTGCAACAACTTAACAACTTTCTAACAATTCCACCATGTGCTGGAGTGGTTAAGGAGCTCTCAAGCGTTTCCTCTCTCTGCTTCAACAAAACCTGAAATCCAACCCTCACTTCCTGTTTGGACTCCAGCTCAGTTTACATGCTTCCTGTATAACTCAAAGGACTTCCCTCACATTGCACTGAATCTCTCAACAGTCTGCTTATCTGCACAGGCAGCACACAGTTGACACACATATGGGCTCAAGATTCATTTGTTTACACACACACACACAGGCATAAGACACGTGCACATTCCCTCAGTAAAGCCTCTTGTGAATCATTACTGACACAAAACATTGGATTAGTAACTTAAAGCAATTTTTGCTTCTCAGACTACACTGAAGCCTTCCTTTATCTCCTTGGTTGGTTGCTGAAGTTGTATGCAACTTTTGAGAACAACTCAAAAGTTGCAAAACACCATCATCAAGCTGTTCTTGTTTAAAGAGTCATAGAAGGAGGTGTTCAAACTAATTATTAATAAAAGTTAATGCAGCAAAAGGCAAATATAAAATTTACCGTTTAACTGTTACCTGCTCTGCATCAACAGAAAATTCTTTTTTTTTCCCTTCTACTGATTGAAAAATGAAAATTAAGACAGTGTATAAGGTATTAAGACTGCACTTGTTGGTAATACTCCTGTACCTCCACTGCAGTAGTGTTTGCAGTTCTTGGTGGTCTTTGGGTTGTGACCCCCTGTGCTGCAGCAGAGACAGGTGCTGTAACTTTTCTCTCATCCTGCTGCATCTGCTGCAGACTGTCATCTGCAAATTTCAACAATTGCCTTATTCTGTAACCAAATAAAAGCACTTTTTTTTTTTTTTTTTTTTTTACAATACTTTAGTATAAAAGCAAATGTTTAGACGTGTAAGAGGCTTTCTACCAAAGGGACCTTTTTTTTTAAAGAACTTTGCCTTTAATCTGAAGTGGACAGTAAAGTGAAAAAAGACAGAGAAAAGGGGGATGACATCCAAAAAGTCCCTGGGACCCTCAAGAAGGGGTCTTAACCATTAGCCCACCAGCATACCACAAGCAACTTCTAATATCAATATGGCCTTTTCATTCATTTTCAAATAAACATTTTGAGTATCTCACACTATTTTTCTAATTTTCTCCATTTGTCTTGCAGACAAACTGGTTTGCACAGAGAGCTTTAACATAACTGACCAGCACCTTCTGTAATCATCCAGGCTAAAAGTAATTCAAGCTGTCACAAAGGAGGCTAAACTTAAGTTGGTTTAATCAGCAACATTCGCCATTTGAAATGAGTTTCTTTCCTCCTCTTCCTCATCAGTCCCTGTAGTTTCCTTATACAAAAGAACAAAATCTTCATCATTAGATTGAACAGCAAAGGACGTAACTTGTGTGCCAAACAGCTTCCTCTTAATTTCAATAAGTCAATAGTTTGTGATTAATTCAGGATCCAATTAAATTTGGGTTCCACGAGCCTGAAGAGAGAGCAGGGATGTGAAAAGAAGGCTGATGTTGTCTTTTTACTGTCAGGGCATAAAAATGCAGCTTCATGAGCTCTGTTTCAGAGACAAACAGAACGCCTGGAGGAGGCTGGAGGCCCATGATAACCACAGAGCTTTCATCCTGTTCCATGTTAAATGCGTGCATTGTGTTTGTAGACATTCCTTTATACCTTGACATTTATTGTATTTATGTATTATATGTGTGGACTGGTAATATGTCTGAAAGAGAGAGAAACATACCACTTAGTCAAATCTGACATTTTCTCAAGCCTTCAGGCAGACACCTGGGTGTGAGCTGTTCATTCATGTAGCTGGTGAACTCTTTAAGAAGTGACTGTGCTTTAGCCAGAGAGTTCACAGGTCAGATTCATTCCTCCTTTTTACTCATCTGTCTCTGGTGTCACATTCCCCTGAAACTGATACAGCTGACACAAAAGATGGACTTATTTTCTTGACACTTTTCTGTCACAGCTGCAGAGGTTCAGAAATAGCAGTTCCATTCACAACTGACACGCTGACGCCAAAGTGAAAATCACTGACTCATGGACACTCCAGACCTTTGAATCCTGGTGCTTTAAAATAACAAACTGCTTCTGAAATACACTAAGATTTTTTTTACACATTTGTTCTTTTTAATATTAAGATCTAAAGCTAAAATTAGTTGCTGATGTAATATACAAGAGGTATATATAGAAAAGGGCATTATCACCTGTGGCAGCTTTTGCTCACATAACTCGTTTCCAGGGAAGAAGCACACATTAAACAACACTGCAGTAAGAATCTGCCCACCATCCTATTACAGTGAGTGGCACTATAATGACTTTGAGCATTGTGGAGGCAGCTGCACAGCTCCGCTGTCTCGGACACGGAGCAGGATGTATGTGCATGCCTGTACAGTCTCACTGTGATCAGCATCCTGGCTGCTGGAGATAAGGAACAGTGGCTGAGTGCCAGAAACTTCAGGCCAAAACATCCACACCACCAGCAACACCACTGCAAAGACAGGCGGGCAACCGTTATTATTCAACTCATTATTTCAGAGCAACACCTGTGCTGTGTGCTCACAAACCTTACAGAAGACAAACATGCCTTGAATCAGCCATCGAGGTACATGATGCGCCACCAGGGGCGAATTAGGGCATAAGGCTAATTTAAAAGACCTTATGATTTGTTTTAAGAAAGCATACATATGTATATATATTTATTTAGACGAATGGTAGTTTAAAAAGATAGAGAATAATTCTTTATCTTCTCCTACTGTACAAAATGAAGCCAAATGAAGCGCCCTGATACAGGAGATGCCATCTTATGCTTGTGTTGTCATTTGGAGCCAGAGTCTTTGCAGTAGAGTTTGGCTGATGCAGGTGTAGAATCATTTTGCATCTGAACAAAGTCAGTAAAACCTGGAGATATCAGAACTGTGTTCAGTCTGTTTCCCTGACATCATCCAGTTTACTTTATTTAAGGAAGATCAGCTTCCACTGACTTCAAAACTGACTGACCTACGGTAAGAAATCCATCATAGTCAAGACACCAAGGCTTAATTTGATTTTTGTCATTTTCTCTGTTGGCTCTGTCTTGCTTCACCCGAGTTTTGCATTTTGAATATATCACACTGAGCAGTGGCCTGACAGACTCTGGAAGAAAAAAGAATAATTCCTGGAAAAATCTCCTCACAAACTTATTTTGTAGTATTTAGGGCATTTTGCCACTAGATGTTGGTTAATTGTCAGCTAAAATAGACAACATAAAGTTTTCATTAAAAAAAACAGCAAACAGTGAGTAACTAAACAATCTTTATGTACTTACACACAGTAAAAAGTTTGGAAACATGTAAACCAGACACAGACTGTATGTTTTATTCCAAATATGACATATTTTATTCTTTAAACAGGAGGTTTGTGAAACAAAAGAGGAGGTTCGGATTATTTTTCAAAACAAACAGCATCTTTAGCGCTTTAAAACAGTCATCTTTACTGGTAGCTTAGACCATAATTTACATTTAATAACTACCATTCTTCTCCGATTGCTGTGGACCCTCAGCACATGGAAGCTTTAAGAAAAACAACATCCCACTCCTCATTTCAGCAACAGCACTGTGGCATAAATCAGCTCCTGAACCCCTGAGTCAGGCAAAATACACTCCATGTGGAAGTTGTACTATGTTGCATCAGCCAAGAGAGTGGGGAAAAATGTTTTTAACATGCAGAGAGGGCTCTGTGTGGCTGTGTGAGCCAGGGGCAGCTCTTCAGCCAGAGCTCCCTCTTTACGAGCCCACAGACACAACCACACTGGAACATGTGGTTTTGATCGGCTCACGTGCGAGGCCGAGGCCAGTTAAAGCACCAGTACACAATGATCGCTCACTATACTGCAGCAATGAGAACCACATGCCAGATCAAACCCAAGCATCCTGGTCGCAGTCCCTGTTTTCAGTCATGTCCTGTCTCATGGGATCGTTGTTCCCAAGCTTACAAACAATGGCTCTGTATTCATTCAAATTTTTCAGGCAGACTGTGGAGCCCCAACAAACACGTCTCAATGTGAAACCGGATTATTTTGGCTGTTGCGTCGGAATTTCCTAATTTGTCTGCCATATTTTTTAGGATGTTTCTCCAACAGCACCACACCTTTGATCAATCAAGATATTAAGATGCTACTTAAGGTTAAATCAGCCTTGACCGTGTTTGTGTCTGAGAGTATTTTCATGCTGGCAATGCGAGATGAGACACGCTGAATTAAAATCCAACAGGCTCTGCAACCTTTTGCTCCTCACGCAACAACAAACATGATGAAATCACTGCTCACCTGTTTGCTAAACACCTGCCTCATGCATGTTGTGAGGCCAAACAGTAGTTAAAAATGCAAGAACTGATTTCTTTTTTGGCCATGTTGGGATCGCAGAAACTAACTATGAAGACATATTATCTCTTTTTAAAAAACTATGGTGAAATGTTTGCTGGCAAACAGTTTTTTATTCACTCTCCTTCTGCTCTTTTTATTGTCTCTAGCAACTCCTGAGGAAAAAAATGGCCTCTTTAACTGCTAGATAGTCCACTATGTTTTCCACCTTGTCACTAATTTTTGTTGTCTGTCATTTGATGCTGAGCAGGCAGTTTACAGTGTATCTTGGGCATTTTTTGTGATGGAAACTTAGCTATGAGAGCAGTGAGAATAAATAAAAAGGCAACATAACCAGACAGCAAATACCCACAATAAAGCTCTGTAAAGCTGAAGAAAGCTCCAGATTCAGGTGAGGATTCTTTTTAGGTTTGTTTGACAGACACAGAGCTGTTTCTCCATGTTTCAATTCTTTATGCTGAGCTGACTGGCTTCTGACTGTGGCCATGTATTTAACAGGCAGAAATGAAAGTGGTATCAATCTTTTAATCTAATTTAATTTTCCGTCTGTGAGTAAATTAACTCATTTTTGAAAAATATCAAAGTCGTGTTTACCAACTCCCTTCCTTACTTTCTGACTGGTGTAACCCCAGATTTTGGCAACAGGCAACAAATTGAAATGAAATGCACCCTTACCTTGAATAAAAGTACACATTCTTTTGCACTTGAACATTGTTTTATATATTTGGGATAATTTGATTACAAAATATATGACAAGGAGACGGATGTTTTCAGATATGTGTATGTGTAAATGTTAAGTATTTCATGTTATATTAAAAACTTGATGTTAAGGAGTTAAGTCAGAGCAAATTTCAATCATTTTTTGTTTCCAACTCCTCAAATTAGATAATTTTAGTTTGGATCTCTCATTTTCCTTTTTTTTAAATGTCAAAATAATGTGAATGTGACTTTAGGCATTGAGAACTCTTTTTGTACTTATAGAATACCTAATGATTTATCACTAAATGATTTACTATAATTATTATCATTTTCATTAATATCATGAATAAGAAATGTATTACTCTCATTCTTAAGAAACACGAAACAATGCTGTCTAACATCTTAGTAACAAAATTTCCTGATTAGATTTCAGTCACTGGTCTCATCTGACTTATCACACCTTCTTACTAACCGCCCCTCTGGGGCAGACCAGTAAATTTACCCCATTTGCCCCTGTCTGGGCTGTGATGTCTGGCTGTTTGGTGTCATTACGCTGCCTCTACTGACCATGGGCAGATTGTTTTAATGGCACGCTTTGTACTCACATGAACTGTGGGGAAAAAACCTTCAAATTCCCCCAGCCAACAGCTGGCTAATCCCCTCACAGTGATCTGGACACCCAGACTGAGGTTAGTGATACGTGTTTCTGCTGCATAGTAGAAAGTGGCAAAGCTGACAGGTCGTAACCCTAAACTGGTGGCTGTGTGGGAAGACTGGTGATGTCTGAGCAACACGCATGTGTCTTTATCTCTCTGTCTCTTTCTCTCTCTCTGTGACTCTTTCATGCCGTTGTCACTGCATTCCTGCTCTGACCCTGACAGCCATTCACTGCTCACTTCCACACACATCCACTTCTAAAGAGCAGGTGACAACCAAAAATACTTTCACTGTGTTGACAAGCTGCATATCACTGTGAGAGGAGAATAAAGTGATGACGTGACACATATTTAGCCACCTAGAAGAAGGAAGACATTATAGATTAATGTGTAGCTGTCTGTGGTCTCCAATGAGGTCACCCAGTCACGCTATGAGGATATTATTCTTCTCATGGAGGCTGCAGCTTGAGGGCTTAAGGCCATTTATGCTCCAGCTACAACAGATCAGCCTTTTATAAAAAACTTTCTACATTGTCCCGCGTGACCCCTCACTGTTATTTTTGTCCATTCTTTCAAATGCCACCATAGATAATGCACAATGCGCGTCATCATTCTTCCCGCAGATTAAGCCGTGGGGGATATTATATTTGGGAGCCCTCCTCAATGCACTGAGACCCAGGCAGGCAGATTGGGCTGCAGGGAGCAGGACTAAAGCAACAGGCCTTTGGTGTCTCTCTGGGGCACCACTGAGAGAGCCCGAGTGTGGAAACCATCAAGGCTCCGGCAGCTGATGTGCTCTGACAGTGTTGTGGTAGATCCGCTCTGCCGTAAGAGGTACATAGGAAACACGGTGTGGTTCACACGGGGAGCTCTTTTTCCATCCACATCTCGGCCTCAGTGGGGTACATCGTCAGTGTGTGTGTGTGTATCTGTGTGTGTGTGTATCTGTGAATCTGTGAGTGTGTGTGATAAGGCAACATATCTGCATTTGTCTCTTGTCTCAGTTTAACCAACATTAAGCTCTTCTGCTCTGACTTTGTCCTTATTATTCCTGCGTTAATGTAAACAAGTACTGAATTTTGAGTTATTTGTACTTTACTTGAGTGTCTACATTTTATAATATTGTACCCTTTTACTTTAAACTGTAGTTTATATGACAGCTATAGCGAAGTATTAGAATGTACATTAAAAACACAGGATAGGTTTATGCAATACCATACTCAGTTAAAGATTAAGTATTTTTCAACCTTTTGGATTGTGACGACAAACAGCAAAACATCAGCATGCAAACATGCTCACAGCAACAATGCTAACACTGATTTTTAGCATGTCTGATATTAACTGTGCTCACCAATGTTTATGCAAGATTTCAGCTTTCAAAGGTTTGCTTACTTGCACTAATAAGTGTACAAATTACAGTTGATGGTTGATGGGAATTTTGCTCATTTTTTTATGTCATGATTCATGGAAAAGGTGGCATTGATGTCTATACTAAATGACAACCCATGTGACAATTGTTAAGACATTTCACTAAAAGTCCTAAATGTTAACATGATGGTGGTGCTATGGGAAAAGTCAGCAGATCATCAAAGTCATTAAGATTCATCATCCGGAAAACAAGAATGTCTGTACAGAAACTTATGCCAATCCATCCTCTAGTTTGTGTAATATTTCAGTTTACACTAAACGGGTAGGCTGACAGACATTACACAGGCTAAAGAAAAAGTATCTCGTTGGCTGTCTTTTCATGTTTCATTTCTCTCTGAGTTGTTAGCAGTTTCAGCAAATAGACATTCCCCCTACGGGCATCTCAAGCGGCTTCATTTAAATTACTGTTCTGGGCAAAGAGGTAAGGTTATTCAAATTCACAACAAAGGTAAAGACAAAAGAAAAGTTTTTAAAAAAACATGACTTTATATAACTGAACTTGCTTTTTATTCTCTCTTTACCCCTTTCATGTCACAACCACTTAGATTATCCTGTGACCCTTAACAGGAGGCCTGGCCCAGAGTCGTAGGAAACAATGAACTGAACAACTGAACTGAATACAACTTATGTAAAAAGAATCTGCAGAGATTTTACACATCAAGGTCTGTTTACAATTCTTGTGTAGTTTTACTGCAAAAATCTGGGTTGTGAATTAAAAAGAAAGCTTCATTAGCCTGTTTTCATTTCTGCCTGAGGCCAAAGGCTCAAGGCAATATCAACCCTGGCTGGCATAACACAGCAACTAAACTGTCAGTGGCTGAGATGAACTGTGGGTAATGTAGGCACCAGCTTATAAGCTTAGATAAATTTAGCCAGTAATACTTCTGTGGTCTACATTTACTTAATTGATGTTGAATGAAGAATTTTTTACCTTAAAATTTGAATGTAACAGGGTATTTTTAAATTGCTGAAAGGATCTGAGTACTCCCACCACCATTTATCATCACAGTGTTTTTTAATCAAACCCCTCAGACACTGCGACCCTCTGGATAAAACTTACAAGCCGACCTCATGGAATTCCAGTTTCCCTGCTGAGGCCGGACACATGTTTTCTCGGGGCTGCTTTGTCGAGGTACGTCGCGTGGGAAACACTTACATTCCACACACACTTGTTGACCTTCCTGAACTCTCACTGTGCTGATTCCTGGGTGTTACCTTGGCCGTGAGGAGAGGAAGTCCATGGGGAGGAATATATGTAGGGGGAACCTCTTGCTGAGTAAATATAAACTGATGACACATTTGTGTGGGAGTTATCTGTTTCCATTGATTTATTACCATCCAACACTGCTTGAGTACTTTTACACTAAAGGAAGTCAGGTCATTCTGGATCATTACTGACATTTATATGGAGCATGATGCAGAGTATTTTTAATTTCCTTAACACCTCGTGGCCTTTGCTTGCATATTAATCCACAGTGCTGAGTGCCACGTGTCAAAAGCCATTTGAATCCCACTAAAACTCTCGATATAACACCAAGCATAAACAAAAGCAAGCACCCACAACGAGAAAATAAAGCAATAACAGCTGCTCCCACACTGACAGAAACATGACTCTTATCAAAGCTTCAACGCTCTCTGTTTGAAAACATGTAATTCTGTTGTGAGTCAGCGATATAAACTTCTCTGTGTGGCCCTCATTTTTTCTGATCATAAGCTTGCTCAAACAGCAAAAATTAGTTCATGATGAGCAGCAAAATTTGAACTGATGGCAAACCCTGTCATCTCTGTAGTGTGAATGAGTGGTAATAAAGTGTAACTTTATGCAGTTTTTGTCACTTTGTTCGGCTTTTGAGATGGAGGATATGAGGCTTACCTCCCAAGCAAATCACAAGTCATGGGTTCAATTTTATTCCCTGAACTAAGCCAGAGTACATGTCACATATTAAAGAGGTACGTAGAGATTTAGTCTTGTACCTCTACAAAGTTGGAGGATTTTCAATCTACAGATTAAAAAAGAAAAGGTTGAACTTAGTGCAGGAGAGGCTAGTTATACTGGCTTTTAGTACCTCATCTGGGCCAAGCTCTAACAATTCAACACATTTTTTAATATGTTTTAGGTTTAATTAGATTGAATGTGAGGCATTCATGTCTGCTTGACTTTTTATGGAAATTTAGTGAAAGTTGGAGTTGGCCTTTAAAAACACAGGTAACTGATGGAAGCTCCCTTATAAATTCCCATTGCATCTGTTAAACCTTTGACAGCTTTGGAAGAGAGGTGATGAAAAAAGACAAACTAAACTTTATGTAGAAGAGCTTAAAATAAAAGTCTCAGGAAATTCCCATAGACTCAGGTCCCACATTCAAATAGCATCACATCCATAGTTTATATCTCATCACAACACGAGATTTTTATTTATTCTGCATCCAAAAACCTCATCATCAAATTTTATCAGAGTTGTGGACTCCAGTCCCCTGACTTGGACTTGAGTCAGGCTCAAGACTTTAACTTGACTTGACAAAATTAAAAAATACTAAAAAGAAATACTAAATAATGGACTTGAATACTCATGACTCCTGACTTTACTTGGGCCTGAACCTTCTGATTTAAAAATAATAGATGTCTTCCCACAAGCCTACTATTAAAAATCATGTTTTTTAAAAAGTTCATCGTAAATCAATTAATTTCCTGAATCAATTAACATTAACACTGTTCATTCCCAGCAGGTCCTCAGATCCACTCAAACTGAATCCAACAACATCCAACTGAGCTGCGGAAGAACTGATGTTACATTTTTTAAGCTTCATTTGGTAATTATAATACCAAATATAATTTTATTTATTTAAAAAAAAACTCAGAGGTCAACAAAAATTAATTGCATAACACAAAACTTGTGGGTAGAAAATTACAGATAGAGATGCAACAACTTCCAACTGTGTTTGACATTTAAAGTTACACAAAAAACAGTCAGTAGATGCTTTTTTTTTTAAAAAAAAAAATGCCGTTACTTTCATCAACCTGTTTAGGATTTAAAAGATCTGACACTTGTTAGTCATGACTTGGAAATTGGCTTGGGCTCTTAAGTACAGGGACTTGACACTTACTTGTGATTTGCAAAACAATAGCTTGGTCACATCTCTGCTGTTCATTTAAGTGCGAGTGAAGTTTAAACATCAGGGTTCATGCATTTTATAGTTCATTGTGAATCTAAGTTACTTCAAACTTGTTTAATTGTTACTTATTCAATGTATTTACAGCAGGATTGAGTATTGAAAAAATACAGTCAGTAGGGCCATAAAATGTTCCTCTCTGGACGCCATAAACAAGCCAGATAGGTTTTTCTCAGTGTAAAGTGAATTAATTCTATTCAATACAGTAACAATAGAAGAAAACATTTCACCGTGAACACAGCAACTGTATGTTAATTTGTGGCAGTGCCCAGATGGGAGCAGGTAGCCTAATAAATCTGAACTGAAAGCACTCCCTAGAGTGATAATGCAATTACCGCTGACATGTCCTCAATTTCAAACTAAAGAGAGATGATTTTCTGTGCTGACCTTTAGCCACAAAAGTGATTTTTTCAAGCAAAGCTCTCTAATGCATGTCCACTACAAGCAAACATTTAGTGAGTTACTGACGTTATCCAGGTGTCTCCTCCCCATGTTGTCTCTTGTTTGAACTTATTTAAGAGCTCGTGTCCATTTTACCTCTTTGCTTTTTTTAAAGAGGCTTAATCTTCAGAGCATTTCAATGACAGGAGCAGTTTACTCTTTTTTCTTAGCCTCTAAGGCGTGTGCCAGATGCCCTCTTTTCTTCGAAGGGGCCCTCATATTCAAATCACAGCAGCTGGGAAGTACTTTGGTAAGAGGCAAAGCAGTGGGCAGAAACTGGGGGAGTTTTTAAAGATGTAATAGGGGTGGGGGTGTGCATTTGTTTGGCCGGTGTATAATCTGGCACACGTCTATAACAGAGAAACCCCGAGGCTCTCAGTCTTTGATCCACATAAGTAGTGTGGGCCTGAAAGCTGGGGGTTTGCCGGCTTTTTCAGGCCTTTTGCTCTGGCTGTGAAGGCAGCGGAGGGAGATGAGAGAGGGAGAGAGAGGGAGGGAGGGAGAGAGAGAGGCTCTCTGGGTAAGCGGGGGTGGCATGGTGCTGGAGGAGACAGCAGGTTGTCTGCCCACAGGCAGTGATGCTGCAGTGGGGGCCGTCGAAGGGGAGCACACATGTCACTCTGTGAGGCTGACATTATTTTCTTTGTTAGTCTCCATGTGGATAATGGATTCAGCCCGTATTCACTGCCAAGATGTGATTTTATACAGTATGCTCCCACATATGCTGACCCTGGCATTTCAAATTGGCTGCACCGAGAATTTTGTTTTATTAAAGTCAGATGGACGATACAATACTGACCTCATACAAATTGGGCTGAAGAGAGCATTTTCACCTTTATTAGACTGCTGATGACAGAGAGTGACAGGACTAAAGGTGAAAGAGGTCACATTGTATGAATCTTAGACCACCGATAAAGCAGGAAACATCTTCACTGTAGTTTTATGAGTCCACTTTATCTGACTGTGATTATAGGAACATTAATTTTAAATATATGTGACCAAAAGTAAGTGGACACCCTTCCCCACATGCCTTCAAGCACTTTCAGTCTGGGGCTCTAGGTCATGATTAAACCTGGACTCCTTGGTTTCAATTCAGGGGATTTTTTATGCAACACAATTCAATAACAATAAGGACAACAGTGTGCTTGAAAAATTTCTGGCAACAATTTGTTGTCAACATGACAATGCCCCCACGTACATAGCCTGGTCCATAAAGAAATCTTGAATGCAAGAATATTCCTGCAGCCAAGTTCCAAAATCTTGTGTCATAGCAGCATATTAAAGCCCAGGTTTTTTTTTTTTAAATGAGATGTGCAAGGATCTTAGGTGAAATGTTTGGGTACCGAGTACTTTTAGTCATGTAGCAACAATCTGCATGCAGTCAGTGAAGGCTACTTAAGGTTAAACTTGGCTAAAAAAGTCTTACTAATCCACACACAATTTATGCTGCTGACTGACAATTAGAAGAGAAAAGTTTGGTTTCTTTTAAATAAAAATGTTACAATGCTCTCATAGGGTTGTAAAGCAAACTGTGTTCTTGCAGCAAGCTGGAAATTCCACCGGGAGCAAAAGTACAACTGTCCCTTTCTTGAGCACAGTCTGTCAGGAAGCCGCTTTGTCGTTACTCATGGATCTGCGTTGCTGCAGGCTCTAATGCTGACTGAGACTGTCCCCAGAGGGTCAGGAGACGGGACGCAGGGAACGCTACAACTGAACGCACTTGTCACTGTGGATCGTCCTCACAAAGATGGCTCAGGGTACCAGAAGGAAAGGAGAAAACCCAGATTGAACCCAATGTGAAGTTTGTAGGTTTTGGGCTCTTATTAAGAGCATTTGCTATGAAAAATCAAACCACTAAAATAAAGGATACATTAAATATTTTTGGCATCTTATATAATGAAATTTAAATGTAAAAGAGATCAAATTTCTCATTCATTGTCATAAATTGCACCTTGAGTAGTAACTGGATAGGCCTGGTTTAACATTACCTCTACCCTTGTGCCAGCATTTGTTATGTGATATGAGACTGTTTCCAGCTAGCTGCTGACGACACATCTGGACTGAATCAAAGGATCGTTTCACCCAAATTTTGAAAAGAAAACGTACTTTCTCACTTACTTTTAGTGATTTTGAGGCATGAAGTGTTGCAGTTTTGAGATTTTTGTTTTGCCAGGTCCCCTGATGTGCAGACACCAGCAGTGTCCTTGAGCAGCTGGAGTTATATTTCATTCAGGGGCCAAAGCTGGACACAAGCACTGGAAAATATCAAGGATCATAGATATTTATTGCATTAGAGTGGGCTGTTTTAATCCATTTTCAGGCCAAGCAGCAATACTGTAAGTTATTCTGTACTGACGTGGATTTTATGGAGGAGGGAAAAAACAGTGCATTGGGGTGTAATGTAGTGCAGTCCCACATCCATCATCTGTCTGTCCATTATCCTGCCTCCAACATTCTGACCTAAACAAGGCCCAGGTGGTGGTGTGTACTCAGGGAAAAGACAAAGGGAGACTTGCAAGGCTTTCATTGTTGTCTTAACAGAAGTGGGGCAAGATCAGCACCGTGTGGTGGAACAGAGAATGACAGCAGTTTTTTTTCCTAGAAGTGTGACAGGGGTTAATGCAAATCAATGAAAACATCTTGTCTCTAAGTGATTTTTGCACTTTTGATTTGTTTTCTGGGTTAAGCACAAAGCAGTAGCATAAAACAGCACACAGTTTACTTACAATAATATTAGGGTGAGTTCCAGTTTAATAAAAATTCTGTTTTGTAAACAAAAGGAGACTCACACTGTCAACACAGTGTTTTGTCCTAAATGATCGAAAAAACACAATCCATGAACAAGGTGAGTGTGCAGCTGTAATCTTTAACAAGCACAAACAGCACAAACACAAATCTATTGCTTAGTTTGTCGATGAATGGTCTCAAAAGATATTGAAAATGTGGAAAAAAAGCAGCCTAATCAATATTTTTTGATTGATTGGGTCAAACCGGCTTTGTCTTTATAATAAGGGTTATTTGCAAACAAAAGTAAAGAAAGAAAATGATGAAACTATCTTTGACAGAACAGACAATAAGAGAAAAGAAGAAGAGGAAAAGGTCCTGAGGGCAGGATTACTGAATATAATTTTAAGATCTGAGGGAGAAGGCTGTGTAAAGAAACCGGATATGTAAACCAGATTCAAATAATGGTCAAAGCAGCAGTGCATCATCTTGAGATGATGGGTTTGATATTGGAGGATTTACAGATACTCTCAGACAAACAAGTGTCACAATGTGTGAGTTGATACTTTGGAATCATGGCTGACAGATTTTGTTAATGATTTTGGTTTGTTTTGTTTTTCATTGATGTTTTTGGGTAAAATTTTGATAATGTGTGAATATGTGGAAGATTGAGTGAGACAGGAAGATGGGGGAGAAGGGGGCAGTTTCACTTTTCTAGACAAGGTACTCCCTGTAAAGTACTGGGTAGAGAAAATAAGCAGGAGTATGTGGTGGTGGAAGTGTGTGTTTAAATGAAAGAACTGGTGGTTTTGGCTCTTAGAAGTATATTTTTCAAAAATTATAAATGTGATGAGATGGCTTGAAGGGATGGACTTGGGAGCTGATACTGCATCCTTAAAATATATATACAGTATACATAGCTTTAATTAGATAAGACTGTAGTCTATGAATCAGCATCAAAAACTGTGTTTAAAGGGTTAGATGTGATCCAGACCCAGACTCTTAGATTCTGTACAGCAGGAGTAAGAACCGTCCTGTAACAAAAAGCGCAATTACAGCCATATTCAACTATTTAATGAATCTGAAAGGTGGTGGAGACAAACACTCACCCAAAATGTGCTACAGGCCTGCTGGGACACAGAAAAAAACTAAACTTTAAGCCACTGAATTGAAGGATCTAATAATAGATTTAGAATAATAAACTTCACACTACGTAAAGGTCCACTGTTAAGCACTCAGGGTGATGCATTTGCAGAATATGGCAGAAATGAAATTTTAAAAAAATCATTAGTATGTTTTTGTTAGTGTATAATCACTTTAAAATAAGAATCATTGTGTTTTCATTACCTTAGAGGGAGCTTTTTATCTCCACAGAGGGAGCAGGTCCTCTCACACAGAGTTTGCCACGTTGCTCTGCCATGTTTCTACAGTAGCCCAAAATGGGCAAAACAAACAATGGCTATACAAAGGGGAGAGTGATGGGAGAGATATTTAGTCAGGTGCAATTTGCCCTTCACCAGTAAATGCCACCAAATCCTGCACACTAGGCCTTTAAGTGGAAACTCTCACATGTCATTTTTTAGCATGAGCAGAAAAAACAAAAACAAAACAAGTCCTTATCTGTTGTGACTCATTCTCTGATCTGTGCAGACATAGTCAGGTACTTGTCCAATATAATGGTAGTACATCATGAGAAATACAAACAAGGCACTAGGGTCACATTCATTCGGGCTCCTGCTCATACGGGCATCCCTGGTAATCATTAGAGAGAGTACACAAACAAACCAAACAAGCTGTTGAAAAAAGGAAACATGTACACTGGTACTTTAACTTTCAAAATCTGGGGGAAAGGACAACAGTGAGTGACAAGCGCTTAGGAATCAAGAGGAAAGATACTGTACAATATGCGCTAGAAAGTTGCAGAATATGTCAAAAGGCTTACTCAGATCCATTACTGGAGTAATAGTGCATATGGAGCCATATAAAAATATGCCTTTTCAAGTAGAGATGCTACATTCAAAACAATGTTTCTAAATCTACCTCCCTAAAGTGTCACAAGGATAAATCAAAGAGGTCATGTGATCACTGATGGTGCACTAAAAAAGATAAAACAAAGTTCTGTGGCTTGAATTTGTACTCAGTTCTTTGGAGTTTCTATAATATTTGTTTTAAATGAAGCAGTAGATATTTTTACCATGCAACTGTTAGCAACATCTGACAAAAAAACAAGGGGCCTCAGCTACACATTGCTTTTCAGTAATGTTTCAAAAGCCAAAAAAGGTTGAGACCCACTTGTATTATCTATTACAATGTTTTCCATTTGAAAGTGAAAAACTAATAACATAAGTCAAAAAATTAATGATTAAATATTATTTTATACCTGAATCTAAAAGGCTAAAAGACTACTAAAATGCAGCATAGTAAAAATCAGATGAACAATACTTAACTGAAGCTTGGAGGCCTGTTGAAGTATGTACTTCAGTGAGTGTACTTTAATCTATAACTCTGTAAGTGTTAACTATCTCCAGTAGATGGTAGTAATGCAACACCAAGAATTTCGCTGCTGTTAAAACCCAAAGAAGAAGACGAACTCATCCATCCTGATATTATTAGATAGTTTTGTTTAAACGCTGCAAAATGGACCGGCTGGCATCTTTTGGCAGTAAGTGTTGATAGTATACAGTAAAGTGACACTGCCCAAGCTTTACAATTGACACCAAAATCTCAATTTATTGCCTGTTAGCCACATCAGCTCCAATCCAACTGCATCAGTTTGCTAACATTAACATATAAGCTAGCTATGTTTACATTTGTACTTACGCGTGAGCTTTTGAAAATACGTTGCTGTTTAAAAATGCCTATCGTGTGGTTTCCTATAACATAAAGTTCAGACACTAGCTGCTATAAACCAGAGGTAGTGAGCTAAACCGGACGTTATTTTTAGCCTCAGTAGCAACGTTAGCATATATAGCATTGAGGCTATCGTACATGCGGTGATTTGTTTACTATTTGCGGGGTTTAACTTTGTTAGTTTGATAGATCAGTTCTTTTTCGAAATCATACCGAATTGGCTATGTAGGTTTATTTTAATTTGATCACTCGTCCTATAAGTCAATTTTTGAATGAATATTACTCGTGAATTTGTCCATTTTAGATGACCCTTTTGATAAACCACCATGCAGAGGTTGCTCATCTTATCTAACTGAGCCATACATCAAGTGTGCGGAATGTGGACCCTCACCTTTTTTACTCTGCCTACAGGTGAGTGTGTGACGAATATACACAAATGTAATTAGGGTTCGAGTTTATTCCCAGATCAATGTATTTGACCGAGATAATGCTTTATTTCAGTGTTTTACCAGGGGATTTGAATACAAGAAGCATGAGAGTGATCACAAATATGAAATCATGGTAAGTAAAACAAAGAATGTCTGCCTATAGTATTGTAGTCTCATATACTCAGACAACTAACATCACACTCACCATTTATCCTCACTCCTCTCAACTTTTAATACAGACATCAGACTTTCCCATTCTTGAGCCTGGATGGACAGCACAGGAAGAGATGGCTCTGTTGGAGGCAGTTATGGACTGTGGTTTTGGAAACTGGTGAGTGCGTTTTCAGTTTGTTTAAATCTATTCAGTCTGCCTTGTATTTTTTGGTCAGCTGGTGTAAAAATACAACAAACTTTACGTCATGGAAGTGTTAATGCCCTAATGAAGGCATGCCAAAACTATAAATAATAAAAAAATTGGTGCCAGACTTTTTTTTTTGTATTTATAATAAAATACATCAAGTGACCTAATGATCTAACTTGAATATTACTTTATCATTACTTCATGATAAATTCTGTTTTCTGTTTATTAGAAAAAATTAGCATTTACTCAAATCTGTAAGTATTATATGTCTGCAGAGCTAGATTTACCTTTGATCAAAGTAAGAACACACAGGGCCTAAAACAATTGTCAAAATCTTGAGTGGGATGCCACTCTTTATTTAGATGGCAAAAATATGTTAAGACAAACAGCCACTGTACTATGTGATATGGCCAGAGTGTGTTTTTAACCTGACGGATGTACCATGTACTATCTTTCTTTTAGCTGTTGTAACACACTAACCATTTTTTATTTGCACTATTTTTCTGCTGCAGGCAGGATGTGGCATATCAGATGCGCACTAAAACCAAAGAGGAATGCGAGAGCCACTATATGAAGAATTTCATCAATAACCCGCTCTTCTCCTCCACCTTGCTCAGCCTCAGGAAAACAAAAGACTCCCGCTTTGCAGATGGTGCTATTCCTTTTAAACGTCAGTATCTGCATAATCTGCCTTTTTCATCATTTCTTTGCATACTAATTTAACAGGAAGACGCTACATAATCCTTAAAGTTACTATATTCACATCTCCAAGCAAGTTAAGAGACAGCATTAAAATAGCATTTACTGTTTGTTTAATTGTGAGATGCCACCTCCCTGCCCTGAGCCCTGTCTGCTGTTGATTTGAACCAGTATTCAGATCAAGTTTTATAAGACTTTCATAAAGAAAAAACAAAGTGAACAGTTGGTCAGTTAGGAACTTGTCTCTATTCCTAGCGGGCTTTAGGTCTCCATCTGTCACAGTGTGACAAACATTCCACTTTAATGTTCAGCGGCATTTGGCAGACTCAGGGCATAGAGAAAATGTCATTACTGCTGTAAATTTTGGATAATCAAAGCTCTAAAGAAGTTTACAGACATAAATAATCTTGTTTTTGTGCACAAAACAAAGAAACTGTAATGAATGGGTAAATTAAGTTTGCATTTACTTTGTTGTCTGTTATTACAGCCACTGATGATCCCCCTCGGCCAACATTTGACTCTGTGTTGTCTAGAGATATGGCTGGATACATGCCTGCCAGAGCAGACTTCATGGAGGTGAGTGACTGTGTGTTCTGTACATAATCTTGTGTTTGCTAACGTGAAAGAACAATTGAAATAGCCACTAGTTGCCTCGTTATTAAATGTTATTGACAAAGTGATCCATGCCCTTATTGGTCACTGATATTGAGAACTCATCTCATTATTTGCTTTTACTCAAAAATGTTTTTTGGAATAACTGGGAAGAATCTGGGATCATGATTGGACTGAATTTTGATCTGACTGCTGGATGATTGATATTATATTTCATTTTCCTGTCAGGAGTTTGACAACTATGCAGAATGGGATTTAAAAGACATCGACTTTGTAGATGATGACTCAGACATCCTGCGTGGTGAGACTTTATTGTTTTTCATTGGCAAATAATTGAAAATGGTTGGAATTTTAACATAAATTTTACACTCTTTCACACTCTTAATCATGTCCTGCGTATTGTTCTGTTTCAGCTCTCAAGCTCTCTGTTGTTGACATATATCACTCAAGGTTAAAGGAGAGACAGCGGAGGAAAAAGTAGGTCCCTCTTAATTTACGATAAGTGTTTATTTAGCATCATGTAGGTCCTCCTGTTTGTCAGTAGATGGCATTATAAGCCTCTGTAAAACATCCTGGGACCTTGTTTCCCTTGATATTTCTTTATGCTTTCAGGTTGAGTAAATTAATTTCATACTAAGTTGAATTATACTAGACAAACAATTTTAAACCCCTTGTCTGCATCCTCTTAATATTAATAAATTCATGATGCTTATGTATTTATAATTTCTAATCTACATTTTATTATTTTGTTAAATGCTCTTTCAACACACAAGTCCAGGGAGACTGGGATTGTTACAGACTCAGCAGCGTGATTATAATTGCATATTTAAGCCTTTTTTCAGGCTCTCATTATGAGTCACAAGGAGTCATTCAGGTGCAACGTACAAGCTGCGGAACCTCTATTCAAACCTTGAATATTTTTGGCAATGGGGAAAATGTGTCTGCCTCCCAGTGAGTGCAGTGCATGCCAAACTGTTTGACATTTTGCCCAGTTTTAGTCAGGCAGACACACCATCCTAACCCTAAGAACTTTGAAAATGTATGAAAGCCCATAGAATATGTATGTTACTCTTTTTGCACATTTCGATTTTATAAAAAAGTAATGTTAGACTAAATTATGTCCCAAAATCTTTTAATCAAATAGCTCCTTATCGATACATTCACAAAATATTAATACGGTGTGATTTTTCATAAT
>JAPZDV010000024.1:19026358-19043087 GCA_029814665.1 Acanthurus lineatus | reverse complement strand
CGCTCTTTCGTTTTTTGAGAAAATTAAAGGCTTTTTTGTGCGCCTTATAGTGCGGAAAATACGCTATATATATATATATATATATATGTGTGTGTGCATATATATGTATATATATACACATACTTTTTTTCTTTTCACTGCTAAGTGTAGTGAAGTGTTCCTGAATTGAACTCTGATGTGACCACCATTCAACACCTGTGGCACAATTCAGTGAGGTGCATTGCACAGCATGTGATCTCACACCATAGGAAAGTACATTTTGTTCCAGTGCTGTTGAAACACAACGCATTGGAGTGTTGAAATATCAGACATGAGCTGTGTCACAGTTCAATGCTTTACTAGTTCTGTTCATTAGTACAGCCTACCTATGTACAAGAATGAAGGAATGAATATACTGTATGCTTTCTAATAAGAGGAATATCTAAAATAACATTAATTTGCTGCATTCAGGTGCAGTCAGACCAAATACTCACCTGAAAAAATGTATTAGCATGGTGAAGAAGAGGGCAGAGGAAGAAGAAAACACCTTGGGTGCTGTAGTAAACATCAGGAGAGGGAGCTAATGTGGTTAGTGGGGTAATCAGCAATCCACAGCGTTGTAAATTAGCAGCTTTTTATGAAACATCTTACTGTCATTAATCTTTGTTGCTGTCTGTACACTAACTGCAGCCAAAAAGCATCCTTTCCTCTCTGATGCTTGGATTATTTCACAAAGCAGCCATAAAACAGGAACATAAAATGATCTTTCCTCTGTAAGAAGTGAATCTAAAACCTTCTCTGAAACAGCTTCTGAGCTTTAAGATTTTACATGTCAAAGTTCAGTCAAACTGAGCTCTGTGTGAAGTGAAGGAGGCACTCAGTTTGTAACCTGAAACAAATGTGTCTCACCCAGTCAAGAGGATGCCTTGGCTGTGAATGTCAAGTATTTTGAACCTCCAACTCCTGATTATCACTGTAAGATAAACACATTCACAACTGCAAGCAGTTTTGAGTTTCTAATTGGGCATGCAGCTCAGTGACATCAGATCATGCTGAGTGTTTTCTTGGTGAAATTTCTGCATTCAGGTGGGTGAATGTAAACATGAATTGAGAGAGCATTTACCTTCCATATAGGATCTGCAGGCAGTTCTGCTCCTCTTCCTGCTGGCATCAATTACTCTGCATACAAAGCGATGGGAGGATCAAGCACATCCCCAGAGCACAATGCTGAAAACTATTGGTGAGATGCAACTACAGAACAAACAAACCTCTTGTCTGGTAGAATCATCAAAGCCCTTATTGAAATGCAATTTGATGGCTTTCGCAATTTTTACTCTTTCTAAACAAGAGGCTATTTGTTTTCCTCGAAATGTTGCTGGTGCTTCTTCCCTCAGAGGTTGGTGAAGCATTAACTTTAAAACTGGCACATCGGCAGTACTGTGGCCACCATTGTAAAAATACAGAGGTCATGAGTCCAAAGTACCCAGCAGAAACACCACCACTTGAATGATTTTTGTCTAGCTTCCAAAAAATGTTTGTTTGTTTGTTTTTTAGAAACTGCTATATTTCACATTAACTCATAATGTTTTTTTAAGCCTTCTCTACATAGATCAGACAATCTGGTGGAAACCAAAAGGGTTGTTTCTTTATATGCCCATGATGGTTAGATGAAGAAAAGACCACAAATGTGATGATTGTCACAAAATCACTTTTAATTGTTCCAGAAATTACGTTTGTTAGATTTTGACAAAAAAACAAAAAACAAATACAAAATGTGACACTGCTTTGGTTACAGGCTTCACTATTCCAGCAACTAGTCTTACGTTTGCTTTTGCATACACATTAACTACAACATAACACTACTTAGTTGATGTAAGTTATAGTACAATCAATAGCAATACCTAAGAAAAAACACTACACATTTAACTACCAAAATGTGATATTTATTACATAGTATTCACATGCATTACACACAGAGATGCAGTTTAAATTAATTACCTGGTCATTTTTTCTTGATTTGCTTTCTTAATGGATGCTCAGCCTTGCTGGTGGGTGCTTGAGTACTGGAGCATCAAGGCGACTGGTGCTAATGGTGCTTAACACTCTGCTACCTTTGATGTATTTAGTTGTTAGACTCAGATGTTTAGGATTTAGAGGGGTTTATTTGTAAAAATGGCAGAAAATTACCAATATATGATTTTGTTGTTGTTTTGTTTGTGTGTTTTCATTGCCTTAGTAGCCTTTTATAGCTACCGAGGGAGGCAGATCTTCTTCCTTGGAGTCCACCATGATTTCCTAAAATGTGTAGACCAGAACGTACAAACCAAACACTAACTCTAGAGACCAACTTTACTCATACTCATTGCAAGTTTTGCAGCAGGAATAGGTACTTCACACATTCAGAAGGGGATGTTAAATGGCTAAAAATTCAGTTAGGTGCGATCTGCAACTCCACTTCTGGATGCCACTAAATCCTTCATGCTGGACCTTTAAACTGTTATCAAAAAACATTCATGCCCCCATACAAGAGAGTATGATCTTGTTGCCCTTAATGATACAACACATCTTTTTTTTAAATTAGGTTCCCCTTTGAAAAAGCATATTGTGCATGTATTTAGGAAATGTAATTAAATAGGGTAGATTGATCAATATGAAGACAGTTTTCTTAACAGAATTAAGTTCAAAAAGCTGTAATTTGTGGTGCAGGTACACAGTTTATGAAAACATGGTATGATAAGTCAGGCTGTAGCAATTTAGCATCCATGCTGTTTAGTGTTTGACATTAACCTGCACTGCTAACGATGTGTCATTTTTGCTAGTGTCACCTAAATGTTTACAGACAGTACAGAGAGAGCTGCACCGTACAAGAGTCAGAGAGGGAACAGCTGATACAGTAGCTTCAGTGTTCAAAATCTACTGTTTATTTGAATGCCTGTAGTAACCTGTGTGATCATGTTTCAGGTCTTGAACTCAGAGAGTAAACTCAGAGTTGCCAATGTTGTGAACAATGTGGTATTGCACTCTTCAGTGGCTTGGCAATATGTTTCCATTTCACTTTGCTCCTGACTTGAAATCTAATTTTATGTACCGGTTTAGCACACACACATTACCAGCCTAAATGTTGCCCTAGCACGGTGAGCTATAGGCTTATATGGAAAACAAATATACTGTCTGTTCTTTAGGTCTGGTATTTCAAATCTCATTATGACCTGCCCTGGAGGAAACAGCTTGATATCCTTGCAGAGCTCGAGACAGTTGTGACCATCTATATGGCCCCAACTCTGAGACCTTCAAACTGCAGCTGCATCTGCCGCCCTCAGTGAATATATATCCGTGTACAAAATCATAATTAGACATGCCTTCCAAAGTCAATCCTATTTCAAAGGGCTCCTGGGGGAGATATTATGCTACCCATAAACCCATGGCCCCTGCCTCAGAGTCACTCCTAATTACATTCCAAATTCAATCAACTGGAAACAAACAGCAGCAGTACCAGGCGGTGCAACCTCAAAAACTGGTGCAAGGGTGACCGTTTCTGCGCTAAGGGAAAAAAAAAAGACACACTGACTGTTAGCAGTGATTTTAAAACTGTACTTCAAACGCAATGCATACTTTTGTAGCACAAAGAGGAGATAAGAGCTCGTGTTGATTGAAACTCACCTGATGAATGTTTAAAGAGACGAGGAAATGGTGACACAAAATGTCTGTGAACAGAATTAGCAAGAGGTTAGGAAAAAAAAGAGGGAATGATAGATGTTTAAAAAGTGGTAACCTTGAATTAGAACAGTGGAAAGCTAGAGAAAGATGGATAGAGAGATAGAGAGGGAGAAAGACAGAGCTGCAGGCTGGAGAGATGGTGACTGGGGTTCAGACTGAAATGTCAGATGAGTCAGAGGCATTCTGGGAAGACGCTCCTGTTTAATATGGCTCCACAGTCTGCCATGGAGGCTGAAAATTTACAATGACACCATCAGCGAAATAACAAGCACCTGCAGCCACGTTGTGAAGGAGCTGTCTGCTCTGAATGAGCGGGTAGTGACATTGATTAACCCTGACCGCCTGTAACACAAGATAATTAATGGGCTTGACAGTGCAGAGGGTGCCACAGAGATTTAACCGTAAAATGCTTTGCACATATCTCAAATGTATGGACACTCAATAACCTGTGCAGCACAGCTATGGCAACTTATTTACTCTTTCTGAGAGCCAGCAGGTTCCCATTCAGGCTGCTAAAAAATCATTCATGGAGAATGTTGACGAGTGCTTCAGAGTCTCGGTGCGAGAGTTGAAGCAGAAAAACATGCTTGGTATCTGGAAACATTGGCACAAGCTGAGAGTCCAGCCTGAGAAGTGAGTGATCAAAGCTTCAGCAGATTATCAGAGTATCAGTGTTGTTGACTAATCAGCTGATGAATGAAATCTGTGAAAAAGTAAACCAAAGTGTGTGAGGACACACTGTAAGTCTACAGGATGATGCTTGTAACACTAGAGATGTTTATTTTAGTCTGCGCTGATGTGTGTGACCGATTGGGTCGAGGTGTGGTAAGATGAGGAGAATGGAAAGTGCTTTGTGGTCAGCGGCGCTGCAGATGCTAGACCTGGCATGCAGAGGGGAGGGGGGGACTGGGGGCATGGGGATCTAAATAAAGTTGCTTCTGATCCCACAGGTGCCCCCATCACGCCAGCTGTGACGGCAGTGTGCAGACATGGGATCCAAGTGGTTTTTGCTGTGGAAACATGTGAGTGCAGCGAGGTAGCTCAGCGCAGCATGGAGCCCTCCCGCCGCTCTGATCTGCGCCGCTCTGACTCAAATAAACACATTTGCTGCTGCGCATAAGGAGCGACACCTCAGACACACATCCTGTTCCCATCCATCCACAAAGAGAAGAAATACGGTGAAGGTTATCGCATCTTTTTTTTTTCAATATCTTGTCTTATTGAGAGCAGCATGGATTGCATTCACTTGCTTCCTTTCTTCCATGACAGTGAGTCAGTGAGGAAGAGCACGTACACAGATGGGGGGGGGGTACTGGTTAGTCACGACTCCTCTGCCCAGCAAATGAGCACGAGCAACAGGGCGAATGTGTGTGTGCGTGTGTGTGTGTTTCTCCACAGAGCTGGCCCCTGCCCCTCCCCTCCACTGCCTCTCCATATTTCACAGACCTGGTTGCCATGGTAACCATCTGTGTTGATGTGTTCACCTCTGATCACTACCTAGCAATGGCTGAAGCATATGTATGTATATATGTCTGTGTGTGAGTGTGTATGTGTGTGAGTGAGTGTGTGTGTATGTGTATGTGGGTACACATATATAAAAAACAGCACATGCAGCCTTTAAGGTCAGGAAAGGACATACAGTGAAACAGGGAAAGCAAAAATCAGGTCTACAAACACATAGAATAATCTAAAAAACATGAAGGACATAGATGTCAGCAGTAAACGGTGTTAGTAGGCTACTGAAAAACATTTAATGCCACATTTTATAAAACTGGAAATAATAAATATAACAAAAAAATAAAAAAAAAATCTCTCTCTTATTTCCCATGACAATGGATGCTCCCCCCTCTTAGGTTGAGCCTAATCAGAGGTGATTGAGCAGAGGAAATTAAAGCTGCAGTCAGCCTGCAATTAAATTGCTCTTAGTTTTACAAGTTTTACAATCATTTTTTTAAAGCTTCCAAATTCTTTTTATCTGTATTGTTGTCTCTATAAATGATTTGGGTCATGGCTTTTTATTTAACTCTTGCCTGTCATTGCCCATAATAATTGTTATTATATTAAATCTTGATTCATTTCATTTTTGGGCCATCATATGCTGCAGGCTTTAACTCAAGCGCAGTTAATTTTTCTCACAAGCCTGAAATCTGTTTTACTGTTTATGGCATCCTCTTCAGCTCCAGAGGGCTGGCCTAAACTTGAGCTGAATGCTCTTTCAGTCTCGACAGCTCTCTTTCTTCCTCTGAGGACACTTGTGTCAGTCAGCAGAGACTTGTTTTGTATCTCTTTGAATCAGGAGGAATATGTGAGTTAAGACAACACCAGCAGATGACAGGAGGTATTTTCCAAAATGAGGTGCAACAAGTTTGCAGTTCACCAAATACAGTAGAAAATAAAAATCATAGCAGGATCAAGTCAAGAGTTAATTACCCGTTTTCCACTCCACTGATCCCGTATTAATGCACCTTACAGAATAGGTCTTATATCGTCAGTCAAGCTGAGCAGACTCCTCACCTGTTTCACCCAGCACATGTTGTGGCATGGCCCTCTCCCTGTCACTGTGGAGTGTGTGCTGTAGTGGCAGGAGCAGCAGATGGAGCAGATGTTAGTGTCAACGCTCTGCATGTGTGCAGAGATGCCGCATTTCTCAACCCACCCACACACTGTCTTCTCAGACACACTGTTTGCCTGCCGCTCTCTGATGGTCTGATGGTCTGCAAAGGTAAATTGTTGCTGACTCTCTTTTAAGAGGAAACTTGTGTATGAATGTGGTTCTTATAAATGTTACATACTCTGAGAAAGACCCTAACAGGCATGTTCTGACAGTTCTCAAAATATTTTTAAATCTCTTACACTTTATGCAAGAAATATGTAGGAGATGTAAGTTCATGACAATCTTAATCTGATCTGATCTGATTATTTTCTATGTATCCTCTATCTCTTTCTGTCTTTCTAACAGGATTCACACTTGTCAATTAAAAGAAGCAAAAGATCTCAAATGCTTTTTAGACTGGAATTAAAAAACAATCACAAGGACTGTAAACTAAATTTTGTTTTTTTCCTGATGTTATTGCTTTGTGTGATGGCTTACTTTGTATTCTGTTTCCTTAAATATGTTCAGGCAAACAATAATGCTTGCTATATCAAAGAGAGGAAGGATAGCATAAGATGAAATTATCTGCTCTCCATTGTGGTATGTGCTAATTAGCTGTCAATTATAAGGTTACAGTAAGATATTTTCTTTCATAATCTTCCAGCTATTTTTGTTTATTGGAACAGTGAAAGTAGGCTGCCGTGTCTTGGGAAATAAAAAAGAAAACACAACTCTCCTGAGAAAATCAATCCATTGGTTTTAGAGCTTCTCCTCTGCTGGTGTCTTATTGATTTTTACCTTTGCTGTTATTCAGGGAAAAAGGAAAAAGATGTCCTCCACATATTTGCTCTGTGTCGTTGTAACTCTCTTTATATGTGTGTGTTTGTTCCACCCCACCACTGCGTCATCAGCGCAATCATAGATGCCACGGATGCATTTATAATCATCAAGCCCTCTGAATTTGTATTAAATTGAACCATGAGGAGCCCAGTGATTCCCACCATGTCTTAATGGAACAAGCGCATCAAAATAAAATGTCACAATGTGGTGAAGAATCTAAATGTCACAGGGTGCTCTTATATAACTGTACAGTCGCAATCACATTTGATTGTGATGCCACCATGGACTGAGCACAGCTTTATTGACAACATCCAATCGTCACAACAGTGATGTTACACGGCGGTTGGTACAGTGTGATGTCACTATTGAATGCTGCGTGCATTTTTTGTTTTCTGTTTTCTGTGAAAATCTTATGCTGATTCTGATGGATACAACACGAAATGTGCAGGTGTCACCATAAAGGTGCTCTTTAAAGTACAAGTGTTAGAGTTTGACACTTTTGCTTTGTCTCTCCCATTTAAGGACAACTTTTTCACAAAAAACAAATGACAAAAAAAACTTAACTCAAAATCAATGGGCTGCCATACATAATTTAAGAATGATGTAGCTCTTGTACCACCCTGCATGTAAAAACTATGGTGCCCATATCAGTAATACAGACAACTCAGCCAGCGTGTTTCTTGTTTTGATTGCTGTGCCTCACTTTTGAATCCAGAAAATTCAGGTAACATTTGTTTATCAGCTTTCTCCACAAACCAACCCCCCGCTGCCACTATCCACAACCATAAGCTTTAAACTAAAAATAAAAAGGAGAGGACAGATCAATGCCTAGTTTGTTGAGGCTGGTTGGACGCGAGTCTCAGGTAAAGATGCCAAGTGTGACAGGAGGAAAACTGTATCCTGTGAAATGAGCAGAAGCGAAAGGAGTAATTTACTCTGCCGCTTCTCATTTTTTGTGGAGCCTTCATTTGATAAGACACATGGAAGTGTAGAAAACTTTGAATTTCTTCTCTTTCACATCCTCTTAAATGCCTGCATTTCAGTAGTTCAGTTCAGACGCTCCTCAGTTCACACAGTCGTCCTTATCATCGCCGGTTGGCTCTGCCGGTATAATCAGGCTGTTAGCTGAGGTTGATGTGAAGGCTGCTCTCTGCTCAGATAAGCCCGTCAGAGGCCGGTGGCCTCCTGCCTGTGTTAGATTTGTCACAGTGCTCCCACGTCACACCGCGCCCACACGTCAGCAGATGGAGACAGAAAGGATCGAGTCACTGATGCTACTGACTGTCTGTGCCACTGTGGAGCATCGTTCAAACACGCTGACAACACTGCCAGATCAGTGCCGATCAGGCCAAATTACATGACTCTGAATGTCCCTCTATATCATCCATCATCTGGAAAATGTTGTGGACATATATAGATGGAAATCCATCTATTTTAGACAGGAACACACAAGTTTGCAACTTGTTATGAAGTTTAGAGCTGTTGTTATGGCAACAGAGGATCAATATAGTAATATATCCACTGACTCTCCTTCTTGTTCTTAACAACTACATTTGAATCCTGCGTGGCTTTGCAAGATTCTGTTTGCTTCATTCACAGGTCTATGATTCTCAGTCATTTCTAGGTAACAACTGTAATAGAGACAATGAAGATTCTGTTAATCACATTAATTTGTTAAATTAATTAGCATTTGTTGATTTCCATGGGGATTTTCTTGAAATATCTTTGTAGGTTAAAGTCCTCCTTGTTTGTTAAGTATTTTGTCAGCCTGTAGAGAATTGTAACATTTTTGACATGTTTCATTTCTGACATTCTCCATTTCTGTAACAAGAATAGTCAATTCAAGATAAAAATGATACCAAGGGAAAATGCAGAACCTGTAAGATAAAGAGCTACCGAACATTTCATTCCACAAAGGGCCAATTCTGTTAGAAATATTTAATATCAAATGAGTTACAGTATTAAAGCCCACAACCAATCATTTTCATAATCATTTAATGATAACAGAAATAAATACATCCTTATTTTAATATGAGCTCATGTTCTTCAGACTACTACTAAGATATTTTCTATTTTCACGTTTTAGACTCAAAAAAACAGCAAAATTTTAACATAAGTTACAAACTTTTAAATGAGCAGCAGCGATATGAACCTCTTACAAAACAGGCTTATGATGTTACAAGACTAGGAAAAAAAATCTAACCATTGATCACAACCAGTTTTCCTTTGTGGAAAATCAAAATGCTCTTAGGCTTTAGTGATGTAGCCTTCTTTTATTAGGAAATCATAAATTTTGCGCGTCTTGTTGACGTCGATCTTGATCAGTGCTCGAGCCTGTGCGAGCCGCAGCCCACCCTGCCGTCTGCACTCATTCAACAGGGCCTGCTTATACTCAAGGTAGGCCCCTGGCACCAGCCGCACCACCTGACAAAGCTACAAGCACAATACAAATACACAGGTTAGTCAGAGCCGTGGGCATTCAGAAATGTTTACAATGTCACATTCAAGGCCTCAGGATGCTTCAAAGAAAGCTTTTCAGCATTCTGAAGCATCTGGTAGAAAAGACGTGAAGCCAGTCCAACAAATTCAGAACTTTTTCCAAAAGAGCCATTTCTGACTACTGTGTTCACTTTATGCAGCAATTTGCTTGGTGTGTGGACTTGGTCTAAACTCTCATATTAATTATTAAAGACACACAAAGGCAATGCAAAGACAAAGAGGGAAAATTTTTGTTACAAAACAGTGAAGTACTGTTGTAAGGTCAAAGGAACCTGCAGTTCCTTTGACCTTACAACAATAATCTGTGTGCAGTCACCATCTGTTTTATTAAAACAGCAGTCACTTATATTTTTCTATTCGCGCTAGCTGTGCTGCCTCTAAAGATTGCAAAGTCTGTCAATCTACCATTTTGGTCCAGACTAAATTATCCATACGACTGATAAACTATTACATTTTGTACAGATATTCGTGGTCTCCAAAGGATAAATCCCCACTGATTTTGCAAATTCCTTTGACTTTTTCCAAAACTATGGCTGATGCATGTTTGTTTGTTTTTCAACACTAATTAATGAATGTTGGCATGCTAACATGGCATGTTAGACAGAGATAGTGAACTTAGTGAACACTGCCTATAACCATCTGAGCCTAACAGAGCGACTAGCATGGCTTCAGTCTGATTCACTGCAGCACATTTTTGTTGTGCACTCATTCACAGCCTTCCCTCACAGCTTATGTAAAAATCCACCTGTCCTATTATTGTAACTACTTTTCAGAATTGGAAATTTTGCAGGCAAACTGACCGTTTTAAATTCTGGGAGCTGAGTAGAAAGCAGTGTACAGATAAGAGACAGTAGTACCTCTTTTTCTCTCTCGTTGAGTTTCTCTGTCCCCGGCAGCCCAGTCAGGTTGAGAGGAGGGGCGCTTCGTCTACCTGTTGCTGAGCAGAAATTTAACAACAGTCAAACAGGCATTCAGCACCACAGTACTGGTCCACACTTCAGGAAGCACAATAACAGGCTGCCAAATTCCTCTGCTTGGAGGGGACAAGCACAAGTATCTATGGTGTGCAAATTGTGTAAATATAGCCTTGTGGGAGTGCTCCATTCGTGCTCTAAGGGTTAAGAAAAGTAAGCTAATATAAAAGGAAAATCAGCAAGATAAATATGCAAGTAGCCTTTTTTTCGAGTGTATTTATGGGGGAGCATCTGCATTAATGTGACTGTGCCTGGGGCTATGCCAAGTCAACAGAGAGGAGGCGTACAGAGGGAAAGGTGGAGAGGAGCTTCGTACCTGACACAGTGATTGTTGTGACAGCCGGAGTGATGCCAGCATCTCTGTAATCAGAAAGAAAAGCGTTAGCATCTCTGCAGTCTTATTTATACACACACACATGCACGTCCCACTTACACACAGCATTTCTGGGTTTTGTTCACTCTTCTCACTCCAGGATCGTCATCCAAAAAAGATTAATCATTGCATGCAAGATTTTTTTTCTAAGGTAGAATAATGAGAGGAACTTGGATGCCACCCAAAAGAAGACTTTGCATGAAAAAACAAGAGCAGCAGTACGTTAAAGAGACTAAAAATACCAAAGAGACCGAGGTTCAAGTGGGATGCACAGTAATATAAACGCCTGCTCTATTCATCTCAGCACGCCTGATGTTGAGCTCGATGATAGAGGTCAGCGTCTCCAGGGAGCGCAACTTCCCCAGCCCTTCTATTACACACTGGGTAAGAAGCAGGAAATTTAGAGTCTCACATTGCAGCTTGTTTACTGAGCCACTGCTGGCAGGCTCTGCCATCCTGGATGTACTGCAGCACATCACACAACATGGTCCGCTTCCTCCTTTCATCCTCCCGCATCCGCTTCACTCGCTCATACACTTTGGCACCTGAGAGCAGTTAGAGGGAGGTCAATGGAGACGCCACGGGAGAGGATTCAAACAAAATATGTTGAGTCAAATGTGTCCAGTGCCTGAGATCAGGGTAGTGACTAATACTCTGAAAGTGATAATGGGCAGTTTTCAGGTTAATGAATTACTTAGACTTACTTTACTGAAATAATTCATTATGCAGAGGGAATATTCAATACTTTCATTAATTCTGCCAGAAATGATCTGATATTATTCCAAGAGAAGCTGATACAGCAACTCATTAAAATAAAAAAAAAATGAAGTTTTCATTTATGTGTCATGCATTAACAAACTAGCCAAACATACTTCCAAAAAATGATGCAAAGACCTGATTCACTGTGCTGCAGCTGCAAATTTTTATTATAACAATTTAAAGCTTAACTCGAAATAAAAACTTCTGCACAGCTCAAATCTAAATATAAGTACATTTCCCTCTGCTGAGGCATGCGACTTTAAGATGAAGTTTTGTTGAACAAAAAAGTGAAAAGGTCAAACTAGACTCACTGCAGAAAGACTTGATCCCTGCTTTTCTGTACTCCTGCAGCCTGCGGATCTCTCTCCTCAGCTCAAACTCCACTGCGGGGAAAAGGAGATGAGGACAAATCTGTTTTAGAGATTTTTTTCCTGAACTCTGTCTTACGGAGCCAAAGCTCAAGTTTCAGCAGTCTTAACACTTCATCCAACACGATGCAGAAGCATTTTGTAGTTTCATAAGTCATACAATTTTAAAGCCATTATCTATTAATATATTGTTGACAAGTTTGTATTAATATAAAGGAAAAGTTTGACATCTTGGGAAACAGGCACACAAAGTGGTAACTTTTACTTTGAGGAAAAACCAAAGTAAGTTTAATAAAGAAACATGATGAATGTATATAATGTGAACTGTAAATCATTTACATTCAACAGATTTCAACCCAACTGAACAACTACCGAAGATTTTGAAGCAAGTTGAAGAGTCGAGTGCTTTTGCTCTGAAGGCTCACTGTGGAACAAAGCTTTACTAAGATGCCTTATGTAGGTTTTTCCTTTAATTTCTCATCTATTTGTGCATACAAATACCCTGGTAATCTCCTAAAAAAGAGAAGAGGTTTGTCTGAAAAATAACATTTTAAGATACGATCTTCTAGCAGTGTTGAGGCAGTTTGGTAAGAACTGTTTCAATTATTCTCTGTGTTTCTGCCTGCTGCACACATTCACAGAGCCTGCTCATGTGTGCTCAGCCAGATACTAACATGCATGACTTTCGATGAATTTGTCATGTTCAATCGGTCCAACAACTCTGGCAAATCGTCTCATGACATCATACAAATCCTGCACCTCCTTTGGATAGCATCGCTCCAGCACTGAAAGAAAAGAGAGGAGGAGAGAGGAGAGAAGTAAGTTGGCAGTGGACACGAATATAACAAAAACATGAAATAAAAATCCACCGGTGTGATTTTTTGCGCAATTCAGGAGAAGTGCACTCCTTTATTTATTTAGATTTCTCCCAAACTGTACTGTCTTCGTCATCATCAGAGATTAGCCCTTCACATGCAGCTTACAGGCATGAACATATTCATACGTCCGTCTATTTTCACAGTCATTCTTTTGCTGCAGTGTGTTATGATCTCTTAAAGCTGCTGTCTGAGGATTTACAGAACGGATCTATAAATTTAATTCTAACTGCTGATTAGACTGTAAGCTCTAAACTCTCATCAATACTCTGATATTTTTGCACAATATGCCCCATGCATGTACTGTGCATTTAACATATTAAACACCACCTTACTCCCTCCAAAAACTCTGCTAAATTACTTGTTTTTGCAGTTTATGAACCCAATTTTATTTGCTAACTGCTTGCTTTAGCTGTTGCTCAGCATTTGATTGCAAGCAACAACACACAGGCTCGAATAACAACACACCAGTCAGCTGATGCAATATTATTTATCGACTGACAAACATATCACTCTGCAGGTCTTACTGACCATCAAAAACATGCAATACTCCCTTTCTTGCTTTGATTTTGCCTTTGATTTTAAGTGATGCCAGACTGTGGTGAAAACATTTTAAGTGGGGGTATTACCACAAAGGTGCGCTCTGACCCCCAGGAAAAAATGTAATAGACCATCAGATCAAGCAACCTCGCTGCATCAAAAAACATCTCCCTCCTCCCTGAAATTGGTCACAGAACACCGTTGTGTATTCACCACCACTTAACTCACTCAGCAAGCATACACACTCTGAAGAGCTTTTTGTGTTTGTCTGAAAGCCTCAACGTGTTGCTGAGTAACAGACAAGTGTCAAAGCCAGAGAGGAAAGCTGTTGTGGGGATGTGAGACAAGTGTGAGAGAGTGTCTGTGTGTTTGTGTGTGTGTGTGTGTGTGTGGGTTGGTCAAGTTTTTTTATAAGGCTCCTGAATAGGAGAGCTAATTAGCAACTGCCATCTTAAGCTTAACCTGTGAAGTCATGCTCTGACCAAATCAACGGATACACAGAACAATTTCGTCCACGTCTCCAGGGAGACATCAACACTGGACTTCAATGTGGTTCCACAGGAACACTGACTGCAAACAAAGGCAACAGAAAAGAGACCAAAACACACACACAGACAGACTTGAATCATTAAATCTAATAAGCTCTTACAGGACTTCAGACTGACTGCCGCTCTGAAACAACAACGCTGGTCAATCTGCCTCCAGCAGTTACTGAGACTTGATACTGTGAGCCTCCAGGGCTTGGATACTGCTTCCATTATAGCATGTGACACACACACACACACTTACACACATGCACGCACACACACACACACACACACACATGCACACAAGAGACACACAATCTTTGACAGTCTCCATGACAACCAGTCTGCAGCTCTACAGCTACTCTGAGTTCCCTTTTGTCTTGAGAGACTGGGGAGATAAGGGAGTGGAGGAAAAAAAGGGAGGAGGGCTAACGGGAGGCTGGAGGATACATAAATAAAGCATGAGGGGAGAACTCTTCAACTCCTAAACCACAACCAATTTTACAGAGCAACACGTGGAGTTATAACGATCGGCTGGGTGGTCTTATGTCTGTTTTTTTTTTTGTGTGTGTGTGTGTGTTTATTTTTTAAAAAAGAGGGTTTAATTTGAAAAATCCATTCATAGCAGCCCCTGGCCATCTGTCTGACCTCTGTAGCAAAAACCCAAGAGATGCAAAGAATAACATTACTGAGCTGGCTGAAATCCAACCTGTGACAGGTGGATCAATAAATGAAGCCCTGCATTTCAGTCATTATGGCCACGGCGCTCATCATACCGGGATCTATTCACAGTGAAGCAATTATGCCGTGGCACATAGCCCCTGTAGACTATTCGCAGCTTTGATCGTAAACACAAGCTCAGTCGCCACACTTGGGCTGCCCGAGGGGCCGCTGAGGTTAACGGTGGTTATTACAGCTGAGTTGTTTGCATGCATCCATAGAAACCCTCAGCAGCAATTTGACTGGTAGGTATCAGATGTCTCCCTGAGTTGCTATGAATACTGTTGAAGCCAAACCCGTGTGAGTTTTCATAAGAGAACTTACTCTGGAATTTCCGCAGGTTGATCAGTCCATGGTCGCGGATAACCCTGGTAGAAATGGAAATGCAGATTTATCACCATGCAAATGAACAATCTAAATCCAGTGTCTCTGCAAAATGAAACCTGGCACTGACTCAAATGCAATTATCTTGGCTGATGCAGTCTATAAAGTCATTATGGCATTTGAAAACCTAGTAAATACATCTGTTTTGTAATTAGAAGCTAGGAGAAATTTGTTTAATAATTGGGTTGGAGACCTAGGTCAAATTGCCTCAAAGGTCTCTAATGGGCTCTCTCAGAAGTTTACAGAAAGGTTCAGGGGTGGGAGCTCAGGGTCTCGGCCTGGAAGCCTCTCTAACAAGCTACAAGTTACCGAGATAAAAATAAGGTCATGGAAAGAGGAGGGACTAGAAAACACACATGCCTCCCCTGCCTGACATGCCATTCCTTCATGCTCTGAGAGCTCCAACTCATTAAAGGTGATTTAGTGACAGATGCATTTACAGCAAAGATTGACTGGATGTCCAAGAATGACAGCTTCTTGACAGCTGAAGGTGGAGATTCTCTAAAATAGGATTAAAAATAGCTGCAGCTACCCAACATTTTCATCATCATTTAATTTACTGACTACTTGTTTAGCTTGTAAAATGCAAAAAAAAAAAAAAAAAAAAAGAATAAGAATCACAATGTCTTCATGCTGCTCTTTTTTCTTCGACCAACAAAATCTACAATCTAAGTAGTTTCACTTGGCTGCCAGGTCATTAGCTCCACCCAGCTTACGCTAATGGAGTCTAAAACAAAAGTTCAGCAATTAAGTCCTCGTTCATTACTTGGTTTAGACAGTTAATGTTAATAGATGTCAATTTATCGATACAATAATCTTGAACAGTTCTAAGTATTTATCTGTGTTTAGTCTATATTTAGTCAATAATAAGTCTACCCTTATTGATACATGGGTGATTGACAATATAGCAGAAACATCTGCAAGAAGACTCTCAAAAAGTTTAAACAGAAAATGAACATTTTAAATTGAAAAGAAGCAATTATTCTGCCATTTATTTTCTATATTAGTTGTTTAGTTAATAAATTGCTTGTCACAGTTTTCCAGAGTCCACAGTGACGTCTTCTTTTGTCAAACCATCAGTTCAAAACCTCTTTATTTACTACTATGAATAACAAAGAAAAGCCTGAAATTTAGAAGCTGGTATCAGACAATGTTTGATACTTTTGCCTGAAAAATTGTTTAAACTATTAATTGATTATCAAAATAGTTTGCAACAAATTTTCCTTTTCATCAATCCATTTATGATTTATTGCAGAACAGCTTTTATTGGATGTGAACAAAAGTACAGCAAATCCTGACAGATGGAAAGCTTAAACTAACAAATATTTGACACTTTGGCAAAATGAGAAACAATGTTTTAACTGTCAAAATATTTTTTTTCTATCAAATATGTTTAAGTTACAAACAGGGCAACATTATAATTTTATATTGATATTGAGCTACAAGACTTTTTTTTCTACAAGCTTTTTTTGTCTTTTCCTTGTTTTAAGGGTTAGGGTTAACTATTCTATCTTTTCTAATATCTGCCTGATGCCACTTAGTCATTATAACCACATTACTAACTATTAATTATGAAAAATC
>JAPZDV010000024.1:18922061-19026258 GCA_029814665.1 Acanthurus lineatus | reverse complement strand
ATTACAAAATGTAGTTCATTAGAAAATCCATACATTAACGTTAATAAACAGTCGTGTGTTGAATGAGAGCCCTCTGAGTGATTATTGTTGCACGTATTGTTGTAATAACAGCTGGTTGTACGGTCAGTGCTTGATCTCTTCCTTCAACCTAATTAATTGCTGAATAACTCTTTTTTTAGTATTAAATTTTATTTAATACTTTCAGTGTAGGCTTTACCTTAATCTTAGAGATTGATATCTGTTTGGTCATTGATCCTTGATTGCAGGGTGGTGTAAGGTGATACGTAAGGCTAAGACCTTAAGGACTTACGCATTTGACTTATATTTTGACTGTTTAGACAACACATTTGTGTTTAGCTCAGGTAGTAGCATATTTAAGTTGTGTGAAGGTAATTATCTCAACATTTACATCCACGCAATAATTAATTTCAATTCCTTTGTTTTCCTTGAAACAAGGAGATATATTTAGTGTTTTTTTCCATCCTCTAATTTGTCCACTTCCAGTTTCACTTTTTTGTCAAGAATTTCTTGTACTTAGTATTAAGTTTTCTACACTCAATATTAAACTCTAAGGTCGCCATATAAAGAGACCTCTCACACTGTCTGCTCCAATCTGAAAAAAGTAAAACACATAATACTGCTGCTTTAACATTTAAGCAGTCTCCCTTTGAGAGGCTCACTTGAGGAATGGTGCAAATGTTTCACTGACTACCCTGCTTAAATTACTATTCATTCATTACCACTCATGATCCTCTTGGCCTAGAGGTGGAGGCCACAGGCTCAGGGAGAGAAAGCTTCCCCTCTCCCTGCAAAATCATTTCAATACAGGAAGCACTTGATACAATTTTCAAGAAAGTCTTCTTAACACAGAGTTGCATATGCAGATCAACATTTACCATTTACGACCACCGTTGATATTAACAAAGAATCAATAATAGTGAAGTGTCAAGACTCTAAATTATCATCATCTGTATTTTGATGTGAAACATAATATGGTTAGATTGATAACCGATGACTTAAGTGTACCTCAAAAGATCTGTCCAAGCATATTTATAATCATAGTCATCTGTACTCATTCCCTGATGACACTTAAAGCCTGCTCACATATGCATTCACAATGTTTGTGTTTTTTCTAGCAGTCCTTGCTACATTTGGCAGCAGTAAGTTACATGTTGTAAGCAGCATGTAGCTTAAAAATTACATGTTGAAGTTTATGGTATTTATCTAGTGTCATAGTGTGTTCTTTGTTTATGAAATATGCTCAGATGCCAGCAGTCTAAACATAACTGGTCATATACTTTAAACACAGTCTCTTTTATGTGTGTAATTTGGGAAAACCTGGGTTGATTTACCAAGCTGATATCCACCTTTGAGTGATCGCTTAGTTGGATCACCTTTGGTAGGGTTTTGGTAATGAAAATGGATCCAAGGTATGTTAAACTTACTTTGTAGTAAGGACCTTTAATTAAAACAGTCTAATGCATTCACAAACAAAATACACCTGATCAAATTTTAAAAACAGAATGCACAAATAAATAGCGATTAGTGATTCAAATCTGTAAATCTGTATCTATGTCTGTGCAACTTATTTGTAACTTACTGTATTTGTAAACTAAGTCATTTTCAATGTAAATATATTTGTGAATCTGAATCTTTTTAGGTAGAATTTATGAGACTGTATTATCCAGCTGTTTTACGCAAAATCTACACTTTTAGGCACTCATCACCGCCACATGTATGATACAGCTTTAAATTCAGAGTTTATTTTCGGATTTATTTTCAAATGTTTTATTTCAAAAAGTCCTGCCTTATAATGGAATCTAGAGTATAATCTATTGGATTGGGCTGGGAAAGGGGTAAGGAGAAATTAAAGGTGCAGGTGTGAGTATTCCATTATTTTATGTAAGTTACTATTTCAGTCATTTGCCATTCTATTACGGCTGCAATGTTGTGATTTTTTTAAGAGAAAGAGGCAAATGTATACACACTTGTAATCATGATGGAAAATAAATACATCCTAAAAGAAAATCTACAAATTTAGGGAGCTTGTGATTTGTAAAATGGACCCACAGCTCGCAAAATGATAAAAAATGATTGAAGATATGACATAGATCCTGTCCCTCCATGTAAGCAGATGGACGTGGACTGGACTAAATAACCCAAATAAACTTCAAATCATTTTTCCACACAACAGAACATGACGTGAGGAATATGATCTGAAGTACATCTTGTAAAAGACACAAAAGACTTGTGAGACCGTCCATGTTGCTCATGAAGGGAGCACTTCACAGTAATGTGCTTGATTATCATGACTAACAAGAAGCAGCAGTAGCACAAAAGGTAGACATCAAAAAGGTTAACAAGAGCAATTAAATTGCATTAATACATAATAAGTGCCTTGATTTGGGACAAAATTATCTTTTTAATCATATCATTTGGTCTTTGATAACAGATCCAACTGATTAACATTTGAGTCCTCCACTTCCCTTTTGTTCTACACAGATGGAATGGATAAAGAATAAATTTACTGCTAACTATGATAACAGGATCAGAAGTCACAAAAACAACAACAAAGCTTTCTGTGGCAGTAAGATTCAGTGCAGATTTCATCCATCATTCATGCCCATAGGGTTCATTTGAATGTGAGGATAATATAGCGCTTCCTTTTTAAGCTCTAAAAGGTCAGTGATTGAATATCCTCATGCACAACGTAACCCAATTTCCCCTTCATTGTTTCTCAATATTTTCTTGGCTTTTGCAGTTTTGCAAATAACAGTGCAGATTTAGTACGGCATAAAACTTTTGCATTCATCCCACCCTGGAAAGGGTGGGATTACTCTTTGTCAATTTACAGTTTGGAATCTGGTTTACTTTTCAAAGCACTGAGTGTTCTGCTCTATACTCATCCAGAGCATGTTGCAGCTGATTTGTTTCAGCCCAGCATGTGCTGAACCACCTCTGGTGTCTGGGTAGCTTTGGTGTCAGTTGACCAGCTGTTGAAGGGTGAAGCCTCAGTATAATGATCGTCCTGTGGTTTTATGAACCTAGCCATTTGTTTGTATTTTGTCTTTTAAATTGACTTTGGACTAAATGTCTTCAGAATGCCCTGCTGAGAAGGTGTGGGCAGATACTGTGTCGCTTCCTGCTGTATTTATCTCTAGATGGAGGAAATACTAGTGTTGCAGCATAGTGCCAGGCTCAACTATCACAGGAAGGTCTTCTCACCTTTTTAGATAAAGTAGTGTTAAAGTGGAGATTGTGATTTTGAGACTTTGGCACAAATTAACTCCTTTTAAAAGCACTTTGATAATAAAGTGGTTAGCTTACCTTGTTTCTACAGATTGCTGACTCAGTGTAAAGTCATATGTCTCTAAAGCTAGTGTGGATGTGAGCAGCACCAGATGAATCAGCAAAATAAACAGTTAATCGTTAGTTTTAATGGTGAGGTATGAAGCCTCTGATGATTTTCATTCCAGATAAAAATGCATTTGCGGTGCTGGGCATCATGTGTAACTGGCCATACTTGATCAGTTTTCAAGCAGAAAAAAATATTAAAAATGTGAGCCTCAACACAGCCTTTCTTAAATTACAGCTGAAGTACACTACTTCTGAAAAAACTCTAGAGCCAAAAAATAGACAATGCAGTAATAGAGTCATGATTCAAATTTAAACAGCACCATCTACTACAAACTACTTTTTAAACCACTTAGAGCAGCGGTGGCTGTGGAGATGAGACATTGGCAAAGAAGCTGAATCAAAGAGATAACTATTAATTAGGCCTTCATTTCCACTTCCTCTTAAGTTTAGTATGAATCCTTGTTTTCATTTACTCCTGTTTGCCCTGTTAAAGTTACTACATTCTGCTTTAACTACAAACTCAGCACTTCCTATATTGATTCCAAAATAAAAGTCCCTCAACTGTGTGGTTAATAGAAACCTTTTGTTTTTAGGAAAGGCTTTTATTGTAAAATGTTTGCAGAAATTTGGTATCTTATCCCTTTCCTCACCCCCACATGTCAAGCAAGGCGCTCGCAGGCTAAGTGTTGTTGCAGCTATGCTAACATCCTATAAGATATGCCCTATAGGTGATTGTGGAACTGCAAGTATTTAGGCAAATCATGGTAAAATACATGCTGTTGTCATTAGTTAGTCCTAAATGTCCAGAGAAGGTCAGCTTATAACAATACAGTTGTGCCAATACTGAACCAGTGAAGACAAACGTCTCAACTCATCATAGAGTTGGTTCAGACTGTTTATGCAGTGGTGGAAAAAAATAGCACAGTTAGTTCATTTGTGCTCC
The DNA here is from genome assembly GCA_029814665.1 of Acanthurus lineatus. Lineage (NCBI taxonomy): Eukaryota > Metazoa > Chordata > Actinopteri > Acanthuriformes > Acanthuridae > Acanthurus > Acanthurus lineatus. The sequence goes on along the minus strand of JAPZDV010000024.1, from coordinate 19,021,958 downwards.
ACAAGAGTATCTTGTTCTGCTTCTTGATTCTCTTTTGCTCCTCTGAAAACAAGACGCATATATTTCACATTTTACCTCACTTAATTTGTTTGATAGCTATGCTTCCAAAATACTTAAAAAAAAAATCTGATTTCATATGAAAAATATGACACATTTTTTAGATTTGATGAAATATGATGTAGTTCTTAGACTTAACTTCCTTGTATCAATGTTAGTAGACTAGTAACAACATTCAGATGCTGCCAATCTGTTGATGCGTCAATAATAAAATAATAACAATTCAGATTGCAAGGCATTCACCCTTTAACTTTTCAATTTTTTATATATATATATAAACATATATATATATCTTCTTTTACATAATTAGCTGAGATAAGGACTGCTATCTTCTTATAGTAGAAGTCTGGTCTAGGCAGGCTGTCTGCTAAATATAGTTCTGGGAGGGTAAAATTATCAAACAATCAAAACTACAAAAACAGTTTTTAAAAAAATCAGAAATTAGGAGAGCTGCAGAATTTGACTCACTGATCAACTTTTCTGCTCAAACTCTCATCCTGCTCCATGAATTCTGAAAAAATCAAGAGAGATGGATCACTGTATTATTAGTCTTCACCATTTTTTTCATAGAGACCATATATTTAGTTTTTTGGTTCTAGGTTAATACTTCCGCTGCCACATACGTGCTCTGCTGTGGACACTGTCTATTTTTTTCAATCTGTGTGAAGTTTGATGTGGCCATAAGTCTATAACGTTTTTATAGAACCTTGATAACCTACTATATGTAAAAAAAATAAACTATGTTTGTAGCTTTCAGAGACCAGCTGATGGCCTGGATGTTGTTGCATCTCCTGCTGCCATGTTTTACTACAAGTCCACTTAGAAATCATTATCTTACTGTCACATTTTTTTGTAATTCATACCATTTGTGGAGGCTGCAGTCCAAACTTATTATGCTTCTTTATTGTTTCATTACTTTTTTTTCCCTGATATGGCAAATGGATTCAGTACATGATTTTTGTGTCACTGAAGCAGCTTTTAAAGCATTATCTGTCACATTGGCCAAAAAATGGAAAGAATTAGCATACCACACAAACACACATCTCATTTGAATGACAACTGAAGGGACATATTCACAAAAGGACACGTAGGCCCCCTAAAGACCTGACAGCATGAGACATCAGATGGCTTTGATAACAGCAGCCCGGTGGTCATCCCAGCTGGGGGGCTTAGATCGACTAAAAGAGTCAGCTGGGCGACCAGCAGAACACACCATTCACAGCACAGCTTGAACTCACCAACATCCCTGCCTGTTTTCCTCTTTCCTCCTCTCTTTTTGGGCTTCGGGGAACTGACAGATGTGGAAATGAGTTTGGATCACAGGGAGCTAGGCTTAACTTGCCAATGCTGATGGCTGGCATTTAGGTATGTAATTATTTATTTAGCTCATTTTTTTCCCCCACACATGAAAACAAATTTGTTCATGCCCCGATGCGTGATTTGGGTTAAAAGAATTTAAATACATTCAGACTACAATCCTCAGAGGAGCTTTTAAGTGAGAGGCAGAGAAAGATGGGGAGTATTCTGCGGGAAAGTGATGGAAGGCCTATAATTACTTGTGAAAAGATGTGGTTTTATATCGACAAATTATCACGTGTACTAAGCAGGCTCTGTGGTCTTGGAGAAACAACAATGATAAAGCCTCTCTGCCTTTTCTTTCCAGTGTTTGTCTCTTGACTCTAATCACATCAAAGACTCTCTGGCTTTTTGTTTTTCTTCTCTGAATGCTCGGGCTTACCTTCCCATAGTGTTGCTCATTGATGATAACTCACTTCAGACAAACATCTGGGACAATAAATACAGCTAATCCTCTTCATCACAACAGTCTCTACACTGCAGTTAGTTCTTGAAGATGAAATACCACAACATGAAAAAAGGACTGATGAAAGGATGAAGGAAAAGCCACTGCTACAACTGCAGCATTTGAATAAAAACATAATTTGAAGACATTCTCGATGCCTGTTGAATGCAAGGCTTTAGTGGCTCAAACAGGCTTGATTGCCTTTGTTTTCTCATACAGGTGGAGATTATTGTAAAAAACAATGTCAATAAGGTACAAAAATGCTCAATCATGTTTTTTCAAAATAAAAGGGGTTACCTGGATGTAACTGCAGTCATATATAAATATGTCCATAGTCCATCATAACCCTGTGTCACAAAATGGAATGGAATAGTCGCTGTGAGGAATATAATTAAAGCATATTGCATTATATTTGTCTGTAGTGATGCCATGATGCCATCAACCAGAAAAACTCTATGAGCTAAACAGGCTCACAGTGGAAGGCCCATAATTACTTGCGAAAAATGGGGTTTTACATCAACAAATAGCCACATGAGCTAAGCAGACTCCGTGGTCTTGGAGAAACAACAAAGATAAAACCTCCCTGCCTTTTCTTTCCGGTGTTTGTCTCTTGACAAACTAATCACATCAGGCTAAACTAAGTCTCCGACATGAAAGTTTGGCACATTAGATGCTCATCCATCAACCTGACCTCCGTTCATGGTGACAGCCTCACTTCAGAGGGTTCACCCTCCTGCATTGGCACTTATAATTGGTACTGGATGGAAATTGTGAAGTGCAGAATTACTTAACATGAATATACTTCCTTGGATAAGGGCTGAATCTGTCTTTGTGCCGTTGACAAAGTGTTTTTCCAGTGGAATAAAATAGAATAGAATGCCTCACAACAAAGTTTCAGTGCAACTCCTCAGTCAGTGATACATACAATAACAACAGATAAAAACACTTTTAACATGTTATAAATTTTAAAACATGTTTATATTGGGGCTGTCGAAGTTAACGCGTTAATGATGTGTTAACTCAAACTCCTTTTAAACTCCTTTTAACTCCTTAACTCCTTTTAACTAATTTTAACTAAAAGCAGCAGGAAGTGGCACAAAAATAACGTTGCAAACGGTTACAAAGCAGAAATGGATACAGAAAAGGGACTTTTAAACAGAAAGTTTAGCTTTAAAGTTTTGCCCAATGGTTTTCTGGTCAAAACAAAAGTAATTTGTATTTATTGTAAATGTGAACTAAGTTACCGCTGGAGCACGTCCAGTCTTAAATACCACATGATGGCCAGGGAATTATTATTGTCCTCTCCAATTTTTCCTAGAGTATAAGAAACACAATTAATATCTTGTTACATATAGAGCAGGGTAAAAAAATTTCAATTAATTTGCGATTAATCGCGCATTAACTCAGGACACTAATGCAATTAATCGCGATGAAAAATTTTAATCGACTGAAAGCCCTAATATATATATATATATAGAGAGAGAGAGAGAGAGAGAGAGGGAGAGAGAGAGAGAGAGAGAGAGAACGAGCAAGACATGTCCAAAGAAGAAGAGAACATAAACAGAACAGTTTGAGATGTAAATTGGTAAGACCACCACCATTAGGGCTTCTGTTATTAATATTATTATTTACTTGTGCAGCATTAAACTGCTATTTTTCACAATTCTTAAGGTCAACAAGATATGATAAACCAACCAGTTAGTCTGTATCGTTTTAGATTTCTCTGTTGTCTCTTATAAAATTCATATCTTTGCACAGCTTATCCAAGTGACATCTTCTTTAGCTCATTATGGTGTGCCCAGTCATGATGGGCTCATTATTGCCCCCTGAGGCTGGGTGGCAGAAAACACCTATTAGTCCTTGTGGGTTGATAGGATGGCAGCAGTTTCATCAGATTTTTTTTTGCTCCGTTTGCCTCAAGGGGCTTGCACTGAGCCCATTTGGCACTATAAAACAAACTTTGAGAAGTTGAACAAGTGTGTAAATTATGCTCTATTTGAAATGCACAGTGGCAACTGAGGAAAACACTGATCCATATTTTTTTCACGTCAAACGAATATTTCAGTCTTAAACAGACTGATTAGTGCTTGGTTCATTGAAAATCAAACTTCCTACCTCCAATAGATAGCCTATACTTGCTTGCATACAGTAAGTGACTGTGCCCCTCCCGCCTCCTCCTTTTTGCGGCACTGATCACCCTTCATACAGGGGCAGTGCTGCCCTGTACACGCTGCTCCTGCCAGCGGAGAACCAGGCAGATGCACCGATGGCTCGTATTTCTGTTGACTTTCACATTATGATGTTGTGTGTCGCGGTTTGTTCCTCACCAGCTGGCCTCTTGCCGTTCCCCTGGCCGTGTGTATGTTCGGACTGACTGAAGGTTAATGTCCGGAGTGTGAGAGCAGCCTGCCGGATTGGTGCAGGCGGTGAACGCGCTTTGAAAACCTCCATCTCTGCCCGACTAAGAGTCGTCTGGTAAGTTGAGTTTTACATCTGATGGAAGCAGTTTATCAGCTTCGTTTTTGCTTAATGAAAGATGTCTTTTAATTTAAAATCAAAGTAGCACTGATATATTGAAAAAAATCTTTGCATTTATCAGCAGGTTTTATTCTAGTCAGTTTTATGATGTGGCCCCAGATGGGCGAAACTGAGGAAACGAGCGCACCTGCCACCCCACTTCTGTGATGCCTTCAAGGGAAGCATGTTGCTGAATTTATTCGTGGTGTTTTTATGTGTCAGTAGGACACTAAAATGTATCTTTTACACCTATTACGTTCTGCTTCTGACACTTGAACTTGTAAACGCACGCACATCTCACGTCACGCACACGAGAACAAGGAGCACGTGCGCACAGGAACCGTCTTTATTCAAGGCTCAGTCATAAATTATGAAACTTGTAGAGTCATTCACTTAAAGCTCCGCTTTTTCTCACGCTGTGGGCCCGGACGACGCGGCAGTGTTACACTTTCTTTCCATGAAGAAAGAGTAAGAAATATTTAAAGTTTTCTTTGACAACAACATTTATTTTAGAGTTTAGAGTTTAGGACTTAATCATCAAGTGGTGTGTGGCTTTAGTGTGTTGGAATGAAATAATTGTGATACAAGCTTCACCTTCGTTTGACAACAACTATTTTTTACCATTGAGTAATTTGATGATGATATTTTTTCGATTAATTAATACTTTTGTCTTTAAAATCGTTTAAAAAAAGTTATCAATTTGAATCTCTCAAGGCCAAGGGTTTCATTTTATAACTGCTTGTTTAATTTTACCTACAACTCAAATCTTATAGAGATCTAGTTTCCCATCAGAGATGATGAAGAAAAGCAGCCCATTTCAAATGTATGAGGCTGGAGCAAGTTATTAGTATTATTATTTTTTTAACATTTTTGCTTCAAAATGAATTAAATTTGATTAGTTTTTAAATAGCTGCAGCTTAATTTTTACATCTACTAATCATTTCTGCTCTGTTTGATATTCACTGCTTGTAGCAGCAGTTATGGATAATGATGAGTCTGTCTCATTAGATTTCTTAACAATGTGATAGTTTTTCATTGTTTGAAAGTAGAGCAAGTAGAGTCACTCCATTTATCTGTCTCATCTATCTGCTGTAGTGATGGTTACTCCCCACAAATGTGGTTTTTCAAACAAAATTGGATCGTACGACCACACACAGCAGGCTCCTTTGTGTAATCTGTCTGAAAAACTGACATGAAAGACGAGTGATTCGCGGGAACATACAGCATGTACCATCACCATCTCTCGCTTCATGACAAGTGACCTTGTCTCAGGCTGTTCATGTAACTTTACATGTGTCACTGTGCAACAAGGCGAGGTGTAACATTGAGGACTGGGTGAGCGGCACCCAGTCGCTGCTGCTGCTGCAGGAATGTGCCAGAGCTGAACCCTGTCCTCGAGAGGAATTTCTCTCTCCTGTTTCTACACATCACATTGACTCTGCCTCTTTTGAGCCTGTTGACATTAAAGCGTTCCTGTCAGATGTGAGTGGTAGAGCTGCACCCAGTTGTGTGTTTGGATGAATTTGGGAAACATCGCCTTACTTTCAGAAAGTGCAACTCGAGTCATTGCTCCTCAGTTTTTCCTGATTATCATGTGGACTGTTGGCAGCAGCAGAGTCGCTTTCAGAGATCACTCAGACTGAATAAATGGATTGCCTTTGATTGAGAGACAGTGCTGAGAGCAGCCGGTCTGCTCGCACCTTTTCCAGTTATCTCAGCAATTTTCATTCATTTTATTCTGTACTTTGAGGGAGCGTTGGGCAGATATTTGATGTTAACAAAAATCAAGTCCAAGCTCAGGTCTGATTGTCAGTAAGGTTTTGCTGTTCAGTGTCAGGGAGTGAGGTTGCCATCAGGTGTGCTGCTCTAGTTTTCCTGCAGGTGGGTCACGTTTCCAATTTGTGTTAGCAGAGGTGGAACTGGACCCCTGAGGAATCTTCCCGCAGAGAGAGTAACCGAGATGTGCGTAAGAAGATTTGTGAGGTGGGACCACCTGTTGACAGACTCACCCTGAGTGCCTGGGAAGGGGGGTGTTTTTTTAGTAACATCAAAGCAAGAAGAAGAGGAAGGAGAAATGTAGTTTGGGTTGATTTGCCTCAGAAAGAGTCGGGATGTGACTGTAGAAAAAGACAAGATGCTCCACTGACCCTCCTCAGCGTCTGTTTTCTTTAACCCTCACAGCCAATTTGATTGACAGCAAGCTGAACCATCTCCAGCATTACAGTAGATTTCTCTATGGTGACAGCCTCTGCATAATTCTCCCTCCTCCGCTCTCTGCAGCCTCACTCCTGCCCTGCCCGGGGTATAAATAACCATGTGGATGGAGCAAAGCTTGGCACTGTGGTGCATCAGCACTTTGGAGAGGGCCACAGATTATTTGGTGTTCTTATCTCCCTCATCTCTTTGTTGATGTGGCTCCTACTGTCTTATACTGTGGTCAGTAGGCTGCTGCAGCCACAGAGTTTGTACTTATCTCAGCCAATACTATATATGTTATCTGTCTCCATGAATGATTGCTCCAACTGAGCATTACTGAAACAGAAAACGTCTCTTGCACATAGTTTAGTAGGATGTGACAGTTCCTGTAGACTGATACCACACACTGAATGCTCACAGCCATGATCTCTTTTTTTCAATTATTCAGATAAGTCTCATGCTCTCATTGTTTGAAAAAAATACTAAACAAAAACAAACAAGCTGATCAGAGTTTCAAGGTTGGATTGGAAAACAACACACACCTTTATAGATTGTAGTAATGAAATTTACTGATACATAAACCTCTAAAGTCAAGGTTGCATGCATCAAAGGTGGGGTGAGTCATTCTGGAGAAATACTGTTTGTACTTGAACTCAGCACACAAGGAAATACACATTTCCCTTCATTGCTAAAGCCTCCCCACACACACACACAAACACACAGATTCATGGATGCGCAGCTAATATGCAGCGAGGAGGAGACGGTTTCTCAGAGCCAGCACAGAAGCTCAAGATACAGAAATATTCTCAACTCCCCTGCTACTGTGGCTAACATCACAATGACAGCATTAAGTAAGCTGTATGTCTGTGGGCGAGTACTTCAAAGTTACCTGACACGCAGAAATATTACAAACATTACATTAGCAGAACATAACAGCACTAATGTCCCCCACCCATGGAGCACAAACAGCGACCTCCACATCTGTCTTCATGGCTGTCAGCTTACTGAGGTCTCTGCTCTGTTGGAGAGCCTCACCGATGGTAACACGTTATGTTGTTGACATGTACTGTGCACAAACACCACCTGTCACTGATTGGCTGATTGAAGTGTGTGAGGCTCGGTCAGAGCTGCTTTGTTTGTTTCTGATTCGAGGAGCCAGAGCTGCGTATGAACACTGGATTGTTTTCAGTGCAAAAAACAGACAGTAAGTGGTGAGTGTGAACCAAAACAGTCAAGTCATGGAGAATAAAACCAAAGCGCTGAGCTTAAAGATGCTAAAATTCTCTGTGAAGCTGAACAGTTTAATGTGAATGGCTAAATGCTTCTCAGCACATAGACTGTTTCTGATTGTTTATTTAGTTAATTTATTTATTTTTTTAAGTTATTTATATTATTTTTTTTATTAATGTAAGGTTATGGGATAGTGCCGTTTCAACTGCACCCATGCTTACTGAACACAGAGCCATTATTTACTGCTAATTGATTAAAATAAAGTAATCCCCCCTAAACAAACAGGAAATAGCAAATATAAACATGATGTCCGAGTGAATAAAGAGGCGAAAACAAATGTCAGTTCGGTCTGATCATCAGACTCTAGCTGTGGTCAGATTTATGAGTTTCTTGCTTTCTTCTATGATAAGACCTACCATATTACGTTTATCTGTCAAAATAAAGTGCTGTTTAGCTTTGCAACTACCAGTAAAGTCATTATTGATCTGATAAAGTGATGTCCTCAACAACAGTTAAAAAAAACAAGATTACCAATTTATAGCTATATAAGACAAATAAAAGCAGCAAATCATCTTAAAAACAGAAAATGTTGTGTATTTTTTCTTACAAAAAATGAAATAAGCAATTAAGAATCATTGATAATTTTGTTATCTAACTGATCACTTGACTTATTCTCTAAGTTTCAGTTCAGTAAGACAAAATGAAAAATTACATGAGCATATCAACAATCTGAAACACAGAAGAACAGAGTGGAAGATATTTTCTCCTTAGTTCTTATACAGCGTTGGATGCTGTGGTTAAGTGCTGCTCTGATGGCTCTCCGGCGCTCTTGACATGGTTTGATGGTGACACTCGCTTTCAGGACTCTGGATTACCGTTTCTGTTGTCTCATCACCAGCGGCGATCTGTGTAGAGGAAGGTGGGATCAGCTGCACCACAGCGAAATCACAGCAACTATTTCTGAGGCAAAGTGCAGGCTGATTGGCAACCGGGAGAGAGCAGACGAACTGTCTGAACAGGGGAGGGAGGAGAGTGTTGTTTCTAGCCTCTTTTTTATGGGAGGAGAAGTGGACCATGCTGAGGTGGCAAAGCTGTGATGGACAGCAGGAGAGAGCATGGAGGAGGGAGGTGAATTTCTTTATTTTTTACATTTGAGGTCAAGGAAATGCCAAACCTTTTTGGTAGATGAAGAGTCATTTGTAAAAACAGTATTTCTATTTGTGCTGAACACCTACTTTTTTTCTATTCTCCTGCTGATCTTCCACAATAAAGCCATTGAAAAGTGAAGTTACAACCTGTTTAGGCAGGTAGCAAAAAATAAAATGAAAAAAAAAATTGAAGGCTTATGTTTTTGGGGTTTTTTTTCTTTTGGCCCTTTGGGATTTAACATTTAAAGCTGTGGTTTCCAGCCTTTTTGTCTTGTGACCTGTTGACATAAATCGATATCTGTCTTTGACCCTTTATCACTAGTTGCTAAAGTTTGAACTGAAAAATGATCTCTTTTTTTGAGGGCCAAATTATTAAATCCAGTTAAAAAACTAAAAATTCATAAAACTACAGAATCCAGTAAAGCCAAGCTATTTTCATGCCTGTATGCAAACGACAGCTGTTAGGGAGGCATGTTTACATGTTTTGCAAACACTGTTAGCGACATTATTTAACACCATGACTGAGGAACAGAAGGGAAGAAAGATCACATTTCACATTTGGATGGATACTGAAGTGGTGACACTAATTTTGGGTGCCACCTTGAAACCGAGGGGAGACGTGACGTAAAATGTGATGGAGACTGAAGATGAGAAGTGTCGAAGGTCACAACGAGCTCTTGGTTTCGCTGATATTGAGCTTCGGGTGATTGTTGTTGCGGCATGTAATCAAATACTCAGTCACACGTCTGTAAAAGTGTGTCTCTTTCTGAAAACAGCGTGTTTCTTAAAGGAAATTATTCAATTTGCTGTTATTCAGGGAATATTAAAATACACTTGCCACTTTTTTATTAATTCCTTCAAAGTTTTCCTTTTGTATGTTATTTAAGTTTGGACAGACATAAATTTGAACTGCAAAATTGACTCGTTCACAGAGACAAACAACTGTGAGGAGCTAATGCTAGTTTCCTGGTGCTGATCCTGTTAAATAATACACAACCCTTTGTGCACCCAGAGGTTTGGAGCCACTGCTTTAAAAGGATGAGATGGTACTGTGCTTTCATTGCATTGACAGTCATGCAGATGTATTTAAATTCATGTCTTTCTGCTTGTGTTTTTGATTACACTTAATAACAATAATTTATAGGAAGAATTCCAATTGCTCTCTGCGGTCTCTTTGCAGCTGACAGCAGGTGACTTTTCTCCTGCAGGTTGAATTCCAGTTTAAAGCAGTTGACCCTTGTGTCTTGTTAACCAGACTGTAGCAGAAAATGAAAGAAAAAAGACCTGCCAGCCAGACCGGTGCACATGCTATGGATGACACACGACAAGTGCAACAGCGTGTGCAGTAGCGCCTGGAGCTGTGGGCTCTCTGCTGATAACTTAAATACAAACACAGGAGGCTTTTTCCATCATAAAAAGTGCAGCTACAAATGGCACATTACGGTAGTTATGATATCCTTTTCTTCATGATCCGTCTCATGCATCCTCATGTTCATGTTACGGCTATTAATTAATAAGAAATTTGATGAGCCATTTTGAAAAAAAAGAAACTGGAATTAGATCAAGAAACTTAAGGAAATTCTGTGCATAAATGAAGTGTACTGTCAGCACACTTGGATATGATCATGCTCAATACGATTACTTTCCACCCCGCCGTTTGATGCAATCCAAAACGACATTAACAGCAGCAATAGGCAGAAAGATGAGAGATGTAATCTGTATGTGAGGGCTGTGGATGGATGAACATGAGATGAGGTGAGTGTTTGCCTCCAGGGGGGTCTGTGCTCAGATGGCAGAGGGAGGCACGTCTCAGTGTGCAGCGCGGGGGCCATTCGACCTGAATGTAGAGAAACGTACAGTAGAAATAGACTGGTCTCACGTGTCACTGGATTCATGGAAACCTTCTAATGTAATTGTGAAGTGAAGACTGTGAACCAGTGTGTTCAAGCCTCACAGCAGCATGTTTCTGAATCAGCTATTATGGCTGATCTCTCGCTGTTTTGTCTGTTTTTGTTTTTAAACTTTAAAGACTGCAAAATAACATTTCCTTGAAACGACTCTCAGCAAATGCTATCCAACAGGAAAAAAAAGGGATTGTAGCGCTTTTGTTTTGGACTCTTGGCAAACAAGCTTGTCCTTGTGAGATGTTTGTGTGTTCGTCAGTCCACAGTGAAACAGGAAAATGTTTAATTTAAAGTGAAATGTGTGTGTGTGTTGCAGGAGCTCTCTGGCTGGTTCTGCTGCACTGCTATGACTCTGAGCTCCTGAGGATTTATCTCTTCTTAAACATTTGCCGTCCCTCTCGATTCACCAGCCTGCTTGATTCCTCAATGGGTTCCCGCAGTCAAGGCTTTTTCCACCATCACCACCACCACCACCACCGTAGCTCCATGGTGCCCACTGCTGTGCCGAGGCTGCTGCCTGAGAACGGCAGCCTGCTGGGGGGCATCGCACAAATCACCCCCAACCTCTTCCTCAGCAGAGGGAACGTGGCATCCAACCGCAGCCTGCTGTTGTCCAAAGGCATCACTTGTGTGGTCAATGCCACCATCGAGCTCCCCAACTTCAACTGGCCCCACATGGAGTATGTAAAGGTCCCTCTGGCGGACATGCCCCACTCCCCCATCTCCTTGTACTTCGACAGCGTGGCCGATAAAATCCACAGCGTGGGACGGAAGCGAGGGGCGGTGCTGGTGCACTGTGCCGCAGGTGTGAGCCGCTCAGCCTCTCTGTGTCTGGCGTACCTCATGAAGTATCACCGTGTGTCTCTGGCTGAGGCCCATGCCTGGGTCAAAGCTCGCCGCCCTGTCATCAGGCCCAACGGTGGCTTCTGGCGCCAGCTCATCGAGTATGAGAGGAAGCTGTTTGGTAGAAACTCAGTTAAGATGGTGCAGACGCCCTACGGGGTCATACCTGATGTTTACGAGAGGGACCGCAGAAGCCTGGCTCCATACTGGGGCCTGTGAGCGAGGCCGCATCAACCGTCCACAGCGAGGGATCGATGGGGATGAGAAGATGAGCCCTCTTGCCCTCCTGGACTGCAGGTTCAGGACGGGCAAAGTGAGACGTGTGTGAGTGTACATCTGTGTGAAGTTTATTTAATGAATACTGGTGCATCTGGACAGAGGGAGTCTAACCAAACACTGGTTGTTGGTGGTGCCACTGTTCATCCAACCAGCCGCCTCCGCTTGGTCTTTGTGTGGGAGCAAGGCGACTTCAAGCCCACAAATCCTTGGACCGAAGGACCGATTAGGACCACAATAATATCACCAGAACACCAGAACAAGATGAAACGGAGTGTGGAAGTGGGTGCTGTCTTTCTCCTGGTCTGTGTTTCAGGTTCCAGTGGAGGACGAGCGCTCTGTGAAGCAAAGGCTGCAGCTCTGACAGCGATGTGACTGAAGTCCTTTTCCTGACGTGATGTCATGTGGTGGTATTGTGCCAGTTTTGCAGTAGTCTTTAGTGTGAGGGGCAGCAGCATGCTCTCGATCTATGGTAGCATTTAAGATAAGTGTACAGAAAAAAATACATATATATTGACAGATTATTTTATTGGATTGTACAGAGCAAAATATCATAATGACAAATTTAAGGACTGAGCTGAACATGTAAAGATATTAGTATATCTACCTTTTTAAGGTGAAAATCTAGAAGATGTAAGCTAAAAGTCAAGATTTAGGGAAGTTCCTGTGTACCACAGGGTTGACTGTTCCATCCTGTGACCACACTATGTTATTGTAGTGCTATTTGATGCTGTGTTAACAAAAATATCTGCCACCTCAAGGGAACTGGTAGCTCTATGATAGATGCTTTGAAGAATATTTTCAATCCCACTGTTTTTGCCTTGTGTCCATATTGAGGTGGGGTTGCAAAGAGATCAGTGCAGTTCAAAAAACACATTTTATTCCTCTGTGTGAACCAGAGTACTTGTGTGGTTTGGCGCTCATCTGAAGAACGATGTCGCCCAGGCTGAAAATCCTATTTTTGCTGTCGTCTTCTGGTTTTTAATTTTAACTTTGCTGCACATGCTGTCCATGCTCCAACAGTACCGTTTAGCACAAAATAGTCAAAGCCTGAAACAAAAAAAAAAATTTACTGCAGGAAAGCACAATACAGACAACCATCAAGACTTTGCCACCAGTATCATCACATAAAAGAAAACTGAAAGCAGCAAACAATGCTGTAAATATACAGATTCTTGTTTGTTTTTTTTTGATTGTAGGAATATTTTTATCTCTTCAAGATGCATCTGTGGAGGTTTTTTTTTTTAAACAAAAGTTGTATTTGCTTAGGGATGCCAAAACACACTGTACACCCTAAAGGTCTAACAACAAATTAAATGCACTTTTTCATCATACAACATTTGTATTTATGCATTTTTGACATGTTATTGCCACCTGTTGATCAGTTTAATTGATTTTTAAAATTATCTAGAAAAAAGTGCCCATCAACACAAACTGGCAGTGCAGGATGTGCAAGATGTGTGTTAAAACACCTTCACTCATTTTCGGTGTAAACCTGCACACCAGCACACTACTGAAACACACTGGAATGTGTCAGGATTAAACATTGTTTTGAATGATATTCCAGTGTTTTAGTGTCAACATTGTTCCTAGGAGAAGTTTCCTTCTTCCTGGTTTTGGCTCATTATGACCAAGGAGTTTTCATAAGGAGTTTTTCCTGTGTCTGCATTGCCATATGTAGAACAGGAGCCAATTTAATTATCTCAGAAGGTGTTATGCTTTGTGAAGCAGCCAGAGTGTTTGTTACTTTTGAAACTGACATCTTCAAAGAGGTTGTTTCGTCAGACAAGATAAAAATATATATTTAAAATGATTAAAAACAGAAAGAAAATCTCACATTTAAAAACCAGGGATGAATAAATATCCAAATGTTTACAAATCTTGACAACTACAATAGATCATGAGCCACAGAATCAACCAGTTTGTGATATCACTGTATCACTGGCAGTGAAATTTGTGTGAGTTTTGTGTCGGGATTTCTTGATCCTCACCTTTACACTACATTGCAGCATAGCTTTACTGCTGGGTGGTCAGAGGTTTGACAGGCTGCGTGCAGCAGTGATGTGAGATATGGACACAAGTGCAGCAGAGTTGACCTTTTAAACCCACAGAGATCAGTGCTACCAATGCTTACTGAACAATGCCATAACAGACTAAGTGTGTTTTACTACAAAAAAGAATAAAAGTTCAGGGGTAAATAATTGTTAGCAGGATAAAGATGTTTCATCTGTAATCTGATTTCAAATTATTTCATTCCCCAAGAAAGTCATATTAAAATAATTTAAAAATCATGGTACTGTTTGTGTTCAAATTACTTGAAAAAATAACACAATATTTCATGCTCTTCTTGAAATAGGAATGCACTTGTACTTGAAAGCTGCAAAACATTTTACCATTTGTATTTTACATCTCTGAAATGTTTTCATTTGAACAGACTGAAGCGTTTATTCCTCTGAAGGTCTCTTGATGTTCATTCTGACAAGCCATTTTCCCAAAGAGATGTCTTCAGATGCCAAAGAAATGTTCTGTCATTCATTTTCATTTGCTGTGGCTACAGAGCAGCAGGCAGATATTGATGAGCACCATTTGTCTTGTGCCCACACTTCTGAGGGACCTCTGGAGGGGTCTTCACAATGGATTCCATTACCCAGGGAGGCGAGGCCTGCCTGATGACAGGCCGACCACCGCGAAGATGTACAAGTGATGGGCTCAAATTATACGCTGCATACACTATTTTCTCACAGAAAAAAAAAATCTTTTTCTTCTCCTGCCCCCTTCCTCGTCTTCACTGCGTTAATGTGAGTACATGCACGAGGTTTGCAGGGCTTCACATCCTTCAACAGCGGCAGGATATTATCATCTATCATTAAAGCAGTAAGCAGAGCCATTTGCATCATCCTGGGCACTAGAGGCAGGCCAGGCTCCAGCAGTGCAGGCCATGCAGAACGAACAACGCTGATGAAGTTTGAAGGGATGACATTCAGACTGTAGCATCTCAACAGGATGCATCAGACACTGGTGAGCTGCAAAAATGTGCTGCGTGTTACTATTATTTTTATTATATATGAATTCATTTATTTTTTAGAAGCCTTTCACAACGTCCCTAAGGCCTAAGTGACATGTTTAAATAGCTTGTTTTGTCTAATAGTTCAGTCAGTTTACAATGACATAAAGCAGAAATAATATAAATTCTTACTTTGAGAAGCTGGAACCACCAAATGTTCCTCTATGGCACTATACTAGCAGGTGGCAATGTCAGTCGATCCACCAACTTATTTCAGACTGAAATATCCCCAGAGACATTTGATTGACAATAAATTTTAAACAGAGATTTAGTCCCCCCAGAGAATGAATCTGCTTGACTTTGATGACTTGATTTTGATCATCTGACTCTACTCATTTGTGGTGTATAGCAACGTATCTTTTGTTACAGATAGCCAAGGCCCTTGAGAACTTGTGTGCATTTAACTTTTCTGAAGTGCCACCATTATATCAGAATTTGAATTAGTTTAATACCTTTTTATTTAAAACCCACTACCCGCACAATCAATGCATACCATGCACAGCTGTACTTTGTATTTAGTGGTATAGAGAAAATGTTAGTATGCTAACAAACTGTGTTGGTGAATCTGGTAAATATTTCCTGCTAATTATCTTTGTTATTTCTACATACATCCTCTACATATTATAACTGTGAACATATTAACATGCTTAACCCAACATTTAGTTTAGGCCACATTGCGTGCAGGCTCCTTTAGTTGCTAGTGCAGGCTCTTAAACTATTCTTTAGACTTAAAATGTTAGAATTAAACATCCTTCAGGATCAATCAAAAAGGAAAGGTTATTTCTGCTTTTTTTTATTTTAGCCTGCATTTGCTTTTAAAATGACACATAGTTGGTTTCACAGGCTGATTCTGACTCATTTAGACTAAATATCTTTATATTTGATGTTTTCAGAAAGAAAATGTCAATTTTTAATTGCAATACAATAAAGGGATTTAGTTTTCCCATCATCAGTCTTGGAAAGTGTTGGTGTAAGGAAGATAAATTGTTCAAAAAAAACAACTAAACTGTGAAATTAATAAATAAATTAAGTAAAAAGAAATATTTATATTCCTCCACTACTCCAGTTTTTCATATCTGTCCGTGCAGGTTTTCTACACAAGGCAAATATGAACATCTGCTGTAGCTGCGATGAATAACTGAATCATTGCTTCTCTCGACTTCAAATTACACGGCCTTAAATAATTCACTATAATCAACATGAGCTACAGCACGACTCCCATATCAATAGGTGTAAATCTTGCATTTACATTTCAACAAGGCCATACGAACAAGGCCAATTATTAATATAAACATGCTGCTTTCTTTGCTTCTGCTTTAATTTCAGCCCCACCACCTATTTTATAGTCATAATTTGATATACTGATTTAGCCACACTAATATGCTGTAATTGTTGGACGTGGTTACACAGTTGCAACAATAAAGGGAGAAAGCAACATGGAGAGATGCTGCTTTAATAGCTGCCAACAGCACATGGAAACCTCAGTCAGACTCCCACAGGACAGTTTTTTAATGCTGTTAGTGCTTTGTGCAAAGATAATGAAAATGTAGAATTGTAGCAGTAAGAATTAATAATCCATAACTGAAGTGGTAATGTTTTGTCTGTGGTGAAACAAGTGTTTCTTCTCAGTTAGCGGCTGAGTGTGTCGTCTCTGTGGTATAACAGTGACTCATCCACCCGTTGTCTTTAAAGCCTTAACTGAACTGATTGATAGAGTGGACACTGAGGCAAAGGACTGTGAGCCGCAGAGCTGTATTCAATTTATATTGAATAGGAAGGGTGAAATGACTTGTGTCCAAGTCTTTAGTGGTGAAACTGAGACATCACAACCAAAAGTTATCTGTCAGTCTTTTCTTTTGAAAAAGATTGTTAAAACAAAAGTGCTCATAAAATATAATTTTTCTCATTGTCATCAAACACCATGAACACTGTAGGTTCTGTCTTCACTGTATGATCCCACAGGTTGTGAAATGATGAACCGTATCTCAATCCTCTGTGTCACTGACCTCTATAAAAAACACATCATTGAGCAACACTGTTGCATCGAGTGAGAGCAGCAATTATGTATCAATCCGCCAATGAAAAAAAAGTTCCCGACAAATGTACTTTTTACTTCTGTTTTGTGTAATATTTTTCCAAAATTACAACTTCAACAGTCCAGCTTTTTCAGAGGGTAACTAAGGTTATTTAATATAAACTGAAAATATTCACGATGCTCCAATTATTAACAGTTCACATTCAGTAGAAACAATTGGGCTAAAGAGTGCTAAAGACAAGGTAGAGAAAATATTTGTTGAAAGAAGACAACATTTCAAATCTTTCCCCTTAAGTAGACCCACGCTGAAAAATTGGTCAGCTCTAATGTTTATCATTTTTGCTTGATAAATGACTCATGTTTACATTGATAATCCAAATTGTAGCTGGTAATCTTTGCTCATTGACTAATCAATAAATTGAAAAATCTTTCAAGTCAAACTTTTTTCTAATGTGTACATATATACAAAATATAGTTAGTTAAATCTTAATTTTTAAGCTTTAAAAACTACTTTAACTCTAAGCCTCAAAAATTATGTAACTTACTCATTATGGACAAAAAACACTATTATTAGACTACTGTAGACAATATTATTAGTAAACTCTTAACTCTTCAGCACCTTTTTATTTTGAAAGTACCTTTTTTAAGTCTCAGTGGACAGCCTGAATGGAAATGTTTTTGGAAGAAAGTGAAGCAGCAGCAACTCTATTCACTTTGGTGAAAGCAATCAGTTGAATTTAACGTGCAGAAGCAGCTGTTTTTTAATCAATAATGTCATTGACTATGGGCACAAAATACCAAAGAGCAGCAGTCGATACAGCACTTCAATCTCTCTTCTCTCCCAGAGTGATCATTTCAGCACGGCATTGCAGACAATAGGCGTGACGATGACAGGCACAGGAATGAGAGAGGGGCTCTACATTTTGAATTACACAGTCTTATTCAGTAATTGATTTCAGTGCTTGTAATTTTCTGTAATCCCTGGGTTCACCGTGAGAGGAGAGGAATTCATTTTCTGCAGGAAATAAATTAGGGAACGGTGAGAGATAAAATGGATGTTGGGAGAACACACCTGAACACAAGTGTGTGAACGATAATGAGACTGGTTTCGCAGAGCCTCCAGACATCTCATTTGATTGGCTGAAGCTCAACCGCCAGCGATGGCCCTGCAGGCTTGTCGAAAGAGAATTTATTCCATTTTGTCGCAAAGTGATGGAGATGAGGCCTCTCTGGTTGGAGTGAAAGTACATTATTGAGTGAAATTACATTGAGAAAATGTGCAGCAACACTCATGCATTTGGAAGCGGAAGCTTCATGGGAAAGCAGGCAGAATAAGATCAAAGGCCACATAAATTAAATGACCGTCTTACTTCGAAGCTCTGCTCATATTTAAACAGAAATTTAGCATAAATGAATCCAGGAAGCAAATACTAATACTTCTTACAACACATGAAGCTACAACCAGTAGCCTGTTAGCATTACATACAGCCTGGCTGTAGCCAAAGCTAACTGGCTTGGTAATTAACACTTAAGCTATCTTGCTTGTTTAATTCCTAAAAATAAAACAATGACTTAATTTTAGTTTAAAAAAATAACGTAAAAAACATGAAAAATGTGTTTCTGTTTGCTTAATTAATCTGTAGTTAATTGATTTCGGGATAGCATAACAACATTCACTAGAGAGGCTACTCTGCTCAGTGAGACCTTTAAGCTTTTAGCAGGATTAGTTTTGTTAGCCTCCTTAACATTAGTTACACTCATCCCATTTGCTACATACATTATAATTTAACATTTAGCTATTGTCATAATTATTTGATGGAACACACTTAATTACTGAAGTATGAAAGCATCAGATTTTTTTTTCAATCACAGAATACAGCTGTGTGTAAACTGGGTTTAGCTACTACTGCATGAGCTAGGTTTAACTAGCCAGAGTGCAGTGAAGTCATGTATTTCTCTAGTGTAACCCAGTTTAGAGTTTTCTGTCATGTTGCTTGCTTTTGGGATGGTAAGTAGTAAGTCAGTTATCTAGGGGAGCTAACGTTTGGAGAAGATGGGCAGACTTTAATCTATTCTCTGCACTTGGGTTTTTAGTTCTGCAAAAATATTCAAAGACAAGACACTTAAATCTCTTTTATTATAGCCCTATGCACAGTGTTTCTATGGTTGCTGGACTATGGTTTGATACTTGCTGTGTTAGAACATTGTTTAGTAAATGGTCAATTATAGTACACATTACCAATTACCCATATGCATGGGCACAATGAGCATGAATAAAAACAGTATAATTATTTGTGACATTTAAACTGTATCCATATTTATTTACAACACATTCACACTACAGCTATAATTATAATGCTACAGCAGGACACGGCAATGTACAAAAAGTGCTGCTGCAATTTTAGTTCAGAATCAGAGTCAACTTCTGTGAGACTTTAACCTTGAATATCACACAACACCAGGACAGAAAAACAAAGACATCAAGATTTCCCTCAAGTCCCCAAATCACAAATTTTCTCCCTATAAAATACACAATTTAATTACCCCAAGAGGTACTGAAATCTCTACAGTGCAAAAAACATTCAAACAGTAATTCAACAAAACTCAAAAAGAGGCAGACATCTGCTTTAGTTTGAAGGGATTTCAATGATAAAGATTTAAGAAAAGTGTTAAAAAAAAAGACAGCCACAGAGTTTCATTAAACAGACCCGACCAAAAAGTGTAATTCAAGTACAATAATAGGCTTCTGATTCAACACCTCTGGTTCAGAGGGAACAAAAGGTCATGAATAAAATTTCCTCTCAAACAGAAGCAGAGCAACAAGTGAGATTAAAAAACAAGATGTTTACCGTCTTCTACCAGTGTTTTTAAATATATTGCACACCTAATAATATAACAGACAAAGACAAGATATTGAGAAATAATGGCTCCTTTTCTTCAGTGAAAATCAGTTAAATATGTCTTTAAAAGCGTCATTAACGGTTTTTAAATAAGATTTATACATCTAACCTATTCACTTTATTCACGTTATTGTTGAAGAAGGAAGGGGTGACAGTAACACCATACATGGTAATAATTTAGAGAAAAAAGCCAAATTTAAAAAACTGTCATGAACTCGGCCAGAGTTGCAGCTGAATTCATTTAACTGTTGACATGAAGGGGACTGAAGATTAAGAAACTAATGAACACAGCGGGATCCAGTGACTTTGAACATCCTTCTCTCGCTCTCAGTCCAAGGTGAGAGCCTGTGCAGTGCAAGGTGCGTTGTTGCTCGCTATCTGATGTTGATTAGCCGGTGCGGCGTTGCCATGGCAGCTGCAGTCAAAGCTCAGAGCAGGTCAGGCAGTATGAGGCCCGGGGGTTTGGGCTCCACACAGTTAATCCAGAAATTGGCACAGCTGGCATGGTACTGATGGCCCCCGTACAGCAGCTTGAAGTTGTCCGTCTCCGAGTTGAACGCCTGTAAAAGTGAAGGGGTGAAATATGACACACCTGAGTGACAGAGACAATAAACCCATCTGTGCACACAGGAGGAAGAGGCATGGGTATGCAGAAAAGAGAAGAGCACCGAGACACTTTCTAATCCCTTTACAACAAATTTAACACGTGACTGTGACTCATCAGACAGTTGTCAGTCGTTCGATGATTCAAAGTTTGCAACCAGCCATATTCCATTTATTTTTATAATATTCAAACTTGCAAGCACGTCTGCACAGGTCTGGATTTATTTCTAAACTATTAGAATTATTTTAAAATATGTTGCTGCCCAGCTAAAGCTTTTTCATCTCAACTAAACATCTTTAATTGTTCAACCATAGAACTGTAATTTTTACTAAAATTTTAGATACTCAGTGTACATTTTTAAAAATCTAATGTATTTTTTTCCCTAGCCACACCTTAGATTTAGTGTTGCAAGAATTTTACTGGTTCTCCCATTAGATCACTGTCAGTGAGTGTTCCTTTAAAGACTGTTTTCTGTTTTAAGCTGAACCATCCACATGCCCAGGCTGCCCAGGAGGATCACTGGTACTCATGATGAATTTGGTGTGATTGTATAAGTGCAGTTAGCTCAAATTTTTCATTTGTTGACTTCACCACCAGCAACTGGATTTTAAGATGTATGATAATTATTACACAAGGCCAAATGCCCGTTCTCACAATGTTAACGATGGCCACACAGAGCAGCACAGTTATGCAGTTTTGCTTCCATGTAGATGATCCTGTTGTACATTTAAGCCAAGTTAGACTGGAGATTATGAGCCTCTGGCAAGACGAAGATTTAAATACATGAGTTTGAAGGCATGAAATACCTGTTAGAAACACTCAACTTTTTAATTTGTTTAAAATGTCCTGACTGCATAATATTGTAGTAAACACAACAGAACAAAAGAAAAAAGTGTGTAAAATTATACATAACCTAAATTAAGTATGGCTAAATGAGTACATCAGTATGTTCAGAAAAGATTCATGAGCCACACAGCTACATATGCCAGTGTTGCAAAGGTACAGTATAAGACAGCTCTTTACACACTGATTATGCATTCAAGATTTATTTTTTCACAGCTGATGTGTGTGTGTGTTGAGGCAGTGAGGCAATGCTGCTGCACACAACATCATGTTAGTGTAGCGTTTCATATAAAACGTGATTCTAATAACAACACTTCATTTGGCACATACAGTGCAATGTAGGTGTTAAAATATGAAATTACAGATCACTTCTTTCAAAACACTTTAAGACACTGATTCATGTTCATTTATCACTTCTTTGATTACAGCAATCAAGACACAAGCATGAAGGAAATCTCATGCAAGAATTGTTTTTAGGGTTGCATGTCTAGTATAATGATGCTGTGTTTTCAGTTTTTATGGCAAATAGGAAAGAGTAAATTTATTTTAAAAAATTCTCTGGGAAAAATTTGCACTTTAATGTCCAACCAAAAAGGCAAAAGACTGACTGGAAACTGAGCTTTTCCAGCAAGGTTTTACACATTAGAGGAAGAGGAATGGGCGAAAAATGTTTTCACAACAATGATGGATGTTGCCAGTGTACAAAAACACAGTTTTCTTAAAAAAGACAGATGCTGATTAGGTTTTGGCTTGTTTTTATGGGTATTTAAAAACCTAATCTTGTCTTTCAGTGTTACAGTTGAGGCCAAGATGACAGTGACGGCAGCAAGTATCCATTCTTTTCTGACTCCATCTGTCAAATTTGTCTATAAGCAACACTTACAAATTTAGCCTCAAACTTGAGCCCAAGAGCATGTTTGTTTTTACCTTGCAATCTCTGTCAATCTACAAAGAAAAAGGTGAGTCTTAAAACTAGCTTGAAAGCTATGTTAACAAGTTAAAACATATGCTGAATAACAGATGAATTTTTTTGGTTACATGTAAACAAAGTTGTTCAGACGCTTAATTGTTGAGATCTGCCCCCAGCTGCGTTGTGCACACAGTGCATTTTAACTGGGTCCAACTGAAGCACTGTGTGCGCCATCAGGAGATGTTAACGTGTGCAATGTGCAGTTGAAGAGTTTGCATCCCTGGTGAAATACTGGGAGCTGAAGCCAGAGAGAGGAATGAGTCATGTGCTGTGAATCATAGCCTCCCACGCAGATGGAGAGGGGAGACGCATGCAGAAAGCAACAACTGCATGCAAAGTCCACCACAGCAGCACACCACTAAATCCGACACATCTCCACCTGCCTGAATGTAGTCTGCAGCACAGATGCACCATGGATGAAGGGCTTTCTCATGCAAACTGAATGACGCATATCTGCTTCATTTTTTCTCACACACTCACATTTCCCAGGCAGAGCGATTTCCTTTCGGAGCTCTTTTATGCCCTGGCCTACTTGTTTCCACAAACCTGCACTTACCACTAGCAAAGCTGGAAATGTTGGAGGGAGAAGTTGCAATATGAAAGGGTGGTCACAAAAAGTGCACACTGTAATGCCTCCTCCATTCACTGTAGAGCTTCACCCTCTCAAACCTGCACTTTGCCATTCACTCTTTCACACTCCAACTCCTTCTTAGACTTCACCTGCATGGCAGTAAGTGAAGGCCACTTTTTTCTGTTTTAACTAGACAGCTGCTGCACATGATTAAGCCTTTAAGACTGGCAGCCTCTGGTTAGTCAACATTGCAACAAGAATTTCAGTTTTTGCACTGTCAAGCTAAAAACAAATTAAACAGTGCCTACTACAAATTCACCGGACCTTTGTTGTTGCATGTAAAACTAAATCTGCTATAGTTTTTTTTTCCAAATAAATGAATAAAAGAGACATAATTACCCTTAACATCCTGTCATTGTCTTTAGTCAGTGCCTGTAAGCACAAGAGGAGTCAGCATGGTGAGGCACATTCATTCATTGCCAAGAGCATAGGAAAGTGTGCACAGAATAAGCAGTAAGCCAACATTCAGATGAGCTGTTTCACCAGGACAGAGCTCCCTTTCCCCAGTACAGCTGTGAGAGAAAACATGAAAGAGTCCAAGCCATTTCCCCTCAGGGCTCCTACACATTTTCTAACTCAAACTTTAAGAGATTTTGCCTTGATTGATTTGAATTATTGACTGAAGGTTTCAGTCTGTGTATGCTGTATCAGACACGGTGCCAATATTGAGAAGGCACTTCACTTGTAAACCTGTGTTTAACACTCATGTATGTAAGGGAGTTTTTTTTAGGAGCTTTGGCTGAAAAATCTGTCCAGCAGGTCCTTTAGAATCGGTTACATTTTGAAAAAATAAAATCCCCAAATGCCATAGAATATGGGTCTTTATTCATAAACCTTGTAAACAAAATTTAGCACAGTTTAATAAGACAGCTTGTCATCTTTTCTTGCCTGTGCTGCTGCAGTCTGCAGCTCCAACATCAAACTAAGATGTGGGGAAAAACGGCAGGTAAAAGCAATGAACCTCTGAACTATGAAAAATCTGAACAATCTGCCCACACGATGCTGGTGAGCTGTCACACTGCACATCTCTCGCCAGCGTGGTGGCAGATTGCTATGTAATTCTGCTTTTTACTGGAACCATGTGTTCCCCATTTTTATTAAATAATGCCTTACAATCAAAGAAATGAGGGAAATTTAAATCTCAAGCTGGCAAGTATTTTCTACTGGGTTTCATTAGCTAATGTGACTCCAAACACAGCACTGTCACTTTCAAAGTAGAGGTTAGAAAGACGGATGTTGATGTTTTTCCCCCAAAGCTTGTGCCATAACCAATTTCAGTCTGATGCTTTGAGACAGAATAACTTCCACACTCACATACTACTTTCATCTGTTGGAGACGGATGTGACAAACCCAAACATCTCTGCTTTCACTTTCAGTGTAAATGTCTTAAATTCCACTGCAGAAAATGCTGGTAATTCAGAGAACATGATTTTTTCTATGGCTAAGAAATATTCCTCATAGCAAGAAAACCTAAAAATCTTTTACTCTTTTTGTCAATTCAAGTTTTTTTTTTTTTTTTTTATTATGGCACTGAGTAATTTCCTGACTTTTTGTAGCTGTGTAGGAGCCCTGCTAACCCAAGGCACAATAATGCATGCTGAGTCAGAGACTGGCAACCAAAAATCAAATTTACAAACAAAAATTTTGATGGAATGGCAAAATTTCAGACCACAGCTTGGATCTAAAGCACTGCTGTCAAACACACTCCAGTGAAAGCTACACAGAATAATCAATTCCAATCCTTCAGGCATTTCAGAAACTTGCTTTAATATGAATAGCCAGAAATGCTAAATTATTCAACTTAAATCCTTTCCAGTGCTTCTCCCTGTAATAGCTCAAATTAGCATTTATCATTTAGCAGGTATGCTGGAGCACCATTAGCTGAAAAGTATCACTTATGATTAAACTTAACTAACTGCAGCTGCCTTTGACTGACAAACTGAGATGAGATGAGATGAAGCAGCAGCTTTTCTATCCCTGACCTGAAGAAGAAAAAGAGATGGTGCAACTGCTGCATCCCATAATTTTTTGGTCCATAATTTTGGACAATTTCAGCTCTGACTTAACAGAATCTTCTGGAAGATAAAAATTCACAGCAAGAAGCAGCAATTAAGCTCATCTGCTGTTAAGATTTTTTACATATCTTTGATGCCACGTCAACATCTCAACCCTACTGTACCTTTGGTTGAAAAACAGATCAGAACCTCTTCACTAAAGAACAATGCAACAACCAGCTCCGTCTGCTGTAGTCAAAGCTGTTCTCTTACTTCATTATACTCTGAGGGGATGCTATTCTCCACTTGGCTTTTATGCATTCTTACCAGTGTGGCTCTGCCAAAAATGTAATTAAAAGATGGGTTATTAATCTCATGCTAGTGGCACAGAGACAAAATAAAACTGCATTAATTTTCAGCCCGCCTCTATACACACAAGAGTAAGAGTGTGTGTCTGAGTGTGCAGGTCTATTATCAGCTGTTCTCCCTGCTTTTGACTAATGTGTAAGCCACATCTGCTGGCGTCCTAGATGCCTCTCAGTCAGCCATATCTTGCCCGGATCATCCATCTGGCTCTGGCTGAGCAGCAGAGGGAGCGTGAGAAACAATCAGTGCCATCATCCTGTCCTCTAAACCGCAGGGTCCAAGAATACCATTAATGGCCCACGTCGTTGAAAATCACAACCACCGTAGGCAAGGAGGTAGACATAAGCAATTCTGCACATAGTGCTCCAGTCAGAGTTAATACCTTAACAGTTATCTGAAACACCCATGACTGTTAGATGAGAGTGGCGAGGTGAGTGGCTACCTGCAGACAAAAGTGACAGAATAGAAAATGAAACCTTTCCAAGACAAAGAGACGACCTTTGTGACCTCAAGGAACTAAACCCAGAGTTCAGAAACTCACCCTGAGGTGCCAAAGTGACAGTTCTCCTCTTTCATTTATTTCAGGAGTGCACATTATCCTTAGACACTTTTTTGTCATCTTTCAGTACTTAAGCTTATAGACAGCCAAAACCTTCACTGAACTTTTGCTTATACCCTCATCTGAACTCATCATGAGGACTAACTTCTTCTAAACTGCAATACAGGAACAATTTTGTTCCTTTATTTACAAGTCAGATTTTTTGTGTCCAATATGTATGTCTCATTATGTATGTAGCATATAACCCAGACAGTTGAAAACATAAAAGCATTAAAAAGTCAGCTGAAGACAGCTTTTTAATAAACACAAACAGCTCACTGTAGCTCAATTAGCTAGCTAGTGGCAGCTAATAAAATCTGCTAGCAACAGTTTTCTGGGGCTGGGCTTAGCGAACATGGTCTTGGCTTATTCTGTCTGTTACAGTATGTGTCTGGGAAGACAACTGTTGTTTGCTTGTGAGAGCAGTATTGGAATCCTGTCACTTTGGCACCCCGCCGGGCTTGTTGGTAAGAGGAGAAAAGGCCCCCCTGAGGCCCCCAGTGGGAAAGAGTGGAATGAGATTTGGTTTACGGTTGACTGTCTCATACTCGTTTAAACAGACGTCCAATAGTGCTTTCTTCTTTGTTCTGTAAAACGTTTCAGAGTCAGAAATGTCAATTGTTTTCCACTGTGCATGAGCACAATAAATTTATATTACAATGTGTCCACTATCAGTTATTTGTGTGTAAATTTGGTTGTGAGTGTGTTTGTGTGTGTGTGTGTGTGTGTGTGTGTATGTGTGTGCGTGTGTGTGTGCACAAACCTTGCTACGAGCGTCGACATTGAGCAGACACACTCCACAAGCCAACTCCTTGGCATTCTTGATGCCGTGCCTCAGAATACAGGAGGAGAAATCTAGGGAGCTCTCATCAGGCTACACAGAAACACGCACACACGCACACACGCAAACACACACACACACACATTTATCTTCCAGCCTTAGGGCAAAATTTTGTCATTTCTATTCTTATAATAACAGCACTCAGAACAAGTCTGCTCACAGTAAACATCTCCAAGCATCATCAACTTTTTATAAAGACTCTGCTTGACTTCAACTATGTAGAGTAAAAACAAACAATATACATCTTCCTTTATCTCTCATGCTTCAATTAAACACAAACTCCATTTTGTTCTCTCTCTCCCTCCTCAAGCTACGGTGTCAGAATTGTTTAGTATGAAAGATAATATTCCTTCACGGAGCAGTCAGCTGGATGGATAAACCTCTGCAGTCCTCTGTTGATCCGAACATTGGCCAACCAAAAGGCTCCGGCAACCGAATCAATGAATCATTGATTTTAACATAATGGACCAACAATACTGGATTCACTATCATTTCATTATGGTATTGACAGCTTTTTAATTGTGAATTGAGCCACTATGTTCCATTATCATGGCTGTTTGTGCACCTTGTGTCTAGGTGATAAGAGAAGGCATTAAAAGCAGCTGTGATCAATCTGTGTATTGACTGACTAACTGTGCTCTGCTTTTTATATATATTTATATATTTTTGAACATCTTACAGCGAGCTTGGCCAGTGACATGAAGCCCATGAGGTTGTTCCACACACGGCTGATGTCCTTAAGCAGCTGCTGCAGCTTCTCGGAGCACACAGCTGTCGCCTTGATGCCCAGCTCCACACGCCTGGTGACGCGGTACACTTCTACCACACCTGACAGAGAACATACACAAGCACACAGTTAGAATACATGTTTTGTTGCTCTTTTGTTCCATTTTTGAGGGGGGGGGCTATCAGTCCAATACTGTCACATGTTTGTCACTAACAGCTCATTCAAAGCAGAGAAACACATTAAGGAAACAGGACATTGCCAGCCCAGACAGAGATAAGCCATCACACCAGAGCTCATTTTAATCTTGTTCTCTCTGTCCTTCAGAGGGTGTAAGGCCACACACAGGGTTCTTTAACAGCCACAGCTTGTGTGTACTGGTGTGTGTATCGCCAGTGTATCTGGTGTGTGTGTGTGTGTCTATGTATGTGTGTGGTTTGAGACTCACCCAGTAGGTACTCCATGCCCTGAGCAGACTGGATGACCTCAGTGCAGACAGAGGAGCTGCTGATGCCGTTCAGGATGTTGTTAGCTTTAGTGATGACCTTAATGTGAGAAGACAGAAGCCAGCATCGTGACACACACACTATTTTTGCCCATCATTTTCAACATTATCATACAACATTTTCGTTGCAAGCCAAGTAGTGCATGCCTTCACATTTTTTTTCTTTTTTTGAGATGTCCTACTGGGACAAAATAAAAAAATCCACAAACTTCAACTCTTCAACAAATATACCAGTCTTGGGATTGACAGCACCATCGACTGTTTCTTTGCCTTAGCATTTTTGAATAGAAATTATATTGAAAATGTTTATAAATGTTTCATGATGTTTCTGTCTGCTCTAAGGTTGAACAAACCAAAACATTGTAAATTAATAAATATTACTGCAGTAACCAAAAGCATGAAGGCATTTTTTTTTTATTTTTACTCAGTGTATCCCTCTGGCAGACTTGTCAAATATTCAGGTAAGCAAAAACTTTTTTAACTTCACAAAATTTGTTTTCAATCTTATTCCTAAAAGGTATGTTTGTGGGGGTAAAAAAATATTGCATTCAAAACAGTAGTTGATAAGAAAAATGTCAGCAGGTTGAAAAACATTTAACTCTTGTTTGGTTATCTAAATGATTCCACTACATTTGTAAAACTGCTTTCACTTTAAGTTTTGCCATGGGACAAGGTCAGACACAGGACACATTTAACTACAAACCTCCAGAGCGTTTTCCAGACACCTTTGCCACTCATAAGCGTAGCGCTCGCTCTCCTGCAACAACAACAGCACAATATTATCTCAACTGAACACGAAGGCAAAACACAACAGAACAGAAGAAAAGTTTTATTCTGTAGGTTTTTACATTCCTGGGTATTGTGCTAAAATTTGGTGGTTAATAAAAACGTCAACATTCGGTGCATTTAATGACCCCCCCCCTCACCTCCACCTCCCCAGTCAGGTCCTTGTACTTGTCCCTGATGACAGGCAGAGCGGGCTTTTCGTTTAGGGTGTTAGACCGGTCTCTGAAGGGCTGCTCTGGAGCCGGAGATGGAGGCGAACGCCCAATCTCCTTGTCGCCCAAACTGTGACTGCGTTTGTGGGAGCCTGAGGCGAAGACAGGAGAGAAAGGTGGTGTGAATAATGCTAGCAAGAACCACAAACACATATATAAACTTTATTTTTGTTGCTCTATATCAGTTCAGCAACTCATGGCAATGACTCATTTTGAGATATGCACCTGTTTGTTTGCAATCATTATACTTCCATTCTGTTGCGGTTAATTCCTCCCGGACAAGGACAGCATGAGTAAATACTTAATTTGTGACAAACAATAATTACGTACAAAACAGAGGCACAAATGTGCAGGTATGAATTATTCATAGAGACTCACAGACGGACAAATCCTGGCAGGGTACCACAACAAACACATGCTAAACCCAGACTATTCCAGTGGGGCTGGTTGTTAGTGTGTGTGTGAATGTGTGTGTGTGTGTGTCCAGACGCAGGTAATCCACCCCCAACCCCTCCACCACCCACAGAGACATGCGTCATCCTCCCCACAAACCAGAAGCCCCACCATGATCAGATTACTGTTCCACTGGGCGATGAGGAGTAAAGTAAAGCCCTTTCTTCACACAAATTAAATCCAGCACAGGGAGATAAATCTGTGGGGCAAATGGGCTTTTATCACAGCACAGGAAATGCTAATAGATTATACGTGTAACATGACACCAGCAAACAGCAGTTAAAAAACGAACAGCCTTTTTTGTGGATACGGTTAATTTCTGCTCATGGATTTGTTGGCCTCTGCTAATCCATCTCACTAGTCACTGCCATTAGAGCTGGGCTGTCATCTCAACAGTGCCATCTAATGTCTGACAGCTTTATTACAGATAAGATCTGCCTAACAAGCAGGAGTGGGGTGGGTAAAGATGCTTGAGCAAAGTGTTGTTTTGCCATTTTAAAGCCAATGCAATTAGCCAGTGGAGTCCGAGTTTGAATTAAAAAAATGTAATGTCTGGTTACAATTTTGACATTAACATCATATTATTGTGTTAAAACTAACTGAATTATTGGACAATAGGTTAACTCACATTTTCATTACACATAGTTTTAACAATTTATCAAGCACAATTGCGCATATTTTCTTACCCCAGCCTCTAAAATATGTATTAAAATCATTGTAAAGAGATTAACCAATTTGAAGACACCATCTTGGATTCTGGTAAACTGGCATTTTTCAATTAACTAACACTTTTAAAAAAAAATGACTTTGGGCTGCACTTGTATTAATAGATGTAGTCAAATTGAGAGTTCTAAGAATCCAACATGATGGCACAGTGGTGAAAAACATTGTTAGTTATACTTTTATTGTATATACATATTGTTTTATGATGATGACTCACCTTGAACAGATAAGTCAAAGGTTGCCAGTTCATTCTTGATCATCTCCTCACTGGACTTGACATTGGCCTGAGCACTGGCTTTGAGGAAGTCAGACTTGCCAAATTTAGGCTTGTCACCCTGGAAGGCTCCAAACTCATCAGAGGCCTCACTCTGGTTTCCCTCCAAGCCCACCTCAGCTGTGGCGGCAGGCGAGTCAGACTTTTCAGAAACAGTGCTTGCAAAGTCCCCAAAGTCATCCTCTGCATCGACACCACCTTGGTCGCTGGAGCCAAAATCTGCAAAGGCTTCAAACTTGTCATCTGTCGATGAGCCATCTTCATTCGGGAAGGAGGTTGCAATTTTTGCTACAGAGCTGCTTGAGAGGTTTTCGCCGCTGCCAAATGTAAGCTCCTTTCTCTGTGTTGGCACTAAAGATGGAGGGGAAGGTCCTTCCAAGCCCTGCAGCTTTCTGACTTCCCCAGGCAGACATTCCTCTCGGTCTGACCAGTCATAGCTGGCCAGGGTGCTGAGGCCTGAAGTCCCAAAGGGGTCAAATTTCATGTCATCTCCCTCTGTAATGACAACACAGACATTCGAGTGGTTCCTAGAAATAGCACAGTTACTGTCATGATAGGCTGCAGATTAATGAGCCTGGATGAGAGACAGAGATTTTTGTTGGATTATCACTTTGTCATTTATCTGTTGTTCAAATGATGGCTCTTTTCTCCTGCTGGGAATTAGATCTTGAGACAGCCTTGTAGATTTAATGGGTCATTAAAGGGTCAGTCCACCTGAGCTACAAATTTTTTCACTTACCTCTACTGGTGTCTGGCCATGCCAATAGTCTTATTTTGACTGCCCAGGTTTCGATACATTTGTCTGACATTTCTGCCTCCACTCCAAAACAGTGGAGGTAGATGTGAAATTTTGTGGTAATTGTTTATGGTGCTCAAAGGACTGAAAGTCACACTTCAAAAAATAGATATTTCCTAAAAACAATGTCATAAGCCAACCTGCATCTCATTGTTGACAATTTTCACTGCCACAACTTTCAACCAAAGAGATACTTCCTGTGAAAATGGTCCTCAGTGGGCTAACCTGAATATTGCTTTTTGGGAGAGAAATTTATTAAAATCTCTAAAATATAATATTTCAATCCTCTAACCACCACAGATGTAATAATAGTCACATCGATAGTACTGGGAACATTGTCAAAGCTGAACAGACATCTCAAAGTTTGTGCAAAAAGTAGACGTTATTACAGGAAAGGGAGAAAACACTTTCTGTGATTTGGGAAAACTAAATACTCTAAGTTCATTGCCATCCTGTGTAGTACTACCTATGCCTCTGCGTCAGCAGTGCAGGAATAAGATCATGTGTATCACTGAAGGACCCTCTGACCATTTTTTTTGTAATAAGATGTGAAAACCAATCCTGCAATACACAAGCAATCACGGACATCATAATTCACTAATTCATTATTGTGTTAGCACTTGGATCATTCTTGTATTGTATCAGTAATAATACCTACTATGTTGGTGTAATACATTCTGTTCCACATTTTTGAGAGTTCCATTTGATAAATTATCTTGCAAAGGGTAAACAAGTTGTTTTGATGTCTGAGCTGAATCATGTTTATAAGAAGAAAATTACTACCATCATTTTACTGAAACACAATGAATGCAACACTGTTTTTTTTATGGTGGACAGTTCCTCTATGTGTTGACACTTGCTGTTTCTGTTGGTGACAGCATCTATAAAAGATCTTTCTGTTTTCTACACTGTGTTGTGTTGACAGAGTACGGTTTGTGATCAATTTCTTTATGACTAATGCGAACTGACAGAGCTTGCAGTTTGCACACATCATTCAATGCTTAGTATTCAAGTCTCCCTCTCCATCTTTCTCACACACTCGCAAACACACAAATCAAACTTGTTGAACCCTTCTTATTTTGCAAGACAGAAGCCTCACATACAAAAAGCAATTTGTGAAATTGACAAGGACCTACTGCTGTAAGCATTGTGTCATTAGATCAATTTACGGCTTCTCAAGAGAGAAAAGGAGAAAATAAGACGGTACGCATTTCAGCAATACCAACAGTAATATTTATTACGACAACATGAGTAGAGAGAAAGAGAGAAAGGTCACAAAGTACTGTGAAAGAGGTCTATCATTACAAGAGGTTTTTCAAACTTACACTTGTAAAATTAGATTTCAGTCATTTTGAATACAAGGGCATGCAAAGTCAGAAGAAAAGGAAGAAAACAAACAGCGAGAAGGTAAAACAAAGATAATTTGAGAATATAGAAGCAGAAATCAGAATGAGAAGGCACATTCACAGACTAAAATCAGTTATTCTGGGGAGATGACAAACTTTGTTTTACTATTTGAATGTAAAGCAACAGGTGTTTAGGAAAAGATATGAATACAGAACACTTGGAAAGCTAGGTTCAAAAGATAATTCAAAGATCAAGCCCAAGGCAGGAAGCATTAACCCTTTGAGGACCTGAAGGGGAAACAGGTAGAGCATCCCAAAAATGAATGCTTATTTGAAAAAGGCTGTGTACAAACTGCATTTTAGGAGCAGTGAGGACTTAAAAGCCACAGGTAAAGAGGCTGCTATATTTATATTATTTGCATTTATCTGCATGTAAAATGTAAAATGGTGTTGTTTCAAGCACTCAAAGGGTTACAGAGAAAAAGAGGGCCACCTTTACACCTGATATCCCAGAAAGGGCCTTCATTTACATCCAATCACAGATGCAGATACAGATTTAAAGAGACAGTATCCTTTTCCTCTTGCTACGGTAGTTGTATGTCACAGCAGGCTAATGCGCACAAACTCTTAAGATCCCCTTAATAACAGCACATTATTATTACTCAAGACAACAATGTTTACTTTGCAAAGTTAACCTAAAATATTTCAATTAACATGTTAATCTTACTTAATACTGTAGGCTACATTTAATTTACATGGTTGGCAATCACAGCAATATCAAGGAATCTGTCATAATAAGAGCTAATACTTCTGTGATAAAAATACACTATTAAATCTGTATGAATACATTTTTTTCTCTGATAAAAACAACTTGCAATAATGTTATGCATAAAAATGCTATCAGGTATTATGTTCTTGTCAATTTCACAAATTGAAAGGCAGGCACACTGCAGGAAAAAGCAAGGCAGGAAGGGTAATACTAATTTCATCATAATGTTCTGAGAGAGCCAAACTGTAGAGCCACACATGATAATTCATGCTGCAATATCACAGATAACGGTGAAAAAAAGGGAGAGAGGAAAAAAAAATCTGATTCCTTTCGGGCTCTTAACTCAAAAGGAACCTCACAAAAGAAATACTGTCTCTTTAAGCTTACATGTCCGGAAACACAGTGCAAAGCATGGTGAGGTGCTCAAACTGCTCGGCCTGCTACACTTTAGCAACATGTTAGTCCCAGAGCTTTCCAAGATTAAGAACACTGGATAAAAAAAAGGTGGAAGGGGACTGTAGCGCAGCTGTTACATTAATGTAAAAGCTTCTCAGGAATGTATTGATGTTAAACTGGGCACAGTCTTTGCTCAAACAGCAAAAGTGTATCTGTTTTGCTGCTGACCGTTTGAACACATCATCTTACTGTGCCGGTACAGAGGGGCATATTTCAGGTTAGTCAAAGTTCGACCACTGTCCATAAACTGATATAAGGCAAAGGGGATGTTTACATTATAATTTATAATTTCCTTTGATTAGAAAAGGGAATTCTAAATTTCTTGGATGAAATGATATGGTGAACATGTTGATTAATTAAGAAATAATGGATATGTTAAATAATAAAAGGTTCTTTATATGAGATTTTAAACATTTATAATCAGAAAACAACTATTTGCTTTGTAAAGTTACGGTGGAGTAATGGCATCCTGAGCAGAGACAGGAATAACACTCCTTTTGTGTGTTGTTATCCAAGCTCTTTTGTTCTTTGTTCTGTCAGCAGGACAACCATGTGTGCATGGAAGTGCATGTGAATTCCTCCCTGTGAAAGTGTCTGTGATACCAACATATAGTGACCTCCCAAACAGAATTGTAAAAGGAAGATGCAAAGTGTGGTTCAGAACAATTAGCTGAAGGCATTCACTTAACTGAGACCATCAAGCTTCAGCTCCCTGAAATCTACTCAAAGTTTTAGCCAGCTTGAGTAAGATGGTTGGCTAGCAAAATATATTTAAATAATTTACAATAGCTTAGTTCTAATAATCTATGAAAGTGATAATTAGATCTCTTTACATGGTTTTAGGCTGCTTGGCAGATTCAAGAAATCACTCCTTAACAAGCTGACTGTCACTAATGTACAGCCAGGATACAACAGTGTGTTGTGTTGTGCCAAAAGAGCCAAAGTATTTTCATATATAACTCAGTAAAGTGGGGATTTATTTCAACCAAATCAGAGTTTGAAGATTGTTGGAACACTGCAAAAGACTAACCCAAAATTGTTTTGGTAAGTTTCATTCTGTTTCTGATGAATGAAGTGTGTGAACTACAAAGTAAAATAATTTCTGAAGTCAATTGAGTCTGGGGGCTTGGAGGAGAGTAATAAAACAGCTGTTTCTAGTTTGGTGGGAGGATTGGTCAATTTATTTTGGTCTGAGATACTGGTACCATAAAGCGACAGCTAGCAGCATTGAATATCATATATAGAACCTTTAAAACTTAGAAAGAAATGCTGTCTGTGCAGAAAGTTGAATATGTAAGTAAAAAGGTGTCACTGTTGTCAGGTGAGGGCTCTGTTTTTAGTAAAAACAAAATACAAAGCTTACCATTCCAACTAAAATTGTGATTTATATTGCTATCACAAAACTAATTGCATTTGAATTTTTTTCACATCCTTCAGCCCTGGATGCGGGACTTTCACCTGACAACAATTACACGCCGCCTCCTGTGACATTTAGTCTTGATTTTTTTTTTTCTGTGAAACATGAGCCATGACATAAAAGGTGAGATGCTTGATGAATAAATGATGAGCCCCGGGGAGGAGGAGGACATTGAAGGGCTGACATGGATATTACTTAATTTTTTACTGAAATAGTCAAGGGTTGATTTCCTTTGAATTGATTCAGCAACAGCAGGTAATAGGTAAACTTAAGGTCCACTTTCATGGACTTGAGGTAGGGGTGAAAAAGCCTTGCCAACATTACGGAAACACCTTTAAGTTATAGGCTTGTTTGAATCAAATAATACTGCATGTGAAGTCTGAAATACTGCAGCATAATACTGAAATCTGACATACACAAATGCACACACTCAAATTCAAACACTCTGGCCTAAAACTTATATTGCATCCAGGTACAATGTGCCATACATAATTTGCTGCTTTTATGACACAAGTCACTGTTGCTCAATTGCAAAATAGTTTCTTTACTAGTGTTGTGTGCAATGTGTCCTAATTATGGAAACATTTAATTTGCAGATAATTTAAATTATATCATCTGGTATGCATTCAGCACAAACCAAATATAAACAGTTAAAAATGTGAATGACGGTTTGCAGAACATGCCATTGGTAAGCTGTAGCCACCCGTGCGAATCCTGTGATTAGAATAAACAAGAGGATTATCACTGCAACATCCTCATGTACTCGTCTGTATTCAAGTCAAACTCTCTGTTGACAACAACAGCACACACGCACACACACACAGACAAAAGGTACACTGAAGGGAAGCGAGATGTCTGCCGTTGTAGCGTGGACACAACAAACAGGGACCTTATCCGAGTAACACAGACAGCAACCTCGAACTATGACTGCCAACACATCAAAACCAGGCACTCATCATCATTTGTAAATAAATAGAGATATGGGCCAGGACCTTTCTGAAAGCATAGAATATTAGAAACAGGGAGCAAGGGATGGGACTATGGACATTAAAAGAAAAGGCTGAAAGGAACTAAGAATTCAAATTTATACTTAAATAAATATATAAATAAGATGGAAAGATGATTGATGAAATGTAGAATGAAAGATGTGATGTATTCAATCTGATATGTTATTCTTGTAGAATCATTTGAACATATTCAATTCAATCAGGACCTTATTACCTGCCCATCAACCCCTTTGTTTGGTGGTCACAAGTGGGCACTGAGAAGGAGAGGCCACTGCTGGCCTTGGATTTTTTTAGTGTGTGTGTGACTGAATGGGGCCTCACCAGAGCAATCGCACTAGTTCCTCACCTGTAGCAGGGGGCTGGTGGGCCGATAGACCCGGTAAATCCAAAGAGCTGTCCGACATCACATGTTTCAGGTCTCCGCCCATATCCGAGAGTTTCATGTCCAGCTGAACTGACAGTGCGTCCTCTGAGTCGTCCTTTCCTACGCTGCTCCCCCCGATGGATGGGAGGTCAAGGGACTTTACAGACGCAGAGTCCTCTTTGGCCTGTTTGAAAGCGGCCACCTTGTCCACCAGAGTCTTTTCTGAAGCCCCGAGCGCCGTGCAGAACTTCGAGGACTGAAAGTCGGCAAAGTCATCTGTGTCACTTTTGAGGGAAGAAAAGGAGCCACCGCCACTCTCCTTGGTGTCATCATAGGCCAGGCCTCCCTCCAGAGACAGCTGTTTGAATACATCGTACTTGTCTGAGCTCTGCTGAGGCCGCTGTTGAGTGGAGGTCTCCTCATGAACTCCCACGCTGCTCTCACTTTTAGGCTCCCCACCAGAACTGCCAAACGCCATAAAGTCTGCAAAGTCATCCTGAGGTGCAGCCACAGCACCTCCTGCTGCTGGAGCTGGAGCACCATCAGAGGAGGAGCCAAAGAGGGCAAAGTCCCCAAAATCATCTGCACCTCCCCCTGGAGGTTTGGCTCCACCTGGCAGGAGCACGAGAGAAGGGGGCACAGACACTGATGGGAATGTACTGGGTTTTGTCTCAGTTGGGGCAGGAACAGAAGGAGCAATAGAAGAGAAAAGGTCCAGGTCAGCCATGTTAAGAGGATTTTTGGACTGAGAAAGAGACACTGCTGGCTGTTGCTGCTGCTGTGGTAGATGTTGTAGAGACTGAGAGTTTGGGAAAGCAGATGGGAAGGCAGGCTGAAAGATCTTGGCCTGTTCTGAGGGGTCTAGTGGAGAGACGCTGTCGGCGGTTTTAAAGTCTGTGAAGCCATCATCAGCGCTGACAGACTTGAAATCTGCAAATCCTTCCCCTGTGAACCAGAGAGAACAATTTGAAATCATAAAAGATGTTTCTCATGGCAGAGAGGCAAAGTTGGAAACTGAAAGGAGACGATAAAGCCTCAGCTGCACCAGCCATGATTCTGTTATTTACAACCCAAAAAAAAGAAACTGTGTGTGTGGATTGGTTACTGCTCTTCCACATGCTGAAATAGTCTTCTGAAGAACTTTGGGCTGAAGTATCAAAGAACAGCACACATCACTGCATCAATTTAAGACACACTAACAAGCAATGAAACTATTCAAACTGGAACAGAAAATGAAAGAGCAACTCTGCAAAAAAAATTCCATCTTAACAAGTTATTTTGTCTTCCAATGTTTAACAAATCCTTTACATTGCAATATTTCCCAGTAAAGTAATAGAGGCCAGCTTGCTTAATGATATTTCAGCATCTTTGTTTTTTGCACTAGTTACAGCAGGCTAACTAACACATTTATAAATCTTAGACTTTTTTGGGGGGACTGACCCAACACAGTAGTATTTATGTCATGTTTTTTGTATTACTTTTTAAATACGATTTTTAAAACTCAACAGAAACTGACACCACCAGTTAAGATGGTTAATTTTTTTGCATTGATAAAACTTCTCATAGGCTGAGCTGAAGAAACATTTTGAAACAGAATCTTTATGACTCACAGTTTTAAAATGTGTCACGTGTATCATCCACATAGAAAAAAGTCAAAATACATTTTTGAGTTTCAGTAGTTTGTTAATCCACTGTGGTAATAATATATGCATGGACTGAAACAGAAGCTGCTCACACTGCTGGTGTACGGTGAAGAAGAGATAACTAATGGGCTCATTAAGGAGATGGAGCCTGACAATGCCAAGGAAAGGTCACCGCAAAGCATGACTTACTGGAGGTGTAAGAGTTGTCCCCATCGGAAACTGTTCTAATGAAACAGGGACGGGAAACACACTGGTATCAACACTGCAGGCTTGCAAAACAGGGTACAGTGTAAACATTGAACTATGGTAACCTAACAGCTTTATTCAAGTTAGAAAATGTTATGAAAGTTTGATTCCCAGTGAAATTTACACAAATGTTCTCTTTCCTACACTAACAGAAAGATTTGTTTACTATGGAGGCTGATATAGTGTTTTTGAAGGTCTTTTTTTCTGTCCTTTCAACCTGTGCTTGTAGGGACCATCTCAGAGCCCAAAATGTCCTCTTTGTGAACTGGCAAAGAGACCAAGGGGGTCTGACTCAGGAACACCAAAATATGTACTTATAAACACCAATGGAATGCTTGCTAATGTAATGTAACAGTGTATTATAGACACGGGGATAGACTTGAATGAGTAAAATCGGGTCTGAGTTTCTTACCGACTTGTTTCTTGTCAGCAGGTTGCTCGAGCTGTCTGAACACACTGTATTTGTCTCCAATATCTGGATCACAACAAATAAAGAAAAATAGGAAAAGTATGAACAGAAAGTACAATATATTTAACATGCTGGCAGTTGTTGTCTTAATGCAGGTTGCTATGGTACTATGTAGTGTCCAAAGACCAAATTAATACTGAGTTAATAAGAAGTTAAAAACCTTTCAATAAAACTGCAATCTCAAAGCTGCCTTAGAAATGTTTCCTCTGCGTTATGATTTACATAGACTTTAAACTACTACAGGTAACCCTCAGAGAACAATATTCAATATGAATTAAAATGCTGGGTTAAGTGGATGAAAAGGATAATGTTCCAGAATCTGTGAAAAAAAAGGTTGCACTATTCCTCTGCTGTGTCATGGTGAAATGTGTGGAAACACATATGCATGATGAGCCATCTGAGGTGATGATGTCAGGGAGAAGTGGGTGGTTTGTTGTTAAAACATCTGAAGATCATATTTTTTTCTTCTCTAGCCAGCTTTATATTTATTTCTATAGTTACTCTGGACAGAGCTTATAATGGAGTGAAGACAGTGTTCCAAGCATATCACAGAACGTATTGTGAGGCGTAGAGGGTACCTGAGGCAGGGGGTGTGGGCTCTGCAGGCTGATCCACGGACAGCTGCTTGAAGACGGCGTACTTATCAGAGGATGTGACAGAGGCAGAGGACGAACCAGAGACTGGAGTCAGCATGGCAGATGTACTGCAGGGACACAATGGCTACAGTCAGACATCTAAAAGAGTAGGGTTCAGTGGTAGAGCTTAATTTCCATAAGCTGTCTGAACTGATTAAACATTTGCACTGAGTTTAAGTTTGGAGATTGAAAGGCTTTTCCATTTTTAAAGTCCTAACCATCATGGTGACAATAGATGATGCAAGCTGAAGGTATTTTTAATCTATGCCTTTCCTTCATTCATGTTAAGACAAAAAAAAGAAAGTGTCAAACTTAAGGAGGTGGGTCTTATTAGTATTTGTCTGCTGCCATATACTATAAATGACTGCTTTGACTGACATCTTGTCTACTTATCATTACAGTCTGTCAATGTTTGGTGTGATGTTGTTATGATTTTAAGAAAGGTCTTCTTTACAAATTAAACATTTATGCTGTTTCTTAAACACATCTCATCCAATCCAGGCACAGGCAACTCAGCCTGTCTGAAGTTATAATGCTGCCAAATTCTGCCAAATGACTTCCAGACCAATACAAACCAGCTCTGTGCCAGTGTTTGCAAGCCTTCTTTTAGTTTTTTCAAAAAAAAATCAGTTTGGAATTTTGGAAAACATTATTATTTTCTTCCTTTTGCCAGAGTTAAATAAAATGACTCATATTACTTTCACGTCTATCAGCTGAAATTTAAGCTACAGCCAGCAGCTGGATAGCTTAGCCTTGCTTAGCCATAAAATCTGCCTATAAGCACCTTTACAGTTTAGTTCATTAATTGACATGTCTTATCTTGTTTGTTTGATCTTTACAAAAACGCTATTTTGCAGATTTTCTAAATTACTCAGACATGCTAGAAAGTGATTAGTTAGTGAGCTTTCAAGGTGCTGGCAAGCAAATTTGTTAACTTTGGACAGAGCTTATTTCCTCTATGTTTTTGCTGAGCTAAGCTAACTGGCTGTTTTTGGTAGTTTATAATTTTCCATTCAAACATGAGAGAAGTATTGATCTTCTCAACCTATTATCAGAGAGCAAATGTACATATTTTGCATCAGATGATTTCCTTTAAGCGAATGTTGTTTCAGTACAGATGTATCGCAAGCAAATGAAAATGACATGATAAACATTCTTGTTAAGTTCTGATCTTGCTGTGAGATACAAAAAACAGAGCTAAAATACCAAATATAAAAATCTTGCTGAAAAGTGTAAAAGCAGCTGTCCTGATGACATATTAGAATCAAGTACGGAGGGAAATCATAAAGCACACACTTTCCAGTAAATACCAGTTTCCTCAAGCCTGCTCTCTGCAAGACATCTGACAGTAAGTTATGCCTGCCAGTTCAGGCTGGCAAACCAACATGAGCTTTTCAGCCTCTCATTTAATTAGCAGAAGTCGCAGACTGGGGGGAATTCTTGTTACATTGCTGAAACAGTCAGAAGTGTATGTTTTCAGGGAAGAAATAGGAGTGAGATATAAAATTATTCTCGCTGTCTTTCGATGGATAATTGCCTTTCAGCTTCCTCTCAGTTTAAAGGACGATCTGTCCATACGGGCTTAGAAAGTAATAAGAAGAAATTAGCTTATCTACTATCCACTGAAATGAATTTATTAAGAGATGACCAAAACCCCTATTTTGTGGAGGTTATTATGAGATATTAAGACAAAGTATGTGACTGTATAGTCTCCAAAATAGACTATGCAAGACACAAGCATTATGCAGCATCGCTAAGCTATAAATAACCCATGAGGGCTGAATACTGGACCCTCATCGCTGCAAACATTTCTTCAAGAAAGTAGGAGTAGTTAAAGTGCAAAAGGACACAGAAATAATGAGGAACACCGAGGAAACATATTTCTTGTAAACTACAGCTTGGGCTTTAAAAGACATAGCTTATTATGCAAACTAGAATGAAAAAGTGCAGATCTACCGAGCTTCTCCACTGCACTGTACCTGTTTTGGTGCTGTGGTGTAATGGTGGTGGGAAAACTTCCACTTGACTCCCCCTGGAACTCAGTAAAGGCTTGGTCTCCTGCTCCTGCCTTCGGAGCCTCCTGGAAGTCCTGGAAGTCATCGTCATCACCTTTGGTCGCCTGAGTCAACAACGAATTGGTTATTATGATGTGAATTATAAACAGCTAATGTAGAATTCACAACCAGTATTGTTACCTGTGCAGGAGGGAAAGTGGCAATGAAGTTAGTGTTCGTGGGAGCTTGAGCCTGTGCGGCGGATGTCATGGCCATGACTGATGGTGCTGGTGTGGGCATGGCCATGGAGACCTGGGGCTTGGTCATCATGGGCTGCTGGTGCTGAGGCATGACAGGGGCCATTGCCATAGCCAGGGCTGGCAGGTTGGGCACTGGGGGAGAAGGGAACTGACTGAGGATTTCCACATTCATCGCTGGGAGGCCACTCTGAAACAAAGAAAAAAGGTTTAAAGGACATTATCACTGTTTCTCTTCTCTTCGATAACATATTGAATTTAGAGCCAAGACAGAATGACTGTACCACTGAACTCAACTGATGCTCAAAAACTATTTAAAGCAAATTGAGCGTAACATTTCATTTTAAAGATATTTAAGGGGTTTATTTCTCTCAAGAAACAAGGCGTTATAGCTGAGATCCACAAATGGTCTGAGGAGGCCAAACATACTGTAGGTTAAGGTCTTTTCATGGGGTTTGTTGAGAAATATCTAGAATGATGACAACCTAATTTGGAAAGAGGAAGTTTCAATGTTTTAAATTTTCATTCTGTTAAAATGTTACAAATAAAAGACAGATTTCTATCACTCACAGGTGTAAGTGGCTACTCTGAACCTGTTTCATTTGATGCCATCATGTATTCACTGAGCTTGGAACAAAAGACCGATGTTTGCATATAAATTATTCAATCAAGTCAAGATCTTTTCGAACAGATGTCACAGGCATCCTCTATAGAATAAACTTTTTCTCCTTGCTAGAGAATGCTCCTTCTTGTGCTTGTGTTTTAAAGGCTCTTGAAGATTTACATCTCAAAAGGTGTCTTATTATTCCTAGCATGGAAGCGGCGGCATGCAGGGTTTCGTGAGCTGCTTGCAGATTTGCATCGTCCCAGGGGTGATGGTGACAGACCCAGGCTAAGGATGATAAGAAGCCTCCTGCCAAACTCGGCTGATGGGAACTCAGACATATCTTCAGCTTACAATGCTTCACAAGCCCTGGACTGATTCACGGTGCTGCCACTTTCTCCCTATTTCTAGCTAAGCCTAATTTCAGTTGCAGTTTATGGTGAGGCTATGTGAAAGCCACAAGGGATGATTAGTGAAGTCGTTCTAAGTGGATAATTTGTTTTGACTTCAGTGTTTACCTGCGCCACACCAATTAGTGCAAGTACAGTGTAGAGCTCCTCCTTGGTAAGCATGCCAGGTGTTGTGCGGTTGGCTGAGGCCCAGATTTGCCCCAGTGCTTCCCTGGGAAGACCTGACGACATTAGTATTGGGTAGAGTTTGGCTGTGTCTATCCCTGCTTGAGTCATGGTGAATTCAAGAACCTTTTTGAACATTTCTAGAAGAAAGAAAAACAAAAAAGAAAAAATTCATTTATGCTAGAAATTGACATATCTAAGGTTAACAACTATATGCAGAATTACATTAGGAATTTATAGTGTATTTTTATTTTCTTTTACAAAACAGAGCACAATGTCAAATATGAATATATGAAATATTGTATTGGAGGTATCCCAGTAAAAATGTTTACCTGGGACAAGGCTGTCATTGTAAACCCAGGCTGGCAGCATGGGCTGGATGTGCTCTTGCTGTGGGTACACACCAA
Organism: Acanthurus lineatus; assembly: GCA_029814665.1. NCBI lineage: Eukaryota > Metazoa > Chordata > Actinopteri > Acanthuriformes > Acanthuridae > Acanthurus > Acanthurus lineatus. The sequence goes on along the minus strand of JAPZDV010000024.1, from coordinate 18,978,477 downwards.
CACCTGCTGTCACACACACACACACACACACACACAAACACAAACACACATACACAAACACAGACAGAGTTAGTTATGATAGCAAAGCCCTGTCCAGGCATACGAGTTGCCAAGCCTCTTGGCAGCTGAGCCCTGCTTGAATCGAACTCGACAAAATCATACACCTGATGTCTGGAAGGCTGGGTGCAGATGTAATGCTCCCATGCACTGAATTACAAGCATTCTGCCACGTCAGACATCTATAAATCAGTCTGCAAGCCATTTTAGGCATCAAGGAGAAAGGAGAGAGGAGACTGCCTTGGAAGAAAAATACCTAAAAATGTAATTTAACTTCTGACATTGACCTAAATAAAAAAAATCCACAAAAAAACTAACAAACACTAGAGGAAAAAAAATGCTATGGCTCATTTTAAGTCCATAACACTCGTCTGCAAGGCATTTGTTTACTCAGGCAGCCACTTTGCACATAATACTTCCATCAGTCTTGGGCAGTTAAATGAATCTTGTTATTATAAATGTCCCTGGTTCCCATGATCAGCCTCTATATTTCCCTGGATGTAACGGACACAGACAAACAAAAAACAGCACAAAGGAGTAGCTGAACAGCATGCACAATCAGCCCTACATCAGATTATGTGGGGCCCCAGTGGCACCTGCCAGTCCATGCGAATCCCTGTTAAACCAAAGCAGTCAGCATGCACCAGAGGTCGTTCTCTGTGAGGGTGTTACATAGCGAGGGAACAGACGGCAGCTTATTGAGTCAGCAGGTATTACCCCGGGACCGCGACAGACACAGTCCATTTCCACAATATGTGCAGAAAGTGCCAACATGAGAAGGCCCCTCTAATGAGATTTGGCCTGAAGTGACAGAAGTATGAAGCGGATAGAAATAAGAGCAGAGACTTGGCTTAGGAGAAGATATAAAAAAACCAGAGAAAGATACCTCAAAGACACCACCAGTCCATAATAATCTCAGAGGTGAAGAATATGTCAGTAGGATTTCATTAGCAGCCCATAGGCTACAACAGTATGATGGACAGTTCAGAATTTGATCTAAATTAATTACAAAACTAAGAGATTGTGTAGATTAAGCAATTATAATAGATTAGGAGTAGAAATTTTCCCCCAAGACAGAAAAAAAACTACTGCCTGTATCATGTGTTAATACTGCAGCACAGCAAAGGAGAGAAGAAGAAGCTATAAAGTCTAAAAAACAGGCACTTCTCTCACCACTCTCACTACTGGTTTGAGGAGACGAGTCAGCAGCTGATGGGGGGACACTGGGTGCTGACAGCAGGGCCTCTGGTGGCTTTTCTGTGACGAAGACAGAACTCAAGTCCTCAGGGGCCGCAGCCCAGTTCCTGGATTTAGTGCTGGATTGAAACTGGGTTGAAACTTTAGCTCTAGGACCCATTTCAGCCAAACTCTGCTTGGACTTAAAGCTAACCTGGGCCGTCTTATCAGCTGTAAGATCACACGAGGAGAATAGCTTCTCTTCCAGGGAGGGGCCTGGAGGGATGAATGAGGACAGGGTTCTTGATAATACATTTGTTTTAAACAGCGGTTTTTCTTTAAAGCTGACAACCATAGTTGACGCTATATTTTGGGGGATATTTATGAAGCATTCGTAGCCCTTTTATAGGTACTGAACAGCCATTTTCTGAAAAACATTTTCTGTAATGGTCAGTTGGGAGAAAAGTTGAATACTGGAGTGATTTGTCTAAAATAAAGCAACCAGCGATACTTTCTAAGTCCTGTAATGACATTTTAATTGTTTACAAAAAACAATGGTAAAAGAGCAGAGAAGTTACAAAATCTGATGAACTTAAGAACTGGAGCTTGACTCAGCTGTAGTCTTGGATAATACCACAAAATAGAAAAATGTGATGACAAAGAAATGTTATGCCCCACATGAAACTTGGAACAGGTTTAGTGAATATTCCCCTCTATGTGAAACTGATATTTGGTTTACTGCAACACAGTTTGTTTTTTCTGCACTATAAGCAACAATCCTGAATTACTGTGCTACTGTGTTGGGCTTTATTTATGACCATTTAGGCAGCTTTAAATTTTTTATGCAACATACAATTTTGGTTTTCCATTATCTGATCAAGAAACACGTCTTCATGTCCTACATCAAGCTGCAAAGTATATTTCTATTGTATCTTATCTCATCTGTCAGAGGCATGTGTGAGAACATCTAATCTGCTTATTCCAGATGCTACAACAACTAGGTCAGAAATGTCTCAGAGGATTGGGGGATGATACTCGATGGAGAGCTAGCTGTTGCATTTTTCTGGACAGAAGGTGATCTCTGTCCTATCATTTGCAGTCTAGAGACTGAGAGCTGTCACAGAGCAGCTGCTCATCCCAGAGATTAGACAGCAGATGGCCCATGAGAGTGACAGTCCCCTATTAGTGCACAAACCGAAAACGAACTTGGTATCAATGGTGGATTCAGCTACTATATTGATAAACCCTACTGAGAAACTGTCTGTCTTTAAAATGAGGAGAGAAGTTGGATTCCTTGTTTATTCTGCATCCTTGTTTGTCTACTCTGTAATGTCTGGTAGCTTTAAAGGTTTATGTAATGAGGCCAGGCCATCTGCTGTGCTGGCTGCATGCTTTCACACAGCAACAGTGGCCAAAATCAGCACATGATGTCTAAAATATTTGCAATATAAGAAAATATTTAGCATCAGCAACAAAAGCAGCAGTGCAAGTTCAAAAAAAAAACAAAACAAACTACAGGTTCTTTCAAAGTGGAAATGGTTGAGTATAAATTTTAAGGACTGGGAGGGAGGTGTCAATAAAGCAAAAGAAGAGTTACCTTGAAATGTAGATTGGGAGCTGGTGTTGACAGCAGAGTGTTGGGAGACAGTGGGGATGGACACAGAGGCAGGGAGGGACTGAGGGATGGGGGAGGAAGAGGAAGGCAAACCTGTCCTCAGGGAAGGTGGTGAAGGTTGTACTTGGGCCTGAGAGGAGAGGTGGAGGTTGGAGGAAGGGAAAGCATTGACAGGACCCTGAACAAAGTCACTAAAGTCGTCATCGTCCTCAGAGAAACCTGTCTTAGGGGCTGAGGATGAAGGCTGGACATGGGCCTGGGAGGAGAGGCCAAAGGTGGAGGAAGTGGAGGAGGTGGAAGGCGGAGGGAAGGAGGCAGGGGCATCTAAAGGCCCCTGAAAGTCAGTAAACTCGTCATTGTCCTCAGACAAAGCTGGGGGAAGGGAGTGAGTGGTGACAGACGGGTGTGATGGCGATGAGTCTGCAAAAATGAAGAAATAATGATGATGGCACAACACATGACACACACTACAATGGAGAATGAATCAAGTGCACATTGCACAAGTGAAACAAGACTATTATTATCAGTGCAAGACCAGAAAAGGTAGAACTGCAAAAACACCAAAATCTTTTGATAAATATCCTTTATATATAATTAGAATCACTGAAAGAAAAAAAACTTTATTAAAACAAATTATTATTATTTGACTTAAAAAATGCAACATTTTTGTAAAAATCAACAGCAATGATGATTTTTTTAAGTCATAAGTCAGCGCCAACCTGTGAGTGGCCCCTACACTTGATCACAAATGAAATCGGAGGAGTCTTAAGATGTGGTAGAAGCTGTGAAAACTACAACAGCATCAACAATGCCAAAAGAGCAACAACCAAAAAACACTGTTCAGCAGCATAACTTATTCTTGTTGTTTTAGTTTTTTTTTTTGTCTTTAGTCAAGTGAAATACTAAAGACTTATAGATGTCTAGTTTTCATGAGTTTTTTATTTGACAGATTTAAAAGTCAAATTTCAACTTTAAGTAACTTTGAGTAACCAAAGTTACTCATCACTCTTAAATTCATAAAGCATGTAACAAGAAGCTGCTAGAAGACACTGCTTCATTTCAGGCAGAAATGCAGAAATGAAGAACCTCTTCTACCTTTACTATTTTTCCTTTTATCTCAGCAAAGATTTATTAATGCCTTACTATAAATTACTGAAAAGCAATGGAATAAGGTCGGTGAAGAAAAACTGTTGTTCGAAGACACTGATCCAAGGTCAGATCTTGAACATATTACTAACAGGTGTACAGATGGCATGATAGATTGGAGAAATTTATATGATACAACAAATGTGATTAAAAATCTGTGTTGCATGTAACATACTGAGACAGAAAATTCTAATTTAGGTTTGCCTGGCTGCCAGCTGAGCAATAATCATACTGCTCTGCATCAAATCCAACTATTTTTCTCTGATGGTAGCATTTTGACAGAGCTACAGAGTGCTGATCTGCTGATGGAGGTGAGCAACAAGTTAAAAAAAATACCCAGGCGTTACATCTAAACCCACAGAGGTGAAGGTACCTGGTTTTTTGGTCTGTGACGATGGAGTGGGGTGCATCTTTGCGTCTCTGCTGAAGCCATCCAGGTTGCCTTTGATTGCCTCCAGGGCATCATCACGGCTCTTTTCTCCTGTCTGAGTACAGAACAATAGAGTATCAAGAGCCCTGAGGGTTAAAGAGATGAGCTGTGGACATGCTGGAAAATCATATAATACAAAATAAACAGTCTGTGGAGAGAGACTGACCTTCGGTTTAACACTGCTGAGCAGCCTCAGCTTCTGTTTCTGCTCCTCAAATTGTCTTCTTTTCCTGTCCTCCTCCAGCATCTTCTGCTGCTGCTCCATTCGCTTTCTAAAGGGCAGGAGGAACACACACATTATATGAAGAGAAAACTTAATAATATTCTGGAACAGGTGAGGAACAGGGCAAGGCAGAGTCACAGCTTAATTTCTACATACAGAAATCCAAGCAACAAAAGGCCAAAAGCTAATTAATAAATAAAAACTTAAAAGACAGAGACAGTGGATGTGTAGAAGGGCAAAAATGGTGCAGCTTACTGATTTCTTAAAGACAAAGACATTAAAAAAAGAAAAAATGAGAATCTCCAAATAAACAGTAGGTCGATTAGAGACCATTAATGTGTCCCATAAATAAAAAACTTATTTCTTTACATTTTGAATAGTAATAATGACTCTTGTTCTGTGACTTAAATGACAAAATTCCTTTTTTTTTGGTAATGGTTTTTCAGATTTTCTTTTAATATTTTTTAGCCTTTTTTGATAGTCGAGAGCAGAAATGAACGAGAAAAAACGAATAAATAAACATCGGAAGAAATCGAACTGGGAACATCTGTAGCCCCAAAAGCACCGTGTTGTGGTATTGCATGGTGTTGATGTTGTAGCTCATTTTAAGATTTGAATTTTTTTTCCCCATCTACCAAATCTACTGTGGAATTACTCAGCTGGTTATATTGTACACATGCAGATGTGGACATTCATGCTTACAAAACAGACTCTATACAAACAAACAAGAAGAATAACTGTGACATTACTGTAAAGATGACTTACTGGTGCTCCTCAGCCATTTGTTTCTGCATGTCAGCGGTGTACTGAGGTCCAGCAGGTCTCATACCCATGAACTGTGGCTGACCCAAGAACTGCATCCCAGGGGTCTGCATCCCAATAGCCATCCCACCCTGTTGGACACATAAAATCAACAAATAAATTAGATAAATTAAACTAATAATTAAAAATAAATTACATAAACTAATTCAAACACAAACAGCAGCTCAGAAATCTCGTTAGCATTCTAACTGTCACACTCCTTTTTCTTGTTAAAAAATGCTCACACCAAGGAAAAGCAATGCATTTCAGAATGATATTTATGGACTTAAGTCTTGAAAAAGTCAGCAGGCTGTTAATAAATTACTGGTAATGTGCTGATGTGTTTGTGGCTAGATTGATTTGGAAACAAATGGGGTTAATAGGACCCAGGCCTCCACTTGAATGAAACCATTTTAATCAATACAGGGCTACTTCAGCATTATGTACTCATTAGTGGAGACCCACAATAGCAAGTTTGTTAAAAATATTACCAACTATTGAGACAATTAAACCACAGAAACTAAAAAAAGTCAAAACCAGAATTAAGAAGAGAAATAATTATGCTGCTTGACATTCAAAAACTAAATACAGCCACACAAGCTCACCTGCATAGGCATGGCTCCTGGGGGCATCTGTCCCCCAAAGTTCATTCCCATCATGCCTTGCATGTTTGGCTGCATGACAGGAACCATTGGGAAGCCCTGCTGTTGCTGTTGCTGCTGTTGCTGCATGGGCACCATACCTGCACAGACACATACACACATTTAGGATGTACCATATTAAAATGACAAGTAACAATGCAATCAATTACTTTTTGAAGCATTTAAGAGTGCCAAATTTAAGGCCACTGAAGAACACATAAAAACAAGCCAGGAATTTGCATAAATGGCTCCAGAGTCTGGTCATGATTCAGTATTGCAAATCAATTTCCTGGACAGCTAGAAAAAGACATGGGCTCAGCAACAACCAAATGTGTTTTTCTGTTGACTACTGTGACAGCTTGGAGCAAAACAAGGAGAGTGAGGGGAAAAAACAGAAAAGTGTCTGTTTGTTTTCACAGATGCCGTGTGAGCTGACAGCCAGAGCTGAGCTGCCAGCTCCTACTGCTGCCTCCAGATGATTCACCATGTTAGGGCTCAACAGGGCCGAAATAAGTGACTTGTTTGGGGGGCTGCACACAATCCACTTTGTCTAAAAACGACATGGCTAATGGAAGCATGTAATGACCTCTTGGGTTATCAGAGTTTACTGCAAAGTCAGCAGCCTAAATAAGATAAATGTACACAGTTAATTGATAGTACATTCGAGGTGTGCAATGCATTACTTTTGGCATGGGAAACAAAGGTATGCTCAAATGCTTGCTGGTATTTACTTCCGCATAAAGACTTATCATGATCTGAAATGGAAACAACCAATTTTTAACAGGAAAACTGATGAGAGGCAGAGAAGAAACAATCAGTCCTAATTAATCTTTAATATCTGAACCCCATACTATGTTGTACATGACACATAACGACTGAACACACTCTGCCCTTGTATGTGATTAGTGAAAGTGCAAACTGTGCTTTAATTCGAAATCTAAGAAAAATTAGCCAGTACATACTTATTTCAAATATGTCTTTCAGTCTATTGTTTGATCTAAATTGAAAAAAAAGTCTCAAAACTTTACTGTCACAGGTAGTAAAATCAAGCAATTTTAGTGAGTTTTCACAAGAACCATGTAACTCAGTACTATGTCAAGATTTTACAACTTCTATTCCTTAATATCTAGTGTATAAGATGATTAGCTGTTGTAAAATGCAAACCCTTGGTAACTGATGAATCTCAAATAACAGAAAAAAATGTCTTGTAATTAAATTAAATTGGTCAAATACATTTCAAATGTACACAGAATGCATGAAAAAAGTGGTCTTGTTGACTGCAGAATAACTCACCTTGGGGCGGTCCCAGACCCCCTCCAACAGGATACATAAAACTAAAGGGGAAAAAAAGGGGAGATATAGGTGATATGATTCAAACTATGACTGAAGTACATAACACAGATAATAACATTTTAGGCCAGCTTTGATTTTACAGTCTGAGCGCATGATTCCCTGCAAGCTTGAATAATGCAAAGCATGAAGCCATTACTGCTTCATTAACTGTGCCTTTCAACACCCTCTGCATAAGTTAAGGCTGGAAATCCACTTTATTGTTTCATATCACTGGAAATTCTGCTTAAGCTTTCACTCATACTGCATCCGCACAAAAAACATTAAGACAGCAGCAGGGATACATGAACATAACATAAAACTTAAAATACAATATACAGTACAATTAGTTTTGTAGTCTTTGTAAAGTGAGAGCCATGACAGTATTTTACTAATAATAAAAATCATCAAATTTCTGACCAGTAATTGTTATTTATGCTGTATAATAATAAAAAAGAGCTAGGCTGTTAACTGCCACCCATACATGTTATTTAGAAATATAATATATATTACACTGTGGTACAATATAAAAATGGAAATGAAAAAGGTACAAGATCATTGATAAATTTAAAAGGGCTGAAAAAGTTTGAAATGACACAACTAAACAATGAATAAGAGCCACGTTTGTTATATTTGTATAGACACAACCACTAGAGACTAGCTTGTTGCTCAGTTCTTGAGGTGTCTTTTTTTGTCATCTACTGCTTTGTTGAGTCACACCACATCTGAATTCAAGGTGTATCTCATTGTGCCCCTGCTGTCATTCCAAACACGATAAATAAAAGCTGCCTTCACTACAAGCACCAAATCAGACAGGTAAAAGGAAAAATTGATCCTTTATGAGTTTGCTGTCAGCAGGAACGGATCAGCAGGAACAATACAAGATTCCGAATGAGTCTTGGTTCAGCAAACTAAATGTAGCTTTAGCTATTTGGAAAGACCAGAATCAAGGTGAATTTCCTTAACATTAAAAAGGTGCAAGGCAGAAAACTGCCAACTTGTTGCAGTCTCATTTCCACAAGCAGCTAAGACTCTGTCACTGTGTATGTGCTGAGAAACAGGCCTTTAAGAAATAATCAGAGGAAGCCTTTAAAAGTCAGCCAAGTCTGTCCTCGCCAGAGCCAACCCACACAGGCCTTCAGCTATTTGTCAAATAACTTATTACAACTCAGTTTTTCAGGCTGGAACGGATGATGCATAGACAAACAGAAGAAAGAGCCAGCCGGGTTTCTTCTTGCGGACTGACTCCAAGCTAAATTTGAGCATCTAACAGCATTCAACTAATCCAATGGGTGACTGACATTATCATAGTGATAACTTTTATACAAACACAACTGTGCTGACAGAAGAAAGGCAAGGGACACAGTGGAGCAAAGTTTAAGCATTTGCCAAAGCAATTATCCACTCCCCATGGCAAATAAGGAATAACTTTGACTTGAGTTTGATTTCTTCATGCAAAATTGTCTTTTGGGAGCTTTGCTAATTTAAAAAGTACAGTACAACTGCTGAAAACTGTACACTAGGGCTGAATATTTTGGGATTAACATTGGATGAAAGGAATGTGTGAAAGGGGTCGCTCGAAGTGATGAACCAACAGAGAATTATTACCTGATTCTTTAGTTCCTCACAACTTTACAGAACTTGATTGTGCCTTTTACTTTTGATTTCTGGTCAACAACCTTACTGTTTGTTCAGCCTGAATGCTCTCATCAGTAATGTTTTTTGACAGCAGTAGGCAGCTGCTAACTAATACTACCTGTTACTCTTTTCCTGGTAAAATGCCCAGCAGCCATCTTTTGTTTTAGTTAGAGTCTGATTAGAAATTTTTGACTTTCGCTTGTTAAATGGTATAACATAGCTGGATGAGCTTGATTGGGAGATGTTTGGATGACCTGATCAAGACTTTCTAAGCCAATTACCTACCACTGGAAGGAGTATTGGCTGATATCCATCAACCAATCAAAAAAAAAATGCTATTGGTGATCCAAGCTTCAGAGCTTAAGGACATTTCTCTTATTAAATGGTGGAGAGCAAAACAGAGTGCTGACATTATTCCATATCTGCTTGATGTGTAAATAATTGCCAGCTTTTTATAAATTCAACTTTAAAAAGTGACAATAAAGGCATGTTGTGTTAACAGCTTTTGACTGCTGCCCCAAGTGGCAAAAACAATTAACTCAAGGTCAAATACAGTTATATAGATGGCAGCATTTTCAAAATAAAGCGCAGCAATGCCATCACAGAATTAGGCTTTGATATACAGAGTGATAGTACTGTGTTCTATTACTGCTGTTGACTTTCATTTCAACATACCTTGGATCTTCTAAAAAAAAAATAGCCTTCTACTGTCAGTTTAATTGTCCTGTTGGTGGTAAATGAATAAGGCTTTCTAAAATTAGATGGCAGCTTTTATATACTCAGTGAGTTAATGAGAAAGTGTTAGTTGTATCCCAAATGTTTGAATTCAGTGATTTAAGTTAGATGACAGGAATATATAAAGAAAATACTGACCTTATTTTTTTTGTTAACTCAAGATTTAAAAACATTCAACTTATAAAAATATAAAAATGATTGCCCTGCACAGAGTATTAATGTTATATTACTGGGGTTTTCTTAAGTGTTGCTGCTTGACTTGGAGCGTTTCAGACTCTCACATCTGCTCTCTGTAAGATTTGCAGCTTAAAAAGCTTTTGTAGGAGCACTACAGTACTGCTTCCCACCATCCTACAGCAAATAACAGGTCATGGCTGGGCAGATTAACATAGAAGGAGATAAGCAGTAATAGCAGCTGTGGACACAGGGCTGGCCAGTGCCTTGTAAAAGGCCTATAATCATTCAACTGCATTCAACCATCAAACTGTTTTTGAAAGCTGAGAGACAGACGGTGGGGTCATGTGTCTCAGTCAATGTCATAATCATCATCCAAGAGGCTGACTGAAATTATTTCAGCTGCTTTAACTGGTCTTACATTGGAATATACAGCAGACAAAAGCAGTGAAAAATATAGATTTAGAGGTAATAATCTAATTTTAGCAATGGTCATTGAACCTAATGTTTGTCTGTAGTAATATCAAATTAACACAATAACAGCTGAAACTATAAACTGATTTATTGATATAAAAAGATGATCAACAATTCAGATAATCTTTCTATAATTTGAATCATCAATCTAGGAAAACATGCTTACATTTGATGGCTTCAGCTACAACTATTTGGTGTTTTCTTTCTGTTTTTCTGTTTTCCTTTTGAGAAAAAGGAAATTGTGATTTGTACTTTTTTACTATTTTCTGACATTATATAAGTCATTTAATTAATTACTCAAACAAACAATGGTTTAGTTTTTTATTTTAAGCAAAAATACCAAATATTTGCTGACTCCATCTCCTCTTAAGAAATGTTTGTTGTATTTTCTTAGTCATTTGTGAGAGTTCAGAATGTCTCCTTTGGGTAAAGATTTTTTTTCTTAAGCATTTGTCACTTTTCTGACACTTTATAGACTTAATTGAGAAAACTTATGCAAATTAATTGAAAGTGAATTTGGTGGATTGGTGAATTACAATCTAAAGATTTATAAGAATCACAATACTTGTTTGCAGCCCTAAACACTATTCAATATCTGCCTTGTATCCTGTTAATCACTTTTGTGGCCAGAATTATTTTTTAAAGACCGAATCCAGTTGAGTGAAAGCCTTGGTTGTTTTCTAATATGGTGTTCACCAAATGCACTGGACCCCAACATCCCTGTCCTGCAACCATATACTAATATGGCAAGGATAAATTAATGCACCCATAAACTCTCTGAGTTCAATTCTTTGTCATAAAGCTTTTTTCATGTTCTCCAGAACTCCAAAGCTATTCATAAATGATTTTTATTTCCAGTTTTAAATGTCAAATGTCAAAAGACCTCACAATAACACACTCTTGACAAGCAGACTATAGGCCATCATCTGATTCAGAAGTCAAGTGTCTGACATATGGTGCCATCACATGTCCTGTCAAAGACAGAAACATCTGCATGAGGCCATAATGACCTAATTGATGTCACACATCTCTGTCTGCATCCCCAGTGGGTAAATAGTCATTTCAGCTTTGACTGAACAGTTTAGCCTTAGTACATTTATTCATTGACGCATTTGCTCCAAACATCAATTGCATACAAAGGTTGCTCAAGCTGTCAGCTTTTATAAACTGCACTACTGCTCCACCTCCTGGCACTACACTTGTATGCCATTACTGACATTTTTAAGCAGTTTTTGTTATATTAATATGTCTGGCAGCTAAACACACTTAACTACAACTATCAAAACTGAATTCTTTCATTCATTACACTCATATTAAGCACTGAAACACTTCAATATGCTACTGATAACAGATGCTTTAGGGTAATTAAAGAAATTGACAGTAATCCAACAAATGATCTGCAGTGAAAAAGTACTGCCACATTTCTTTGACTACATAATTATTTCATACATCTGTCAGTTCTACTTTTTGGGAAAAAAATGCACTGGCATCCTAAATACAAACATCAAGTGGACATAACACAAATAAATATAACTGACTTTAGCTAAGAGACATTATAGAGCACAAGTCAATAACTGTTCAGTCAATTACAATCACAGCACTACAATTACATTTGGGTCCTCATGTTACTCCTTTTTCCTACTATCCATAATCATCCACTGTCTTGAGGACTTTAGTTTCACCTGTCAGATCAGTATCACCTAGCTGGTCGAGATACTCCTAACCAGACCACATCTATTATTCAAGCTGCTCGAGTTTAGCCTATGAAAGAATCATGAGTCTGGCCTTTTCATCTCCTCTGACGACCAACATCATAGTGCTCTACAGACATACAAGTACACATCCTAAACATCTTTAACAAGTGGTAACTGGTTGAGATGTGGATTATGCGTGTGTGACATGGTTGACTGTGTGATTTGAAAAATGGTTTTTCAATCATGAGGCAAATCGGCTTTTCCCCTCAATAGTACTTGAAACAGATGAAACTTGTACATCCGATGAGCTGGAAGAGAAATAATGACTACGACAGTGAACAAATGACAGATCTTCACTTCCCATCTACCTCACTTTCGTACACAAGTTACTCAACAGTGTACCAACAGGGTACTAAATATTCTATGACGGATCATAAATTAGTCAGAAAGCCAATGTTGATGAGGCCAGCTATATAAACTCAAGCAGCCGTACACAGGCCTCTTTGTACAGCTGCTAGCTATTTTCTACCAATGCTTCAGGAGAATTATGTATATTGATTTCCAATAAAAAGATGTCTTATAACCGAATACCATGAGTGGCGGACATAACTACGTTAACAGGCGATATAACACGTCTAATGTGTTTAAATTTGAACATTGTAGCATTATTTTGGTTCACTTTGTGCATGAATATGCAGCAGAAACAGCTAGCTAACGTTAGCTTGCCCAGCAACCTAACGTTAACGTTAGCTGTGACACCTGACAACCAGCCATCTCATCACCCTGCCCCGACAACAAAACCACCCTGTGCCGCTGTCTTTGAGCTCCTTCTGTGTAATTAATGTGTTGGTAAGCGGCACCCACAGGTGGACAATTGACAAACTGTTAACGCCTTAAAGACAGACATTATTTTTAAAAGCTAAAGTACCTGCTGCCTCCCCCAGATCCTGGCCGTAGCGCCATCTTGATAACAGCAGTCACTGGTAAGAAGATGATGTCAGCAGTGACGAACCTAACATGGGCTCTTTCATGCCCTGGACTAGGTCTCTCAGGCACAAAAAAGGAGCAAAATACATGCTCAGTTCATAAAATATGATGCATTATAGATCAATTATTCTCTACTTATAGGTCAAAAAGCCAGTAAATATTAACTTAGTTCTCAGTTTAAACGTAATGTGCAACGACGTTTTTCATAATAATAATCCAATGTTGCAACATCACACTGACAGGGTCATTCTTCTGCCTCTCGAGTGCTTGTACTTTTTCTCAAACTTGGTGCTAAAACCGCAGTCTTTGTGTACGATACGACACGATATTCAAAGGTTAGGGTTACACATTTACTCGTATTTTGAGTAATTTTACTGCTAGAGCTAAGAAAGGATGACCTGGGAGGCATAACGAGGGGCAGTATATCCCATTACAGTATATCACTGGGTGCAATAAGTGTCGTCCTCCACCAGATGTCAGTGTTAAGCTTGTTTGCAGCGTTGTTCATGTGTCACTGCCTGGTCCTGGTGTGCTGTTTGGAGAGATGGTTTTTGAGAGAATTGTCAGTCATCATTTGATTTGACTGAAATGATGAGAATTTTTTATAGTATATATTCTCTTTTTATGCACATCTTCTACACTTTAGTATCATTAATTTATTAGGCCTACATCTTTTGAAGCAATAATCATGTCTGCCTCATTAATGTTCAAACGTTAGTGTGATTTGTTTCACATATCCACTTCATGTAGACTTTAGCTTCACACCATTAATACTGCTGAATCACAGGTTATGACAATACACACTATGATATATATGGTTTTTTTTTAATTCATGACCTATTGTAATTGATCTATTGCAACAGTGGTGGAATTCATAAAAATGCACTTTTTAGTTACTTTACATTTATTAGGTAATCAACCTTTGTTCTGTTTTCACTTTCTGAACAAGCAGAAAATATCACTCATTTGCCTGCAACTGTCTGCTCTGTTCATTCTCTAAGCAGATTTATTTGAAATGTGTTATTAGATTATTATTTCTCTGACAAGAATTATTAGAATTAAGCTATATAAATTGATATTTTCATTTCATCCTGCTTTTCATGCAACCTTTATCTATTGCTCGATGGCTTGTCCAACATTTTTAGTGGTTGCTTGAAGTATTGAGGCCATTGTGTGCCCCGACAAAGCTATTCAGATGGCACTTTCATTGTCACACCAATGACAAGGTGGAGCAACAAGAAAAAGCCTCTCTGGTATTGTCTTCGCTGGTGTTGTTGTGAAAGATTTACAGCTTAATGAGAGTAGTGTAAGACAGTGATGACAAGCCCTGCTGCTATCCATCACCTGGTCTGCCCTCAAGTTTTCCTTTACCTCAGCTCTGTTTAGCAGCAATAATTTATAGTCCATATACATGACAGAGAGATGAATGCAAAAATTTAGGTTCAAGATTCAGAACTGAGGGGAAAACTGCAGTTTCAGTTTTAACAGACAGATGAATGTCTTGAGAAACAGAACATTGTTTTGACTGTGTTTAATGTGTTAATGTGGGGGATGAAGACGGTGTGTTGGTTACTTTTTTTCCACATGACTGAATTTATTCTTTCAACATATCATGGTGAATTACTCCAAATTTGCTCCCATGTTATTTCAGTAAATCACAGGGGAGAGAGCTGTACGTAAAGATGCTGAGGTCTTGCACTAAAAACCCTACACAGGTTGGAACTTTTACAGGCTTATATCTGTATGTTTATTTTAAGTATGCTAAGTTTTGGCAAATAGAAAGCTAATTAATAAAGAATGAGGGGTGGATTGGGAGTTTTGATTTATATCACTGTACCACTAAGTTATCTCAGGCCACGTTATCAATGTTTTCTCACAAATTAAAATAATATATATAACGGTTTTATTGACTTAAGGAGAAAAAGACATAAATTTGGGGGTCTGAAGTTTGGTTTTGACCCATTTTTTAGACCCTAGACTTCCTTCAGTAACTATAATTTTCACAGGTTTTGGTTTATAAAAAAAAGAGAGAGAGCATGAAATAAAAACAATAGATTTTTTAATCCACCAAAATAATGAATGAGTTAAATAAATAATGAATGAGTTAAATAAATAATGAATGAGTTAAATAAATAAATACATTTGAAAAAAACATTCAATGAAAAAACAACTCCTGTTCTCAGCTCTGCCTATAATTTACTTTGGAGAATCTGCATGTTTTGACCTATTTTAACAAAATGCATGGAAGAACTCATCAATAAAAAGCTTTTCCTGATTACAATAACAGTTTGATAAAATGTCTGATTTAAACACCTTTTGTCAGTATTGAGGTTGAATACCTTTAAGTATCCCTCCACAAGAATTTTATTTTCTTAAAAAAGGAGAGCAGACTTTTTACATCCTGCAGATCTTCTTGTTGGCAGTTAAAAATTACAGAGAATGTAAGAAAATATTTCTAAACAGTTGGCTGAACAAAATACCCACATGATAATAATGAGCTCCTATTTGCAGCCGTCTGAGAACAGTCGCATTGCAGAGATACTCCTCGCCAGGTAACATAAGAGCGACAAAGTCTGCAGATTGAAGAGGTTGTGCTGGATGAATGGATCAAGGGTCTGACTCTCATAGAGGAGACCAGGTTTTGACTCCTGTCAAACTAAAGATCAATGCTGACTTTTATCTGTAAATTTTGATGACTTATTTCTTCACATTTAGTCAGTTTTTGGTTAAGTTAAGGAAATAAACACCCATGTGCAAATAATATCTGCCTAAAAAAGGCAGAGGAGGCCACATTCAGAAACTTAAACTAACTCTCCAGATATAAAGGAGGCATCAAAATATGATGCTTTGCATAATTATTGTTTCTGGTATATTCTGATATTTCTGATATTTTTTTTGTTTTCCTTTTTTTTACAAAAAAGAAAACAATTAGCTTACTTAAAAATTCTTAAGATTACATCCGCTTTTTTATTTTCATATAATAGCACAGAACCCATGTTGTGCAAATATTTTTTATTTTAATAGTTTAATGTTTAGACATGAGGTGTCTCCTGCTAAATTGAGATGTGACTTTAAGTTTCCCCATCTATCTTAAGTCAGTTTTGTATTAGACCAAGTTTTTTTTTTTAAACTAGTTTTGATATCACAAATTATGCTTGTCAGCAGAGAGATGTGAAAACAGACTTTTTAGTGTTGAAGTTTGCACAGTGGAGGTCAAGCTGCAATAGAAAAAAAAGATTTTTTGAGCAGAAGGGGACTTCAGTTATTACCTGTGTGGCTGGTTTGTTTTTGTGAGTTCATTCCAAAAGTTTGGATAATTCTGCTGCTCTTTATTGCATTTAGTAAGTCAGAGGGTTTAAAGGTTGATTTCACTTTGTCTTTCTCTCATCTCCTCTTCTTCTTCTTCTCTGAGTTTATTCACTGGTCTCTGAGAGCAGAGCGTGGGCTCCCATCCTGCTGTGCAAGCCAGGTTTAGCTGGAGGCCGGCCGAGTCAGTCAGTCACGTCCCATTGACGGCTGGATCTGGACTGGCTGTGGGCAGCCCCCCAGAGAGGAGGTCTGGCGAGAAAGGGTGAACATTAACCTGGGTCCCATTCTGGGCATCCCACCACTCCTCATAAATCATTAACCTGTCCAGCATCAAGCCTGTGACAGCATCAGCATGACAACATCAATGTGTCAGGATTTCTCGAAACTTCTTACAGTTGTTCAGTCTCAGATGCAAATGCAGTCAGTTCAGACTCTCTCTGGTAAGAATAGACTCGCACTTTTGCCCCATGGAGGCTCATCTGAGTGTGGCCTTAATATTTTGTTTAATACTTACATATGCTTATATATACTAAATATACTTGTACTTATGTGATGTGACTTCTTTCCAATAAAATCCAACTTATTTCAAAGGTCTCTTATCTTGACTTGTGAAGTTTATCACGTGTTGCTGTCCAGCAGCATTTCTAACAACTGTCTCAAATTGTAAATTAAGTATAAGAAAAAAAACTTTTTGATCTATAATTTGAAAAATGCTGGTTGTTCTTAAAAGCTTTAAACAAAGTTATTGTAAAAAATGACATGCATTTCTCTGATCTGCTTAAAATGCTTAAAATATTGTTATTTTCTGAAGCCTTCAAACCTTGTTGCTGTCTTTTTTCTTGTCACATGACTTTTGCATCAATTTTGCCTCAAAACTTGTACAAATGTTCAAACTTTCTATTGTATACATACATATATATGTCTATATGTGTGTGTGTGTGTGTATACATAAACATATTTATGCAATAAAGAAAACAAGCTGAGAATCATAAATTATTTATCACAGAATTTGGGTAAACTAAATGTATTTTAACTCATATACATTTCCTCGCTCATCTTTCATCAGCTAAGAAAGTGAATGCTAATGAATTAAAATGAACTGAGTGAAACAACTTAAGATCAAAAGCCACAAATCTTTTCATGAGTCCAGCCTAGCTGTCACTGTAGGTGGTGCTGGTGGCGATGTACGGTGAAGGGTACTGATTGTTACTATGGAGGTCTGACTGATCTCCATGACTGTGCAGGAGCACAACAGAGACCTCCTTGATCAGAGGGCTTTTGATGGAGGGCTTCTGTCAGAGCTGCCCCATACATGTGCATATATATTCTCCATAGAAAGGTTGGCGTTAACTCTGGTCGCAGTGACCAATTAGCCCTGGCAGAGAGTGGCCTCCTGACCCTTGACCCCTGCTGGGTAGTCTTATCCATTAACCCCTTGGGCCTCAGCTGGAGTTGGTGTAGTATCCTTTCTTCTGGCTCTGCTAAACACACGGCCACATTCACCCTGCAGCTTCCACTTTCTGTCCCTCTGCCCCTCTTCTCTGTTTCCCGGGTGTCAGCTCGCTCCTCTGGTTGACCTCTTAAGTCCTCGCCTGCACTGAAGCTGCTGGGCCATCAGGAGCAGCAGAGTTAAACTATCTTACAGAGCATCCTCTATCTCGTACCTCTCTGTACTGTTTATGTTGTTTTTATTACTTTTAACCACTCTGGACTGCACCTTATCTACTGTCAGTTTTATTTACTGACTCTGTCAATATTGTAATATTGTTTCTATTGTTATTATAACCTGTTAAGAGGCTGTTGCATTTACAAGGAGAGGTATGTTTGGCATAATCAGTATTTTTTTTATTTACAAAATGAGCTATACTAAATTGAATTTCATATGTATGCAGATGGTTAGTTTTCAGAGAAAAAAATCTTATATTGTGCCTAATAGTTAAAACAATACTTTCCCAAGTTAAAATTATGCTTTGTATACATTTTTGCAGTATTTCTATGTTTTCATAATTTGCTGTTATGTTATTCTACATAAAATAAACCAGACAAAATAATGAAGACATTAGAGATCAAAATACATATGTTAAAGTAATCATTGTAGCGATTAATATTGCTTAGATTTTTATTTTTAGATTTTTATCACTTTAATGCAAGTGAAGTCATGATTCACTTGCATTAAAGTCTAGGTCTAACCCCCCCCCCCCCCCCTTTTTTTATTTTGTCAAGTCCAGTCTAAATTCATCAAATTTGTATTCTGTTATTTATGCTCATCATGTCTGATAAAAAAACAAAATGAAGCATAAAAACATGGACATCAGGTTCATGTTATGTCACTGCAAGTTTATTATTTGCAGACTAGTTGTATCAAAACATCAGATGGTCGATATGAAAAAATAAAATTTTCTCTGTATTTCATAAATAGTTTATGGTAAGGTCATGTCGGTGTTAAATCATCTCTGAAATAACAGGACTCACAATTAAATACTTATGGGAACAAAGCCTCACTAATACAATAAGCCTTTAGCAATTATCACTAATTAGACAGCAAACATGAACCAAATTGAAGCAAGTTTGTATTCAAACTCTAATTCACAGCTGAAGTAAATGTCGTATTTAGAGAGTTTAGTGTTGTATTTCAAAGTCTAACAGATGCTAATGAGCCTCCCAGCATTTCAGTTTCTTTTAGAGAAAAAGAGTAGAGGGGACATGGTCAGATCTTTTCAGGCCTCCTGGGTCTGAAAATCAAAGGCCTCATTGAAAACCAAATAGAGCAACATCAGTGGATTACAAGGCTTCCCCCGGCAGGGCTCAATGATGGAGGCTGCAGGTCAACACAGGCAGAGAAAAACAGAGTTTAGGCTTTGCCAGCTGTAAATCACAATAATGATAAGATTTTAAGGTTTAAGTCATAAGAACTTGACACAATTTTGAGCTTTTGTCTTCAGATCAGCTTAATTTATATATTTTTAATACATGTATGTGATATAATATTTTTTTAAATAATTTCTGAAACTTGTAATCTAGAGTAATTATCACTGTCTGTAGCTCCCCCTGACTTTACAGTAAGTTTCAGGTCATTGATTCAGTTTTGCTGTTTAGTTCTCTCTCGCCACTCTCATAGTATGGTTTTAGCTTTAGATAAAAAGCTTTATAAAGCCTCTTTACAGTACCTGCTCAGCCTCAAACAGCAGACATAAAGAGCGTTTAGCAGCTGAAGAACCAGATATTTCTCTAAGGAGTTAAAAAGAGAAGTTAAAGAGTTAAAAGAGACCAAAAACAGAGATAAAGGAGAGTGAACATCTTACTTATATCCATCAGGAGGCCAGAAGAGGACTGTTTCAGTGTTGTTTTTAATCTATCTATTTATTTATTTATTTATTTATGTTTGCCTGTCCTCAAGTTATGAGAGATTTAATCAATAATAGTTTATTTGTTACAAGATCTTGTTATGAAGAGGATGGCTGTATTCATACCAAATTAGTTGTTGCAACAAAATACTTGTCGTTTCATTCATTTGAATGTGTTCAGAGATGCAAACCACAAGGCATACCAGAAAAAAATTGCAGCAGTCCTGCAGTAAAAAGTTATAACAGAATCAACTTAAGGGGAAAACCCCACTGCGGTGGCAAATTATGAGAGAAGGCATTTAGATTAGAGGACAACCATCGAAAGAACTTTGGTACCCATGTAGCTTTTCAGCGTCAGAGGCAGATTGCTGCAGTGACACACCGTCACACAAACCAGCAGTGCAGAACCAGCAAGAGAGTCTTAAAAATGTAGATTTAGAAGATCACTCAAATTCCTTCACCAAAGTCTGCCTCTATTTTTCTTTTCTAAATATATTTCAAATAAAAACGGAATTTTTCATATGATTTAAATATTGTTTAAGTAAATTTATGGACCTTTTTGCACTTCACATTTACAGATTTAAGCATTTATGATGCTATAAAACATTCTGTGACACTAGAAAACACCGTCTGGACACCTGAACAACTGAGCACATAATGTGATATACAGTTATATTGCATGTCTTTATCTATCTGATACCTATATTTTAAAGCTTAGCACTGTGTTGACTTATTCTAAAAGTGACCTTTATCATACACAAAACGCAAATAAAGCTGTGTTTCTTATCTTATAAGAACTATAATCACAACTATATTTTTTACTGTGGGCTCTATGTCAGTAAAAAAAAAAAAAAGGCTGAGATGAACTGTGCTATCACCACATTTCCAATTCAATAAACTTGTTGCCTAAAATGCAATGTGCACTTTAGATCTATGACCTTCAAAGAGGCTATTTGCTTATGATGCAGCAACACTGCAACATCTTTACAGGGGCTAAAGAGACAATTCACTGAGTGTAAATTTACATTTTGAAATACTTTAAAATTGAAGTATTAATCCTTTCAACTCACTACATTCATTTCAAAGCAAATTGCAGATTGAAACGTGAAAAATTAAAATTAAAATTATAACATGGAGACCTACCTTTGAGTGCTTTAAGTAAATGTCCATCTATGTATGTATGTATGTATGTCTATCTGTCCGTCTATCTGTCTGTTTGTCTGTCAGTCTATCTATCTTTCTAATTTTCTATGTACATTGCACAAAAAAATGACCAAAACCATTCATTCATTTTGGAAAAAAAACTTTTACTTGAAATATCAATATTTTCTCAGAAAGTATAAATAATGATTTATGATTGATTTCAATTTTATACAAAAATAATACATTAGGAGGAAAAAAAAATCACGTCCTGTCACACAAGTTTGAGTGCCCTCTGATCAGATGGCAGTAGGTGTGCCTATAACAGTCACAAACCAACAAAACAACAACAATGTAATGACCTAATATTGAACAGGAGACTGGATCTGCCACACTTACAACATGCAGGGTTTGATAGTCGAATGGCCTTTTTGTCTCATACAAATGCAGGTAGTTGTATCGAAAAGAAAACTTATTCTTGATGCCAATTTTTGTCTCCGTGTCAACCTTTCGCCTCCTTCTCCAGCTAGCTAGACTTTGTTTTGACAAAAGTAATGGAAAGACATGATTTTGCCCAGATATTTGAATGTTTCCCTGAAGAGATGTAAAAGAGGAGAGATTGTTGGAGAGGAACCAGAAATTAAGGTGAGTTCAAACAGAAGATGAGACCAGCAGTCCATTAGCTGGCCAGATTATGCTAACCTCTCTACAGATGTTTTTCGCTGTGATGTGCGAAACACTATGTGACTCTGCACAGACAGTGTGATTTGACCGTTCGCACTGCTTTCTGTCTGAACACTCCGCATAGCTGCTCTGCTCCTCTACATTTCACCCTGTCTGTGGATTCCTGTATGATTAGAGCAGCTGCTGTCACAACATCTTCCTCTTTCATGTCTCTCTCCTTCACAAAATACCAGACTAAGATAGCTGTTTTGTTTCTGAATACCTGTCAATATTTTCATTCTACATTGGTGGGGGGTCCTGCGCCCTGATGTATGATGAGGAGTTATTAACAATATTTGTCCTTTTTCCTTTTTTTTTTTTACCTCTTCACATTGCAGAAGGCAGTGGGAGAAGGAGAGGGAGGAGGAGGAGGGTGAGTCTCATTCCTGAAATTCACCTGAACCTGTGTGCAAACAACATTGAGGGGAAGGGCCACAGTTAAAGCGTGAGTCAGTCCCCCCAAGGCAGACCTGGTCTACAGATATTGCAGGCTAACTTTTGAGACACGATGACAAATAAAAGACGTACCCACTCTCAAGAACACTCTAATTCTTTGGCATATTTGCCACACACATCTGTTTTTGTGTTACTTTACAGGCAGCACCAGTATACAATAATTCTTGGTGACTTCACTGATAGTGCATATTCATTTCCAGTCTCAAGTGTGTGGAGTTCTGTGCAGAATCCAGTTATACAAAGCATTGCATACAGCTACAGACGCATTGCATAGTCCTTTCAAGATTGTCATAGTCTTTTCAATCACAGTATACACATTGAACAACTCGACATGATGAATCCCTCAAGCGACAGAGGGCATTCATCTCCTGCACTAAAGCTAGTACAGTAAACTGAGTGTGAAAGAATAATATGGAAGACTCCTTTAAAGCCTGGCAAGAAGATCAATACAGGTTATTGTGATTGTCACACAGTTCTGCTCATGTGCAAGGCAATTTGTGTAGCCGTCAAAAGCGACCAAGAACCTTCTGTGAGTGAGTTGCCTTCATTGAGTCTTTCAGTCTTCACAGAGGCTGGTCGCTGTCTCTGTAAGTTTCAGTGTGTCTTCATATTTCCACCTTAAATCACAGTGTAGCCTATTATAAGCTGTCCCAGAGCCTTCATTTAGGTCCATACCACACAGTTCATGAGCAGTTTTCGGGTGCTTGGTTTTTGTTCCTTTGAAAAGGGGGCATAAAAAACTGAATACTGTTTTCAAAGATTGTGTTTAATCAGAAATCCTTGTTGATCATTTGTGAGCGAGCGAGGGGAATCCAGGTGCAGTGAGTTTCTTTTTTTCTCTCCTCTGTCCCCATTTCTCATCATTCACTGCCTGGCCCACCGTCGTCACTCCTCTCGTTTGTTGACTGACTCATCTTCCAACCGTGCCGTTGCCGGTTATTAAGAGTTGTCATGGTTACCGCGGTGAGAGGGTGGAAAAATGTGCTCCGGTTGCCGGGCACCGAGGAAGTCAGGTGGACGCTCTCACCAAGCCTGAAGAGGACACTGAAAGGAGGAGGAGAGGGAGAGAAATGTCAGAGAAAGTAGGTCTGCATTACATAAAACAATAAATACAATCTGTCCAGTAACACAGGTATACATGTAATGAGCATCACCACCAGGGCTGTAAGCTAACTGAGTACATTAAGTCAGGTGCTGTATGTAAGTTGATGTAACTATACTTCTTCATCCTTTTTTAAGAGGAAAATATTGTACTTTTAATTTAAAAACTATAATTCCTCGCAACCTGATCACCAAAATAAATGAAAATCAGCTCATCTAAAATTTTATTTAATCTAAACTATGTCATTTTGATGTTTATTTTAGAAAACTCGGTATGATAAACATAAAATGTAGAAATTTTTGTTTTATCAGTGGTTTGCAGAATTTTACAGTGCCTACATTTTATCCTGGACTGGTTACTTGTTACTTTCAGATTTAGACTGCAAAAAAACAAAAAATAAAAACCTATATTATCAGTATATAAAATATGAAACATTGTTAAAACTACAAATGTAAAAAATAAAATTAACTCAAACTGGCCAGCTACAATGTTAAAGTGCCACTTAAATGTTGATGTGTTAATATTTTTAAGATTAAGTTACATAACAACAATAGGATTCATTCAACTTTGACACTTAAAGTAGATTTTATTGCTTATATTTACATATTTTTTTTACGTTTTAATTATAACTGCAGAACTTTTGCTTTTAGTGGAGTATTTTTATAGTGTAAATGATTTGAATACTTCCTCCAGCACTGGTAAATACATCACTCCTGCACCTTCATGTGCCACACCTGACCAAATACATTCCTCATCCCTCTTCTCCTGACTCAGAAAAGCCCTGCTTCCATTGAAATGTTCTCTTTTTTTGGATTGTTTGTGGAATTTATTTTTGTTCTGCCTCTCAAGGGGTGGAGGCAGGTGACCGTGGTGTGACCCTGCGGCCAGCAAACAGTTTCACCTGATAAAGCTGACCCGCAGCTAAGACTTGAGTCATTAGACGCTGGTCTCTTAGCAGAGGTGTGTTTCAAACAGACTCAGGTATAATGGAGGGTTCACGGTAAACAATGAGTGTTATAAAGCCTGAGCGTGTTGATCGTGTCATGAGAAGAAGTCTGCTCCGTCTAAATAAAGTCCTGATAAGAAAATACCTAAGAGAGCCTGCTGGCTAACGGCTCTTTAAATAAATGGTTGGTGGTCAGAGGTAATCACCAGTACAGTTACTTTAGCAATGTACTTAAGTACAAGTTTAAGGTTCTGGTGCTCTACTAAAGTATTTTCATTCACGCTTTTTTATACAATGTGATTTTACTCTTCAGCATTTATTGACAGATGTATTGAGTTGTTGCCTTCCAGTTAAGGATTTCCCCCCAAAAAACAAGAGCTATGCTTACAAATACAGTGTGTTAGAAAAGTGTGTGGAAAAAAATGATTTGTCTATCAACAGAAAACTTTTGAGAAAAAAAGGACAAAATTTGGTTGTTCAATATCAAATGTCAAAAAAATATATATCATTTTTTCTTGGTATGTCTTACATTATATTAAATTGGACATTTTGGGGGTTTGGACTGTAGGTGAAGTCCCTGTGGGTATTGTTTTACAGATTAAAGGGTTAAATAATTGAGAAATAAAAAATCTGTAGATTAATTTATAACAAAAAATAGTGGTTCGTCGAAGCTGTAAAAATATACTGATTTTATCTGTTTCCCAAATTTTTTTTCTAGTGACTTTATGGCATCAATCTGTAGTTGACACAGATTCTAAATTTTAAATTTTAGCAGTATTTATGGTGCTTAAGTTTCAGTCCATCGAGGAAAGTTATTCAATTAATTAAAGTTATTTTAAATAATTTATAAAATAACAGTTGAAGCCAGCCCAAGCTACCTAGGTAGGTAAACATGTAAGGATTCAGTCTATCAAGTCTAAATCTAAATTTCTTAATTCAGTCTCACCACTTTTATCACAACATATTCCTTTACTGTTTTGTGAAAGAGTATCAATAACCAGCTGACTGTCACTGACCAAAATTAGCCAATTTCACAGCCTCAGAGAGATTTATTTGACTTCCTTCCTCCACAGAGGATACACTGTGCTCCGAGCTATCATCCCATCAACCCTTCAGTCTGTCAGTGGCAGAGCGGCGGTACGAGTGCTCTGCCTCAGCGTGGGAAATTGAGCGTGTGAAAGCACCGTGGACAACATTTCAGGCTAGAGCGATCACCGAGAGCAGGGAGAAGTAGGAAAGAGGAAGAGGTGTAATTACTTAAAAAAAAAAAACACCCCCACCCAGCCCATCTCATCTCCAGCATCACTGTAGCATGGAGGAAAGTAGCAAGACACAAGGCTTGAGAACTTTGATTAACAGGGTGGCTCATTTCCTGATCGCACAGGTAACTCAGCAGGGAGAGGAAAGTGAAAGGAGGCAGCATTAATCGGGAATCGTTCAGGCCGAGGGAACAGCTGATTGATTAGACGTCTGTTTTAGAGAAAATAGACATTCTGAGGATGTTACTATCCATATATCTGTCTCTTCTGTTAGTTTGGAGTCATATGAAAGCGCTTGAACGATAAATAACTTTAATGATTTGACTTGTGTGCAATTCTTGGGATTTTCACTCAACTCAAGTGCGTTACTGAACTGATAAAATTGTATTTACCCAGGAGAGACCCCCGAGTTGCACCATCTTGTTTACAGGAGCGTCCTAATATGACAGGAATTAAACAAGTCAACACACAATCATAACACACACACACTTTTACCAGTCATAACCCAGTTTGTGTTGTTAGCGTGTGCTTCGATTGTGTTGTTTCTCTCAATCAGGGTGAGGATAATTTTTGGTCATCGGTGGGTAATGAATGAGCTGATTACAGTGTTACAGTACTTTTGAAAAGAGTTATTTAATAACAAGATAATATAAACTGTAAATCTTAGAATTACTGCAGGAAAAAAAATCTCAAATTTACTGCAGATTTTCATGCAAATACCCTCGTGCTGATCACAGAAATTGACATTTTTGATCAAACACCCACAGTGACAGGCAGACAGAGGTGGGAACATGCATCTAACTGTGGACTCTTGTATGTGATATGATGTCTGCAAAAGACTCACTGTCTTGCTCGAGGACATGGAGCTGAGGGTGCTGATGCTGTTGGCATCTGTGACCACCATGGCTGAGGGAAATCGTGACGGGTGGGAATATTGTGGGGGCTCTTGCTTGTGAGGGTACACTGCAAAAGAAAGTCAAACAGATATTTTTTTATGAGTTCTTTTGAAAAATTTTGTATCAGCAAAAAGATTCCTCTTCACTTATCATGTCAGCAGAAGTGCGTCCAGGCAGGACACCAAAACTAAATTTTAGCTTTTTCTTGTGAAAAAGAGCAGTTTTATCCTTTTTTTAGCAACAAAAGCCAATACAGCTGATGTAGGAAGCCTGCTAGAGGCTTTTGTTCAAAGAGGACAGAGTAAACTGAGTGTTACTGACTGTGTGAGTGTGTGACCGTCGCCATGAACGGCTGCTGGCTCATGTGGCTCGGGGACTGCTGCATCAGGCTCTGCTGGTGGGGACTGTGGAGCTGCTGGGAAAACTGCACTGGCTGCAGCGCTGCAAGGCTGCCCGCCACACTGTTGATCACTGGCACCGTCTGAGACTGTGATGTGTTTAAACCTGGTGAGAGAAATCTTAGTTAAACCATGTCAGGATACAATACATGATTTTCTGTGTTTGTTATGTGAAGGGCCGGAGGCCTTACTCTGTGCTATGGCCATGACTCCAGATAGAGGCATGATGAGGTTCTGTGTCTGCTGGTGGCTGTGATGGGAACTGTGGATGTTTGTCAGTGTGCTGACAGGAGGAAGTCCTCCACCTGAACCGGAAATCTGGTGAACAATGCAGAAGACAAATAAATTTAAACCACAGTTTTATTGCTGTAATATTTGTTAAAAAAAGACAACACAGGAAGGTTAAGAGAGCTTGAGTATCTGCTATGTAAATTCACATGAATGTATTTTCAAAGTGAAACAGATGTTGACTGTTAAGCAAACAACAGACATAAATGTTGACTTAGTTCAGATTCTTTTGTACGACACTGTGCTTGTGTAACTCCACTTATACATACACGGCACACATTCAAATACTGATAAGAAAGAAAAACTGGAGAAAAAAAGTCATATGGAAAATGTCAGCTTAGAGGACTATGTATAACACATTGAGGCCATTTTTTTCCTACATGTGGGATTGCCAAACACTCAAAAAAATAACTGTACAAAACATCTAAACATGTACAGTAAAGGTTATCTGGGTCTGGATCCTCCCACTTGGAGGGGCTGCGTCTATTTGACTATTGCCAGCT
The DNA here is from genome assembly GCA_029814665.1 of Acanthurus lineatus. Lineage (NCBI taxonomy): Eukaryota > Metazoa > Chordata > Actinopteri > Acanthuriformes > Acanthuridae > Acanthurus > Acanthurus lineatus. Next base: position 18,950,993 of record JAPZDV010000024.1, on the reverse strand, counting down.
GCCAACAGAGGACCTACTGGCCAGATACACATCTGCAGATAAGAAACTGTCAGCTCCGACCTGCTGCACAACTGCAATGCCTGTTCTTACTGTGGTCATTTCACATAATGCTTCTCAAAAAGGCAGAAGTATTTTAATCTAAGAAGGAAGCTGGTAAACAGTTTCATGACTTCATTTTTAATAGAAAGAAAGAAGGTCACTTTAAACAAATATGTAACTTTAATGGTTGAATTTTGTTTTGTAAGGCAATTCAAGGAAAATATTTTGAGAATAAATCAACTATCAGATATCAAAAGTATTGTTGCACCACAACTCAAAAGTTATGTTAGTTTCCTTGTCACTGATCAAATATTGGACGAGGGCAGAAGGGAGAAACTCTGAAGTAGACAAAAAAAAAAAAAAAAATTAAAAGCATTGGATAAAATCAAATGTTGGCGTCATTTCTCTGGCAGAACAAGCAGAACTCCACCTGTGGCTCTTCTCTGTGGGGCAGTTAATCAATATGGACAGAATGTTTCTTTGTCAGGTTTATTGGCTGAGTGAGGAACATGCCTGGTGCACTCTGGTGAAGGCTGTGTGTTAGGCCAGCCATGGCCTGCCACCCCGACTCCACCTTCCAAACAGAGCAGCACAATACACTAATTGTTGGCTCTTGCCAGTGGGTCCATGGGAGACGAGGTCCAGGAACCTGCTTTGTACGTTTATGCTAAACGCTGGTCGGGCCTTATCTAATCTGAGGCCATGAGGGCCCAGGTGTGTTCACTCACCATCTTGGCGTCAGGTGACAGCAGACTGTGGCTGTGGTCCAATCCTCCCGGAGACACCTGCTGGAGCACTGACTGGCTGGTCGACATCGCGTTGCTACTGTGGTGACTGATGGTGGAGGAGGAGCTGGCCTCACCGGGGCCTTGGCTGTAACGCACTGAAAGAGAGAGAGAGCGAGAGAGAGAGAGAGAAACAGACAGTTAGTTTCACTTGTTTTGGCTCACAGCTGCTGCGTCCCACAACTATAATGGTTATATAGGGCAGAGAGATAGTACAGTCGGCCTCATTCAGTGCTGAGCAACACCGCACCACCCAGGCTGACCTGCTCTTTGACTCAGACAGCAGAGGACAGAGCAAACAAACACACTGATCCGCCCGCTGCTGCTATCTGCTTAGCTCAGCCAAGGCCATGAACTGTGTACACGCACTTACTCCAGTAAAACTCCCTTCTAACTCTCTGATCAGAACACAAATGCTACTGATATTTCCTGCAATTACGTCAGCGGTGGAAAAAGGACTTAGATCTTTTAGTTCAGTAAAAGTACCAATGTGTCAATGTAAGTCCAAGATCTCAAGTAAAAGTATAGAAGAATTATAAACAAAATGCACTCCAAGTGGAAATGAAAATAGTGATTTTACAGAAAATGGCATGTGTAAGTGTAATGTTTTTGTATATTACATCATTAAATTTGAGATACTGTTGAAGTCATGTTTTAACAGCAGCTGACTAAGATAGTTTCAAGATAACTGGGTCATAAGATTTAGTTATTCTGTATAAATATTAATTTGTAAACTTTTTTTAAAGTTTTTTGAAATTTTTGGGGTGGGAGGTGAATTGATTTACCCTTTTCAGCCTACATAAAACCATCTTTTTGGTAAACTTATATGTTTTTAATGTAAATATTTTGAAAATATAAAACTCAGTAAGTACAAACCTTAAGAAATAAAAAGTGACAGATAAATGTGGCAAACTGTAAATACTATAGGGTAGTATTAGGCACATATATTTACATATGTATCTATTTTTTTTTTATTAAAAATATATTGTTACATATTGAAGTATAATGTACTTTTTGTTACATACTATAACTTGCAATTGAGTATTTCTTTTTTTCATATACTGTATGGAGAAAATCAACTGTTTCCTCATAGGTATCAATGAAGTACTCTGATTCTGATTCTGGAGTGAAAAGTTCACCTCCCTTTAACATGTCATGGAAAGTGGAAGACAATGGAAAATTCAAGTACTTTAAAAACTTGAGTTAATATATCTAGAGACATTTCTTGTGCCCTCGTTGTCACTTACTCATCAAAAAGTCGCAATAAAACTGACATTTGTCCTTAAGTGTCATCACTTAATCCTGTGTCTAGACCACTTGTTGTAACTTATTAGAAGCCCAAAGGAATGCTTCACCCCACCACAACCGACAATCAAATGCCTGTTTGCTGATGCAGGCCCCCTCTGATACCAACAGAGTAAACATTACACAATTACAAACAATGTCAAACACATTCTTATCCTGTGGTCTCAGCCTCACACAGACACAGAGAGTGTCCCTCCCTCACTGACAGTGTAGAGACAGACTCTGTTTGCACTCAAATCTCCCATCATCCCCGAGCCCTCCGTCCCTGACCCAGGTGTGTCAGCCTGAGGGCCCTGCCCAAGTCAGTTAGACATGACAGGAAGCACTGATATGCAGCCATTTTAAGATAAAAAGAGGGAGAGACACTGACACTAAATGTGAACAATGAGGGAGGCATCGATTCTGCTGGAAACTGATCCAGGATGTGTTTGCAGATCTGAAATTTTGCTTCAGGTGTAAGGGAAAACAAATAAGCATCACTTTTGATGGAGAAAATCCTGAAACCTTGTTGTTGGTTATGTGGATTTTTATGTATATCAACTTGATATCTTAAAAAAAATGTTTACTATCTCTTAAAGCGACTCACTTATCTTAAATATAACTAAAATGTTTATCAAAACCATGACCTGGTATCATTAAATAATGACTTGTCATTATTTCAGAGGAGCTGGTAATTATTTAAAGACAGTTAGTCATTATTTTGTAATACAAACTCAATATTTTTGTTAACAAGCCATTATTTTGAGATTCTAAATCATTGTTTCCAAAAACTTTCTCAAAATAATGACTCAAAGTAATCCTTTTTCCATACATTGGGCAGAAATGGTCCTTTAGATACTGAAAATACAGATGCCAGAATGTCTGAAGCAAAGTCATAGGGCCCTATTTCATCCTTTAAAGTGCCTGTCCTCCATTTTGTTCAGCCCACAGACTTTATATTGTCTCCTTCAACATAGTATCAACCCCACAACACTCCACCGTGCCTTGTAAACACTGCCACAGAACAATAAAGCACTCCATTGGACTCATGACCCCCATTGCCACACAATGGAAGAGGACTCATAAAAAGGCAGTTATCTTGGTGTTGGGCGACCTCTTAAAGTGTCCGAGGGAAAACAGGATGCTATTCAGGCCAGTTTTGTCTCTTTGGGTTCAGCAATAATTCTGACTGCAGGGAACCTTTGGATGAGTAGGAAGCACTTCCATCATCTTAAAAGAAGAGGACAGATTCTAGTTTCTAGAAAGTCAGTGGAAAGAGCAGAGTTTCTAGAAACACACCTACAGTCAAGAAATGTTTTCTACCATTAGTGTATGCACTAAGATTGTTTTATTTGGTAATTAAGATATCAAAATTTGATTTGGCTGGATGGAAAAATCCATGAAAAAATGAGGGAGTGCCTTTCAAGACCTGGAGGAGGGTGAGAAAATCAGAAGGGGAGTGGTAGCAAGAATCAGGTTAAAAAGGCTCAAGCTCTCTGTGTGACCCATGTAATATCAAAGCCTGCCTCCACAACCCCAGGCAGAGCTCATTGTAGTGCTGCTGCATATAACAGACCTCCTGGGTCTCTGCAGGACGTAGCCAGTCTCCTCTTTGTGGCTCTCTGAGAGACACAGAGCATTGGAAAGCGCAGAGCAAGCTATCCTTTTTATGTGTGTGTGTGTGTTTGTGTGTGTGTCCTCTTTCAGGGTAGCCTGAGGTGACAGTAAGCAATGCAATCTAGGATAATCCCCCCTACTACTGTATCTGATCTGGAACTTCTGAGTCTGCTAGTTTTGTAATGTGCAGAACGTTGCTGCTTACACAGCAGTGACTCAATTTTATGGTGAATTCAGCTGCCAAATTCCCACATGGAGAAGAAATATTTAGATTGTTCATCCAAGTAAAAGCATCATCATATAAAAATACCAAATTTCAAATAAAAGTCATGCAATCAAAATCCTGTACAACAAATTTTCTCAATGTATAAAAAACAAATGTTCTTGTTTCCCAGAAAACATTGTTGTAGATTGCTACCGATGCATAGAGGTGTTGGCAGCATCTTACTGTTGTAGCTATTTGAGGTGGAAAAACTTTAAACTACTTTATATTATTTAAAGTAGTTCAGCACAGTCATTTCAAATCTAGATGTCAGTCCCCTCGAAAGGGTCAGAAGATGAATCTGAAGGGTTGTGAGTTGATTACTGTGACAGGACACAAATAAGAATATAACGGGAAATGTATCTTTAAAGGAACTGATACAGATTTATCTAAAAATCATACGGGGCCCCCATTACGCTAATATTTTTGTAAGCAGAATAGTTTGGAACCAGTGGTTTGATACTTAAGTGATTGATCTGTTTGTTATGTTTTTTATGTGAAATCAGTAGGTTTATAGATTAAAAAGTACAAGATAATATACAATAGAAACACTAAAGTAACATACAAGTACCTAAATATGTTTTTTTTATGTTGTAATTAATATAGTAAGTGACTTACTATAGTAAAGGAACTTACTGTTACTTTAAGACTCCTCCAAAAAACTTTTTCTTATAATGACTTTTGCCTGAGACAATCTAGCATTTGTAAACATACAGTTGTAAGTTAGAATGTAGTCATCATATTTATGACATAACTAACTTGTCAGTAGAGATCAATTCTTCAAAGTAAACTCAGCCAAGAAGATATATGACTTGAGCTCAGTAAACAATATTAGCAGATGAACAGTAGGTAAATATTGCATTGGAAAACACAGGTGCATGTTCACATACACCTGCTGTCAAGCTTTGTAAGCTGCCTAAGATCAGTATTAGCTCTGAAACCAAAATTGCACGTCACAACGTTCGACTGTCTATCCAGTCGTGACCAACTGACCAGCGAACTGTGACAGAATCAATAAAAACTCCCAAAGTAAGAAGAGTTTCTTTGATCTGACCCAGGAGTGACCTCTCTCGTATGACTGAAGGTGTGGCGCACTTTAAAGAGGGGGGTGACTAGCTTTCTCTATAGGCGAGGAAAGGGTCATCAGTCCTGTCTGGCCAGAAAAGAGCCAATACCCCAGTGGACAGCTCCTGCTGCTCCAAGTCTGCACCCAGCCTCAGCAACTATACCACTGCCTATAAAGGTGATGGGGGAGGCTTTAAAATCGGTCCTCCTCAAGGCCCAGCAGAGATAAATGAACCTAGGTTACAGTCACTGCAGTCTTCTAATACACCACAGACAATGGGACCTCCTGCTGAGGTAGAGTATAGAGAGTAGAAGTCAGAGGAGCCCCTTATCAAAGGCCTGGGAGATGTAGTAGCAAAGGATTTTAATTGTCCATTAAGCATGCATAATACAGGCCGTGCCCTAGCAACGCAATGAGACGCCCCACTGGGATATTATTGTCAGGCCAGGGGCTGACACTGAAAAACAGCTGATGCTGTCGGCAGGATGCCAGCAGGACACCTTGTAAGCAGCCAGCTGAGGGTTTTTCAGGGGAACAAAGTGCTTTCTGCCATGCACCAACCCTTCTCTTTCTCCCATCTCTCTGCAACCTTATCGCTGACCTCTCTGGCTTTGCAGCCTGAGGTCAATGCCTGGTCAGGTGTTCTGAGCAAGATCACCAACAACAAAAAAAAAAAACCTCAAGCAAACAGACAATCCACAAGTGGGACCAGTTTATCCAAAGGTAAAAGAGCAAGCCAAGGCAAACAGTTTGTTTTCCCTTCAAACCTCGCCTCGTGTTCGAACACGAGAGGACAACAATGGGCTCTGAGTGAGTCTCTCAAATCACAGTTTTATGGGGGGTGAGTGATGGCATGGAGGATAATGCTCTGTGAGGCCTATCAGCTTTGTTTTTATGTCGTATACACCAGGTAGACTCTGTCAATACTAATTAGTCTAAACGCAAACATCAGGTCAGGGTGAAATGGTCAGGGCAATAACACTCAGCATTTCCTTGTTTTGGCGGTTTTTCTGAGCAGAGTCATTAGCAACCTGCATGAGAGGAGGAAATGTGGAAATGACGGCTTTACGTTGAGGTAATCTTGATGCGTCTGTCCCCCCTCCCTGACCCTGGCCTGACCCAGGGCCTCTCGCAGGATTGCTGCCCTTTGTGTCATGCTTCTCCATGCTGACTTTGGAGTGGAGATTGCAGGTACAATGCGGATTGTTCTCAGTGTGTTTTCAAAGATCAGAATAACAATGGCATTTGCTCAGCTCACTCACTCACGCTCATTGATCACTTGGCCACTCTTTCTCTGCCTGCCTGATCACATCAACTATGCTTCTAACCATTTTGACAGCCTTTTTACACCAAGGAAAACTTAATCACATACTTTTTTACTGTATTATATGAACATCTTCAAAACTTTGCTGATTTTAAAATATGCTTTCATGGGTACTCAGTCACTAGTTATGCAGATTTTTTAAATACATGCAATAACTCTATACACATAACCTTTAAAGGAATGAGGACTTATGTAGCTCTAGAGGGAGCTGCATGTAATATCATTAGTTGCCTAAAGTGATGTCATCTAAATCTGCATTGTTTGTTTACTGCATGTTTGAATATGGCAAATAGAAGTAAAATGCATTGAATTGAAATTAGTGTTATAAATAAACAGCATCAAGCTGTATTGTTGGAGTACTCTTTTTTGCAAAGAATTTTTTGTTATTAAAACACATCCTGCCTTCTTTCTGTGATGCTGAACTGCATGCAGTGTAATGTCTTTGGGCATCTTACTGGGAGGTGAAGCGCTGGTCTGGGGGTGATGTGGTGAGCTGTGTGACAGCAGAGGGTTGATGCCGTGGGGCTGTGCAGTGATGGCGTCCATGGCCAGTTTCTGCCTGAAGGCTTCCTCTTTACGCCGGTTAGCAAACCAGTTATAGACTCTGACTTCAGTGACCAGATTGGAGCCGAGGCCCTGAGCTTTGGAGGGAGAGACACCCCTCTGAAGACACTCAGCTCTGTGGGAAACAGATTTTATCGTGTTAAAATAATGGTGTTGATATTGTTTGAGGAAAAAAATTTAAGGAAAATACAGCAAGGTGATATGTTTTTGTACCTGTTGCACTCTTCCACTAAAGCCTCCCGCTCTTCCTTGCTGGGGTTCTTTTGCCGTTCATAGGCTTGGTACAGGATCTGCTGGGATGCAGGGCCCCATTTGAAGCGGTTACGTCTGATTTTCTTACTGGAGGGTTCACTGCCGACCTCGTCACCAGGCTGACCCATGCCCTGTCCCGATGAGTTGTACTCTGGGAAGAAAAACACCGGATCCTGATTGCATTTGTCTGACATATTGCTGCCAGAACCCTGTGGTGCCTGGTTGAACTCTGCAAAATAAGAAGAGACACACTCAGTAATATTCATACTACAAATGCACAAAATAAAAAAGTTATTGAGACATATGAAAGTTGTAATTTCTATCAAAATAATCATATTTTTCCCTTTTTATGCACTATGACAATTCTGGAAGGACCTAGCACAGACTAATTGCTGGAGGTGTTTGTGTAAAGACAAATTGAAGGAAAAACCATTGTAAAGTGTCTTTCTAAGGTGTTGGACCAAGCATGCCTCAACAACAGCTTCAATACACCTTGGCACTGAATGTACATGCCTTTTGAGCTCTACTAGAGGGATGGAAAAACATTATTTTAAAAGATATTCCCTAATTCTGGATATATATTGATGGTGTTTAAAGCTTCATCTTATCCGACATTTTAGTCAATAGTCTTGCATGGGCGGTGGATCGGAATGAAATCTGGTAAATGTAATGGCCAAAGCAAATGATTCACGTGACTTTCATACTTAAAAACCAACATTCAGTGATCCCTCAAACCCAGTGGTTGGAGGCCTTGTCATCCAGGGATAGAGCACTCCAATCAGGATGGAAATGTTTCGGTACGTGATGAAGACGATCACTCAAAACAACTTTGTATTGATTTGCAGTGACCCTTCCCTATAAGAGGACAAGTGGACCTCCCAGCATAACAGAGCCACCAGCGCTCTGTGTAGGGGTCAAGCATTGAGGCCTATGCTTTTCTTTGGGTGTACGCCACATAAACACTTGCCCATTTGTCAGGGATATGGTGATGGATGATTCATATCACTTTTTCCTGACATTGCTGACCAGTGCCTCTAGTTTTGGCACCACTAATTTCTCAGATTTGCTTTCATGGTTTCAGTGAGGCATTTCTACACTTCAGCCCTACTACGATATTTGTCACTGTGTAACTTTTGACACTGTTCTTGGTGACAGTTCAATTATATCCTGCATTGACAGCAAAAACACTCAATCACTTGAGAATGAGTTGATTTTCATAATGCACAAGCATCACGCTCATCAAACATCAGCTGTTGTTCACCCTATTTCTGATGTTTTTCCCAGATCTAAATGCACATTGATCATTATTCCTTTTTGAAGGTCTTTTTGACTGAAGCACCTGCAATCTGTGTTACAATGATTGAAGTAACTTGCAAAATCAAAATCAGCTGAGCTTGCTCAACATTTTATACACACCACAAAGGATGATTGGCTGCTAATTGCTTTATTGTACCATGCAGCGCACAGTTGTAATGTGTTGCCACACATTTATTCAGGTTTTTCCTTTAATTTGTCACCCATGCATGATGAGGAAATGTCCAATTCAACTTGATTTCCCTACAGGTTTGAAATCCAAATAAAGCGTCATGCTGCTGCCAACTACACATTGCAAGCTGAGGCCAAGCTGTGAGAAACTCAAATATTAACTTACGTCTGAGAATTTCCCGCTGTTTCCTGACATACCAGGTGTAGAGGGCCGCTCGCTTCTGTGTTTTCATGGGCGTGCCTTTGTTGAGGTGCTGGGAGAGGTGAGACTGGTTCAGCCCCGTGATGTCCACCACCTCCCGTTGGGGGATGTTGTGCTGTTGCATGTAACCTTTGATCATGCGGGCAGCACGCCATGGGTCCTCTCTGGGTTCAGATAAAACACAGGAGCAGAAAACACCACTCATTTTACCACTGAAACAAATGCAGCTTTTAGACCGCCTTTTATTAGATTTTATGGTTGATATAAAGTCTTTGGTCTCTGTAAGGCTGTTCATTTAAAGTAGATACAAGAAGAGATGTTTCAAGAAAGGAGGAAGATTTTTAGAGAATCTTACAAAAAGTTGTGTATTTATAGATATAACAAAATCTAAAAATATAAAAGGATTTTGATTAGACACATGAACCTGTCCCTTTCTCTTAGTTTCACTGTTTCAAGACCTTGAGTCTAAAGGGGCTGTACCTCTCTCCAATGGGCCCTTTATCATTGTTGCTTGTTCAATAGGCTGTAAACATTTTCAAAGGTTAGTTCAAGAGGGTCCAGGAAGGTTGAGAAACTTGGACTTAGTATTTGTTGCCTTTACACATGATTTCAGCCTGGAAACAGTTAGATTGAACGACTTCAGAGCAAGCTTGTGAACTTGAAATCAAATTAAAAGGTCTCGAAATGCACAGCACCTCATAGCACTCAAGTGAAAGGATGTTTTCCAGATTTTCTAACTGCATTGGAATTTAATGTTACTCGGACTACTTAAGATAAAGTGTATCTGCCACAAAACTCAAATCAGTTACATATATAAATATGTATGGGCTTTTATATTTTAAAATATTTCGACTTGATTAAAAATCTATTTATTAAAATTAAATCAAGTATTATTTAAGCGATAATCAAAGGATAATTTGAGTCCGCAATAATGTGACGGTATGTTTTTGTAATCAGGCTTTGTCTAGGCAGCTAAAGTTAAAAAGAGGTAGTGAAAATTATTTGTGCTTCTTAAAAAAATTAAAAGGCCTGTTCAGACATAGAATAATTTGACCCATTTGTAAATTTTACATTAAAAACGTGAATGTTCTTACCCGTACAATTAGCCCTTCATATTATTTATTATACATTCTTTTTTTTCCAGCAGTGCGAAAGTTTGAGAAAACGCAGTCGTATATAAAATGGAGGCTTACCGCACAATCAGAGATTAGCAGGTCCAGACACACTGACATCGGTAATTATAGCAAATCTACACACGACTGTTTGTTTTGGAGAATGTGGAGGCCTGCATCTAAGTCTGCGGGCTAAGTGGGAGATGTTAGTTTATAACTTTTGACAATGAATAACCAGATCTCCATTCACTCTAATCACACGCCACTGTGTATCTTTCAGTTGATGATTTATAGAATAAAATTAATAATAACTTAACTACACGTGGGTTAGTTTTGATATTCTTCCGGTCTTGTTAGAGCCTCAAATATTAGTTTTACAGTGAATCAAGTGGTTTGAGTGGAGATGATTAGAAAGAAAAGGATCAGAAGTATGATGTCAAAAAAGATTAGACATAGTTTTTGTCGTGATGGGATTACGGACTACCCTAAACTAAAGTAATAATAATTATAATAATAACAATAATAATAAACGGGTTAATTCAGGCTAATAATTATTTTAGGCTGAATAAATTCAAGTTGTCAAAATTATTATTATTATTATTATTATTATTATTATTATTATTATTATTATTATTATTATGATGCCCATTAGTCATACTTGTTAAAATTATTGTGTTTCGTTTTTTCTAATCAAATTTGGGGCAGTTGCGTACATTCACTTTCTCCTTATGTAGCCCCTTGCCAGATTTTTATAGTTGAGAGGTGGAGTAAAGTTAATAATAAATAGATCTAAGTTCAGCTGATATTTTGCAAAGGTAAAGAAATAATAATCCATGTGGATAATTAGTAACCAGAAAACCTAGCCGGGCGGGTTATTTTAAAATTGTAAACAAAGACAGGAAAGTATTTTGTGTATAGGCCAAATCTTTGTTTTTTAAAAAAATTGTGACTGATTTTTTTTTAGCTTTGCGAGGCCAGAAATGAAGAATATGTAGAGTGCGCTAGATTAACTTTTCAGGGCACTTATTCTCACTTCATCTCGAAAAATACAATTTAATTAAATTTTACCAGCCTGTTCTTCCTATCCATTTTTCCCAACACTTTTACAAAACGTCAGATTAAATGCAAAAACTTACGCTAACATGCGCTCAACTTCCGCCCTCTGCTCGGCGGCCTCCTCCGTGTTGAGCGACTGGAGCTCTTTCAGTATCGGCGGCGTGTCGTAGTCGTCCCCGTCCTCGGAGCCCTCGTCCCCGGACAGCTTGCCCTTGCTGTGGCCGTTTGTGAGTGTGTGGAACACGGGCTTCGAGTCGGTGTCCGCTCCGTTCATCTTGCCGCTCTGAGGGGGGGCGGGCGACATGGGCAAGTTCTCCAGTTTTACTCCAAAGCCCGGCGGGCTAGGGTCCATATCATCCAGAGCCTGAATCAGAAGATCTTTGGTAACTCCTGAGTCCAGCAGGGCGCTGAGGAGCTCCTGCTGCAGGGATGTCAGCTTGGATACCATTTTAGAGAACATTAAAAACACAACATAGGCCTGCTGGGTGCGTTCTGCAGAAGAGGAAAAGGGGAGGATAGAGGGGAAATGATAAGAAAGCAAAAATTAAGTTCCTCTCTTCCTCTCTAGTCCAGAGTTGTGGGGACTTTACGGCTGCTGACACCTGCTCCGAGAAGCTGCTTCACTTCCCTGTTGAGGGGGAGGATGGAGCTACTTTGCCATGATGCTTTCTGAGTGCAGGGGATATAAAACATGATAATGAGTGGGCCGGCTGATGGCAGCCTTATGTAAATCCACTGAATAAGGCCCGCTCTGGGCCGAGGTAGACATGTGTTTGCACTGCTGCACTGCAGCTTTTATTGGCTCCCCTTATCAGCAAAACTTTCATGGACTTTGGACCGTGTTGTATATGCCATAAAGACTTTTAAGAAGGGCGAGCTGCGCATATTCATATCGCTGGATCTAATTCGCTTCACAGTGGATTTAGTGAAGTTTTATTTTAAGACCTAAAAAAGAAGCTATGCGAGAGAAATTTATTTAATTTTATTTGTTTCTATTTCCATTCCATTCTATTCTACTTATAAGATATTTATTTATATTATAGCCTATTAAGTGCCCTCGTTAAGAGGCTAGTGCTAATGAGGTGGTTGCCGTTGCCCTCATTAGATCAGCTGTTTGTTTTAATGAAGCCAATAATCTCATTGGTTTTAGGCAAATGGTGTCAGAAGAGACAATGTTCATGTGTTTAATACAGTAAGAAATGCTTTGTAGACTATAATAAGTTTAATTTTTCTGTGAAAAAGTGGCCAATAATTGGTAGGCCTAATAAAAGTATCTACCCGAAAATTAATCGTGCTTCGTCTTCAGAATTAAAGGCTTGGAGCAGTTTATTCATTTTTAACCGTACAAGCCATTTTAAGTGGAAGGTGACGTTAAAATGTAAAACGTTTACAAATGTGGGACAGAAATCCCTTTAAAAGTTTAATTGCCCCAATTGTCTCTTATCTACGCAGTGTGATATGACACAGAGTAAATTATTTGGGTCAGCTCAATGAACTGCTTCGTTTTTATCTGATTTTACAAATTTAGAGAAAACAACCATAAAGCTTCAATACACTCAAGAGTTAAACAAACCCTTAATCATTAATGTAAGAGCAGAATGGGGTTATTAGGGATCAGATTCTCCACTGAGTTTCCTCCTTTCTCTTACCTATAGGACTCCTCCGCAAATAAAAATCTAATAGCCTGAAGTTGATTTAGCGTTTTGTCCTTCTTTAGTTACCGTTTTACCTCTGCAACATAGACGAGGGGATAAACTCACAGCAGGTACAGCGCAAAAATTATTTCCTAAACTGTATTAAACATAATAGTGTTGTAAACATTATAGGAAGAAATCAGATGTCATATGGCTAGGCTGAATAGAGTTGGACTAATACTGTAATTTGAAAGAGGAACTTCAGAGGAAATGAGGGAAATAAACCGTGAAAAGTACAATTAATCTTGTTACTGTCGATATGAGGCGAAATGGTTTAAACTGAATCCGGAGCTTTTGTAGGATCTTTACCCTTAAATTTCCATAACTTTTTTTTGGCATGATTAAAACTTTTATTATGTTTATGTTCTCTTTCAGATATGTGATGTTGTTCCTGTGGGTTAGTGGAAGATGTCAAATAAAAAACTTTACCCAAAAAAATAACTCAAGTGAACCACAAATCGCAAATGCCTTTACACGAGTTACGATAACAGTAAATTCTACTGCATTTCTCGCATCAGAAGTGATAAACAATGGGGGGAAACGTCTCCCTCTCTGCAGTGCAGCAGCTTACAGTTGATACTGGAGCCTCTGAGGGAAATACTGCTACTTTCACAATGACAAAAATGTCTAACCCATTAAAAATAAATAAAAAACGTTTAAAGATAACTAAAATGTTTCAATCAAACGTTTTCCCAGTGCGTTTGACAAGTTCACTATTATGCGTTCTTTCCGTTTAAAAGTTATATCTCAATAATACATTAAAGTTTATGGCATAGGCTACGCATTATGGTAGACTATCTCAAACTGTATTTATGGAATAATAAATAGACATATACTACGGGTTATTGTATTAAATGTCATGTGTCAGTCGGGATGATGGTAAACACCTGTTGAAGCCTAAAAACTGACTTGGGATCAGAAAGTAAGATCAGTTTGACCTCTTACAGCGGTCTACTTTTCAGTAGTGGTGGAATGTAAGTAAATAGCACCATGTACCTCCTAATTTGTTGATTTTGATTTTGATCTTTTTTCTGATTAACTGAGGGACTGAGTGTTCCTTTAAAGGTCGATTATGGGTTCTTTTTAATCTATTGGAAACACCTCGTTCATAATCAGGAAAATGCATTCTCAAAAATCTGAGTCATGAGAAGTTGACTTTTTAGAAATAAACTGCTCGCACTAAAGTACTTATAGAATATAATGCATTACTGGAAATCAAACTGCCTGACAGTGTATTAAGTAGTCAAAATTAGCTCCAAAATTAACTCCATAAATCTCCAACAGTAAAATTCAACATACATGTTAATGCAACAATAATACTTATTCAGAAACAACACAACTGAAAACACCAAAACATTGTGAAATAGGAACTATTTGTCTGCAGAGTGAGTACTTTCAATTTTGATGCGTGACTAAAATGTGTTGATACTTAAATTCTTGTACCTAAGTAATGGCTTCAACGCAGCACTTTTACTTGTAGTGGAGTATTTCCACGCTGTGGTATCAGTACTTTTACATAAGTAAAGAATCTGATTTCCTCCACCACTGAATTTTAGGGCTTCAGTTTGCACAGAAACAGATTCACACATTCAGCAGCAGTTTTTGTTGTTGCTTCTGAAAACTAACAACATAAAATCCAGAATTTTTTAGAATTTTGATGTTAAACAGTTTCAATACTTGTCATGATTATAGAAGGTTATAGTAAGTTGAGCAGTTTCTTACTTTGTCACTCTAACAAAGAATGAGAGACAGACATTTTCCTTCTAAAAATGATTTTAAATCAAGTAAAATGATAATCTTTCTTTTTAACCTAGTTGTAAACAAAAACAGCATGACAACAGAAGTCACTTAGCTTCTTGTACTTATGTATGATGGTTTACAACAATACTTAGCCAATTATTGGTCCAACCTGTAATCTTTCAGTGTAGTATCAATGTGGTTGATCATTAGTAATGCTCAGGATTGCCCTAAACGTATTAGTGTTAGAGTTAATATGATGCAGTGAGACTACCTCGACACGTGTCTATTGTCTTTCAGAGTTACAATGCAGGGAGATTGAAACACTATAAAGTTCACAAGGTCATTGTTTAATCCGCCTCTGAGTCCTGAAGACACAGTTAGAGCCTCTGTAAGTATGCTAATTGTCTTATTATAAATGTTAGTATATTTAGGGTACTTTTTGTTTATTAGGACTCGTATAAAGGACCTGATAGTTGTGTCTGTTATCAAAAAAGTCTGCTGCTTCTGAAGTTTCTTTACACAGATTACACTGTTCTCTACTTCTACTGTTGTATAACATGGCCCTGACGTACACCTTCATGCCCTTCGCTCCAGTGTATGAAGTGCCAGCCACTGAGTTATGTGGGTAGAGTTAATAACCCAGTGGAAACAGATAAATTACAGACTTGTCTGCAGCTCCGTCATCTCCACAGACAAGTTAATGACTCAAGTGTCAGTTTTTAAGTCCAAGAGAAATTGATTGATTTTCTAAATCACAGAATAAATGGGGCAATTAGTTGTCTGACACTAAATCCTTTCACACAACTGCAGGAGTAATGTTAAAGTTAGATATTGGCTTGAAACTGAATATGTGTTAGAGTAAAGGTAAAGGAAAAGAAAGATAATCTCAAATAACTTTAAAGCACAAAAAATGCTGTCACCGAAGTTTATAAATGATACCAATATAGGAAGAGATGCCGATGTTATGTTTTTAATCTAATCTTTTATATATTGTATATAAATTTAAGACCAAAAAATTATACAAATACAGAAACCCCTCTTTTTAACAAGTAACAGTCATACTGACATTCACACACACACATGCACAAATGTGTGCTTCTTTCCACCTCAAAACTCTGGCGTGCATTTTTCTGGCACTTTCACATGTCTCCATTTAAAATCTGTCAACCATTAACAACAAATAATAACAAGCAGCAAAAACAGTTTATCCAGTACACAGACCATCACCAGTGTTGTGAAAGCGGCCTGTGCACTGGACCGCAGCGTGGAACACGCACTGCCCATCACGCTTTTACATGGATCAGAGACACACAAGTTTACCATCCGGGGACAGGGACCGTCCTGCCTGTTTCTTATTATACCTGTCTGACCATTTAGAGGCATATCAGGCACAGACCAAGACTGTAGGCGCTTTAAAGTGTATAAAGTAAGGAAAAATTGGACATATTCTGTTTTTCTTCTTGTCATCAAGTCACATGAACAGACCAAAACCAACAATGAATTTATCTGAATGACAAGGATTGTGCGGGCTTCAAAAGCTTGATTCGTTATTCCTTTGTGTGTATAGCTTCACTGTCCAAACTATATTAAAACACATCAGTTAGCCACACTACTACAATGTGTGACATGTATGATGAGCACAATTATTGTTCATTAAGCTTTTTAAGACAAAAAGACAATCTCTTTCAAGGTATTTCAACCAAAACTTCCAGGTTCTCAAAGTCTTGATCATCACATCCAAATTGTTACTGTAAATACATTTGGGAAAAATAAAGTTTTCTACAGAATTCTTAATATTCACACTAATCATTATATTCAAATTCAAGCATTTAAGAATGAAGTAATTTCCAAAGTATTATGACTTAGTATGAACCCTGATACTGAGTAAATCCCACAAACAACATCCTGCTGCTGTAACAGAGCACAAACTGTGTATGAATATAAGCTGAAACCCAGTGTTTACTTAAAGCTGAAATGCCCAGCTGTTTTAGTAAATTATTACCGTTTCTAAATATGAAAGTATCTATGTATAACCCACCCAAGCATCTTTCAGATTAGTATTATCAATAAGAAACCACTGGGCTTGTGGCTGAGTTCAACAGACAGGATGGGGAAGCAGCATTGCTGTCAGTAGCATTTGACTTAACACCAGCACTTTAATCTTTTCATTAAATTTATTGACAATTAAGAAATATGATAAAGTACAGATCGAAGGAACATTTGTGGAGATCATGAAGTTTATTGACCCTCTAAATTAGCATGTATGGTTTTCCTGTTTCCATTGGCCTTGATTACACTGTGAACCTGGATGAAGCCAGTGGGGACCTGCTCTCTGTGTCATTTTGGCACTTTTAAGTGAAGCGCCAGGGACGCACCGTGAGTACTGATGTTGTCTCAAGGTGTGCTTGGCTGCTTTCTACGTCTTCACTCACCCTTCATGACCTCTCGCTCCTCACCCCATAGCCTGACTGGTGCACAGACCGTGACTTTTGGAAAGTGACTCAAATAAAAAGGGCAAGGGCTACATGGTGTGTGCGTGTGGTTCAGGAACCAGCGGCCATGTCTCGTTCCACAGACTGAGCTGGACCTTACCCTCAACCTGAAACATCCGACCACTCATCTCCCGTCCCCGAGGACTAAAGATGACTGGTTGACTTCAAATCCTGCTCAAATCCTGCTGTTATCTCTGTGATGAAGGGGCAGATATGTAAAAGCACATCCTGAATGTTTGAAAGTTGTGATAATTCGAAATTTGGGGAAATTTGCTTATTTGCTTTCATAAAGGGGCTATATAGAGAAAATTGACACTTCTCTTGCATCTTAACATTTAGTATGGAGGTACAGGTAGCAGCTAGTTAGCTAAGCTTAGCACAAACATTGGAAACTGGGGGAAACAGCTAGCTTGCCGACACCAAAAATTACCTTAATTCAAATAACAGCACCCCTAAAGTACGATTATTTTCATGTTATATCCAGTTTATAAAGACAGTGTAAAAAATAACACATTTACAATATTTCTTTGCCTGGTGCAGTAACAACCTGAAACTCTGCTGGTAATTTATGTATCTCAGTAAACTTAAGCTACTTAATCTTGTATTTGGATGTTGCACATTTATCTTTAACCAGACATTAATTCTGGTAACAAGAGGTTGAAATGACACATTTGGTATTAACACAAATGGTAACTTAGCCTGATACTCTCAGGTATTTGGCAATCTAGCCTCCTTAGCAGAGAAATCTTATAAAGTTACTTCAGTGCTTCAAGTGAAGCTTGCAGAATCACCCATATCTTTGTGTTGTACTCCATAAATTACTCCAGAGCAAATACATGACCAATATCAGTACTGAAACTTAAGAGTAGTTAGAAGTTCCTTTCACAGTAATATAGAAAGCACATTTTTCTATCAACATAGACAAACATTAAAGCATAAAACTAAGCTTATAGTAGCTTAAGGTCCACCCACTATGGGGACAGAATTGAGTTTGGGTGTATCATTCAAGTGTGCAGGGGTGCTACTCATACATATAACAAGCCAGTCCCAGTTTAAAAAAAGAGAAAAAGAATGGATTGGACCAAAACAAAGGAAACATACTAACTATTAACATATAGAGCCAATTATCTGTTTATGTCTGTTTCAAGTCTTTGCACTAATAGACTGCCTTGCTGCTGGCTTGAGCTTCATATGAGAGTGGCATCAATATTTTAATCAAACTCTCACCAAGGCAGAAATAAATATTATTTTTAACAAAAAATAATAATAATAATGATACAACCAGCAGCCAGTTAGCTGAGAAAGATGGATCTTGTTGCCTTTGGAGACCTAGGTTAGCTGCTGATAAGCTGAGCTAACGAGCTGCTTGCTGCAGCTCTGTATTATATAAACAAATATACGAATAGTATTGATCTTCTAATTTTACTTATGATCATAACACAAATAATAATGAGGAGTATTGGCAAAGGCACAAACCAAGCTTTCAAGAAGATAATGAAGTTTTAAATAGGTGTGATGGATAAACTTAATATTTTGCAAGCTTTTTTAAATAGTGACAAAATCAGGAAAATGCCTGAGTTGATCCAAACCAGGAAGAATCAGAAAGAAAAACAATTCTATTAGGAGAACTTAGATTATAAAAATTATGTTAAGAGTTAAGAGTCTAAGTCAACTCTCCACACTAAACCTAATTAATCATGCAAATCCTTTGGCTATTTTAATCACAAGCTGTTTTCAGGTTGCCCTTTATGAGGTTATCTTTCTAAATTCATCAGTGATCAGACTTTTCCATAAGTGCTTTGATTACGTCACAGTTTCTCCTGGACAGCAGCTTTGATCTCTATCAGTGCAGTAAGATTTCATCAACACACTCATGAATCACAGCAGGATGGCTGAATTGTTACACACAAGGTGAAAGACAGGGAGAGAACATTTCTGTTTGCGGCTGACTGACACAGGTGAGGATAAGGAAGAGGAAAGTGATGGAAGACGCTGGCATCCATCCACTCCTCCCAATTAATAAACATGACCTGTGGATGATCCTGCTCAGGGAGAGCCAGGAAGGCCTGCAGGTGTGTGTATGACAGAGTGTTTCTGTGGGTCTGAATCGAGCTCAAGACTTGAAAGTCTCTCCACTGTGTTTGCTCTTCATGCGCAGGGTGTGTGTGTAGTCAGGGATTGAGTTTTTCCTCCTCTTTCCTTTTGTTAAATCACGTCAGATCAGAGCAGCTTTGAGGTTTGGCTGTTAGTCAAGTCACGGCAAATTGGTTTCTGTCTCAGCGTTGTTTGACTACACCTTCCTTCTCGCTTGTTTTTTTTTTTTTTTCTATTTCTTGCTATGACAAAGCAGCTGATAAGAAACACCAAACAGACACAATAGATTTGGGATTTTCCATCCTGTGAAGTCACAAAGACTCAGACATGAGAGAAAATACTGTGATGCAGTATTTTGTTTTTCAGAGCAGCACGACCCCTTGCATCATACATGCGAACCCCCCATTCAACCATCTGATACTCCCACAATTTTACTGCAACTGAGCCAAGCTGCCCACAGATACACCTGATGTATTCTGCCACAGCAACACTCTGGCTGGATTTTCTCATTATGTGCAGAAACAGGGATGAGCTATTTGAACCCTCTTTACTTCAGTTACAGTTACTGGTAGAGTCATCTTAACCCGCTGAGCCTCTCAGGGCTAAAACCAGAACTAAAAACTCCTGTCCTCAGGCTCACTGTATCAATCCAACATCACACTCATACTGTTTGATTAGTGTACACATTTTTGATGTCTTTTACAGGACAAATACAATAATAATGTGTAAGTCCATTAATTAAAAATCTTCATCTGTGAATTTCTGGCTTCAGCAAAAATTACTTGCAGACACATATAATAAAAGTCCTTGAATGAACAACCACTGATGCCAGACTGAGCTGATAAAAAGAAGTGACAAAAGTAGCCCAATACAAGCTTAAGAAGAGAGTAGGTGGTCCTATGGTCCTCCATTTAATCAGTGTTATCAAAACAACAACAACAACAAAATTTAAAACTTGGCTGCTTGCAACTAAAAAAATATATGGGCTATAGAATTGATTGAAAGTATTGAAGATCATGCTAAATGACATTTACTATAACAGATCATGCAGGGCTTGTTTTAAAATCACAGTGCTAGGACAGAATAATGGCTGATAAAGGAGAAAAGTTTAACCTCATAAACTTAACAATATTTGGTTGCAGTTTGATTGTCAGTAATAAGTATAATCCCTGATTTATGCATTTATGTATCTATCTATTGTATTGTATTTATGTATTTAATTATTTGTTGGTAGAACTCATTCAAATATCGCAAAAAGTAGCCAAAATAATCACAATTCACCAAAAACTTCCCACCCCAAATAATTAAAAAGCACCTTTACTGGTAACACTGGCAGCAATGGCACAGTAACTTGCAATTCCTTTGTTGACTTTTTTGAGAAAGTTCTGGCTTGGTCGGACTATGATTGTATTTGTTGACCATATTTAGACAAATTTCTCCCTCCAAACTCAAAAATCTGGTCATCATTTCAAGGGGGCCTCCTGTAAGCATCCTAAAATCACAAAATCAGCAAGTACACTAATTATAGAGCAGGGCTCATAAAAAATTTAATTAAATAAAATATTCAGGGACAAATCAATTTTCACACTCATATATAGGAATCCACTTAATAGAAGGGTGATGTTGTTTGTACATGATTTTTTATTTCTTAAACACTGTTTTACCTAGTTTAGAGTATTTATGTTTAAATATTTTTATTCTTGACACTTTGCATCAGGTTTTATGTGCATTTTTCTCTGTGGTGTCAAAGTTGAATTAATATAAATCTTTATCATCAATAATTAAGCTTAGTTTATATGTTTATAATGCTATAAATAAGCAGTTTGTTTCTCTTATTTTTTCAAAAGAAATATCTGAAATTCATATACCTTGCATAAGTTAACAGTGTTGCATAAGATGAGGGTTTTTTAATAACACAAATCAGCCACAACTAAGCCTCTTCCCACAAAGACTCTGAAAAATCATGTTGATTGATTGATATGATTTTCATTCTGTAACCTGTAGTCAAATTCTACAGACATAATACAAGATCAACAATATTTGAAAACGTTTCTGAGCCTCAGGATACCAAAGGAGAGAATAGGATAGTCAATAACATCATTCTGACAGTGTGCTCTGGTTTATTTTTATGATCCCATAGGTGTGTGTTTGTGTGTGTGAGGGTTTTTGTAGCTGCTGATGATCTCCTGGCTCTCTTCCTTCTCCTCGTCTTCCTTCCAGCTGCTGCTGCCTCTCTCTCCTGCTGGCCGGTGGTCAATATTTACTCAGGGATTGAGGCAACAACCACTTTGTCAGGGTGCACAGGGGGGCAAACCTGCCATCTCTATGGCATCAGGTGAAAACAGAAAAATACTGCTCTTCATATGTCAGAATTAAGAAAACTATAGCAAAGCCAGCGTGATATAAAATAATGCCCTATGCTGATGCTGTGATTTTCATAGCTGCAAAAGTACAGATGACACAGTAAGTCCTGACAGTGTGTCAGTAAGCCAGCATGGACAATACCAGGACCCCAAAACTGAGGGAACTAAATAAAATTCAGCTTTATTAATTAAAAAAATGTGTGCTAATGACAATAATTTCTGTAAATAAAATGTCTATTAAGAAGATATGCTTTTGTGTATGGACATAATGTTGGTTTTAATTTTTTATCAGCAAAAGTAAGAAACATGCATACACAATAAAACAGAAGACATAGAGTTTCCTGCCTCTTTCAATGTCAAGACTGCTGTGTTCAGTATTAAAAGGTAGTTAGATTTAACTTTGTAATACATAATCCTGCTTTAATGTAGAGCAACACATTTGTAATGTTGTTTTTAATTTTTAATTGTTTTTTAATTTATCTAACCTAAAAGATCATTAAACATCCAAAAAAGCTTTCAGGAATAATTTATCAAGCACAAAAGCAGGGAAAGAGGCTGACAGCAGCATCACAGTCAGACAGATTGACTCTGAGAGGTAAATGAACCAAAAAAGCACACGCAGGCACACTGAGGCATGAACAGAAAACTGCTGTCCAACGACAACACAAACACATTGTTGTTTTTGAAGTTGATGTAGTGTTACTGATGTTAGTCAACAGATGTGTTAGATAAATGTGTACAATGATTTTATGGATTTATTTGAAAGTGTGTGAAGCAAAGCTGTTAAAGGCTTTATGTCTCCATCTGTCTCAACAGACAAACTCTCTGCTGTGTATTTTGCTTCTCTGATATAAAACTCCTTTTAGTGTGAGCAGGTACTTCCAGCTCTGCACTTTCCCGAAGCTACAACAGTACCCAAACAGTGTGCAAGATATGAAGATGTTCCATCTTCCAGCACTGATCTCCCCTAGTTATCTATTAGTGACTGTTAAACTGGTCACCTCTGGGAATATTTGCATGATTTAGACACCAGCTCATGAGCTCCATAACGCCTCAACACTGGCCAACAGTTCTATACCAGTGGTTCATTTTGCATAGTTTTGCGGTGAAGGCAGAGAAACAAAGAACTCCTTTTGTTTATGTGTAAAGCTGCAGGTTGTGAAGCTGTGGCTTGGTGAGCTCACTAGTGTCACCTAGTGAACAACGGGACAAACAGCTCCAAGTGCTTATGCAGGTAAGACTGAACATGATGCACCAACTCTCATGTTTGCACCTGAAAATCTGTTCTTGTTCATATCTTTCTCCATCATGTTATGTTTAATCTATCAACCCAAATCAATTTATTCCTATTTAAGAGTTTTATTGCCCTTGCCACACAGTGTGTACCCACAGCATGTGACAATAAAGTTCAAACGCACGTCCATGCATGGTATCACTCCTGACCTTATTGTGAGAAGACAAACTGTGCCAGGTCCATGCAAGGTGTGCCACCGTGCAATAAATCTCTTGAGAAAAGAACATGAGTGAATCAGATCCAAGCTGTTAGCTGCTGTACTCAGTGGGAAATCAAATACACGCCTACAAGGAAGAGTTTGTGACGAATTAGGGCACGATAAGAAGTCTCTTTATTTGGAAACTGGACTGGAATGCAGTTATCAGATATTTACTTTGTTGTCATTAAAATCCAAAAGCTGTGTAAAGTCTTTGTTGTGCTTTGCAAGAAGAAATGTTTTTGCAAGTTGAGATCATTCTTGCAAAAAAGGCAACAGATTGAGACAGTGGATCTTACCTAAAGCATATACCTGTGAGAATCATCAGAACAATGAATTTACTCAAAGCATCAAAAATCAAAATGGTCATAGAGAGAAATGGGACTTCTGAGCTGTTTATCATTATGTATTACATAACTGGATTATCATGACTCAAGTTAAAGAAACCCTCTGGAATCTAATCATGAGTTATTAGTGAATACACTGAGCATTTTGTTTTAATATAAGTTACCTTACTTTACACATGCAGAGCCAGTCTTTCATACAGTATCTCCTGTTTTATGAAGACAAAAATATACATATATTATTAAGTTCAAGTTTTAAAACTATGAAAACTGATACTTTCAGTGATTTACATAGACAGGCAATGAAGTAGGCACAGAAACAAGTTGGAATGAAATCACTTGACATGTTAATTAGGGTTTTTATTTCTTATTTTGTAAGAAGAATGAAATAAAGATTTTACTACCTTAGAATTGTTCTGTAAGAATATTTTGGGTGTTTTTATTTTTTAAATGCTTATGACACCATACATGTGAGGTAGGGACAATTTAAAAGGTGCCAAACAAAGACAAAACACAACATATGGAAAGTTAGCAAACGTCTCACGAGTTTGTGATGCAGAAATGGTGCCTAAGAAAAAGTATAAATACCACAATAAAAGTAAAAGTCTTGCATTCAGTGCTAGGAGCTTTAAAAAACAAAAATAAAAGTTTTTCTCAAGGAATAGATGGCCCTTGTTTGTGGGCTACAGTGTACTTTTCATAAGATTATTACTGTGGTGACCAGTTTACACCCAATATAGTTTTTGTTTGTTTGTTTGTGCTATAGGTTACATTCATTTAATCACAGACATCTGCTGATGAAACTTTTAGTATTTTTAATACTGTGCTACTCATCTCAGTTGATCCTGACTTTCTACATATTAGGTAGTTCAATAACAATGTGTCCTATTTATGAGATGGTAACATGTTTGTAGACTCTAGATTTGAAGATCATTAGTTAAATTAGGAGGAGTAATAAGCACAAAATTTGCATCTGAACTGTAGTGGCAGTGTAGCAGTGTAGAAGTATGAAGTATCATGAAATAGCAATAACCTAAAAATTCAACTTAATTACAGTACTTGAGTAAAAGTAGTTTAGTTACTTTTCAACCCATTTATAACTGTCATTAAAGTATGACTAACAGCAGCAGGGCTTTCTGTTTCCCAACTACTTGTTGAAGGAGGGAAAAACAATGAGTATATTCAGTCTTAAAAAATAAAAACTAGAAATAAATCTCATCAAAATATTGTCCTGATGCTCTAAACCAGCTCAGTAGGACACTCAGGGACAGCGTATCAGGAGCTCAGCTGAAGGCTACTTGTGATCGCCGTCCATGGCCGCCTCCCTGCCCACTGATATATTTTTTTTTCCTTGTCTGAGCAATTAGATATTCAAAAGTAATTACCTGCTCGGCTTCCTCTGCGATTAAATGGCAGGTTCACAGCACCCTGATTAATGCAGAGGCATGCACGCCTGCCGTTAGCAGCCATGAGAGGTGGAATGTTCTGCAGAGCAAACACAACACTGCTCAAGCCTGCTTAACCCAGAATTACACAACATGAGCAAAAATGCATACATACCCACTGTTCTACAGTCACATATGTTCTAATCTAATCTCTAACTCTTCTAATCTAGTTTAATTTTTCTAAATAAAATTTTTCTAAAATCACTTTGTTAGACTCAAAATACTGTGTAAACAGGGTTAAGGACTGACTCATAGACTTCACTGGTAATTAATTTCTGATTCTAAACAACACATTTTCAAAAGTAGCAAAGTATATTTATGTTTGCGACTTATTTAAAGGTTGAGCATGTAGGGCAATTTATTTGTAGAATGTGACAGAGAAGGATTACAGTATAATCACCCAAAAATTATGAGTCACAATTTTTTTCAATACCTTAGAGTGAGTCTTTTAAATTTCCAATCGGAGCAGGTCCTCTTCCATGGAGCCCACCATCATGCACCACAATGTTTCTACAGTAGCCTGGAATGGACAAGCCAAACACTGGGTCTAGAGAGGACTTTTTTTGCACTTTTTGCAGGTTTCACAGTCACTGTTAGTCCTCCTGCATGCTTGTAAGGGAAGGGTGAGCACAGTGATATTCAATGTGATGCATCAACAACTTCATAGCTAAATGCCACTTAATCCTATACATCTGACCTTTTACTTAAGACACACACAAAATATGACCATAAATACTTTTTTAACCAAATCAGGATCTTTTCCTATATCAAACCAAGAAGTTTCCTGAACTTAAAAAACTGCAACCATGTCACAACTTAATTCTCTTGTTTCTTTTTTTTTTTTTTACAAAGACCAAAAGACTATGGATGAAATCGAAGGTCACTTAAAATGGATCTGCTACCCACAACAGGACAAGGAAAATAACTGTGTACAAGCTACTTAAAAAAATTGGACTTTGCTTTTAGTAGTACATAATTTAAGATGTAAAGTTATTAGTTTTTGGTGTTATGTGTGCATGGATTGATGAAAGGCTGCTTACAACAATGACCACCTTGATGAACTGCTGTAAACATGATTTTATTAGTAACAAATAATAGCTGTATTGATTATAATTTACTGACGCCATTTAGATTTATAATGGGCCATAAATTGCAACAACTTGGAAGGGTTTAAAATAAAATTCCATTTGGCTGTTATTGCCCTTTCTTTTTTAAAGAAAAATTTAACTTTTAACACTTAGAAATTTGTTTTGTTATTACTTATGTACTTCTACTTCAAGCCTATGACCTTTTTTATACTGAAGTACTTTTACTCTGTGGTATTACGGCTGTTTTAGGAAAAGATCTGAGTATTTATATCCTTAAAACCACCATGCAAACAAACTAAGGGAGTTGAATGTGAGTTGTTATGAGGCAATTCATATCTATCTCTTCCTCTTCAAA
The DNA here is from genome assembly GCA_029814665.1 of Acanthurus lineatus. Classification (NCBI taxonomy): domain Eukaryota; kingdom Metazoa; phylum Chordata; class Actinopteri; order Acanthuriformes; family Acanthuridae; genus Acanthurus; species Acanthurus lineatus. The sequence goes on along the minus strand of JAPZDV010000024.1, from coordinate 18,924,840 downwards.
AAGGTATTTGAAACACTTACATTTATGAGTGAAGCCTCCTCTCTGTCCTGTTATCAGACACCTATAGATTTTTATTTAGGCCATAAACACACCAATAACATGAAAATGTGACAGTAGCAGTGACATGACCTTCAGTGTCAAGAATATTTTCTCTGTCAGCAATTTATTTGCCTGGTCTGACAGATGCAGTAGCAGGTTATCTGCTCAAGTCTATGAGCTCTTTTTATTTCTTTTTTTGTAACAGTTAATGTGTAACAGAGTGTGCAGAGAATCAGCACATTTCCTTTTGCCTCATACACAGATCAATGTTGGTGTGGCTTGGCTGTGACGGAGTTAAATGGGATCATTGTCAAGGCAGCTACAGTAACACATTTCATCCTGTCTGAAAGTTTGATATGAGACATATGTAAAACAAACAAATGCTGCCACACTGAGAGTTTAAACAGTAAACTAGGTGGAGAAATAACTACAAAGAACAGTTTCTTTAACCAAAGCTAGAAAAGTTAGTCATCCACCACTGGCACAAACTTTTCAGGTACATCTGTGGTCACAGACGTCAGTTTATGACAAGCTTCAGTCTTTCCATTAGTGTATAAGCTGTTTTTACTGTAAACATGGACTATGACATGAAAAGTCTCAGGGGAGCTCTTCTGAATATTTTTTTTTTTTTTTGAGTCAATTAAGATTCTGGCCTTGTGCCACCTAATGTGGAACCAAAGTTATCTATTATTTCATGAGTAAAGAGAAAAGCTTCACACTCAGTCAACCATGGCGCCTATCTTGTCCCCCTGTGATTGCTTAAAGCCCCTACAGGTCCCTTCTTTGTGTAGTGATTGTGCACGTCTCTATTCTGGTAAACAAAAAACCTCTAATAAAACCGCTTTACACCCTGTTTATATTTTTTGGGTTGTTTTTGATCAAATCTGGCTAATTATTCTGCAGAAGATACCTAATTGACTTTAGTGGTTCTCAGCTTGATGATTGAGCCCACTGAGAGGTCACAAGATATTTAAAGAAACAGGATAGAACAAATATGCTGTCACATTTAAATTAGTTTAATGTTCTCTTTATTTTACAGTTATTTCTTGTTAACAAAGGCACACTCTAGCCTCTTCAAGCCTTGAAAGTCTTTATTATGAAGCAAGCCAAAAGAATCAAAAGTTGAGTTTACAGCCGTGCTAGCGGCTCTATCAGGCTACACCTTTGCACAGTGATGTTTTAGCTAACATTAGTTAGCTCTAAAGCTCTAAAGGCACAGTATAGCCAAGTCAATTGGCAATGTCTTTTGTTTTGCAGGTATTTGGTCATAAACCATGTTGAATGAAAATTCCACCATAGTTATGACAAATCATGGAGATGATAATCCTTACAGGCTTTATTTTACTCAAGACCACAAAAATCAGTATAACAGTGGCACAAGAAGAAAAATCAAGGGATCACCATTGACAAAGATGCTAGAAGATCTAGTTACCATAAATGTTGTTGCACCAAGTTTTGTGCCAGTCCAACCTGTAGATTTTAAGATATTCACAAGATGAAGTTAAAAATGTAACCTGTTTATTGTGCTTGACAGAAAGTCAGCAGATCACCTCAGCATCAGCAGGATTCATAATTTGGGGGCAAAAAGTACATGTACTCAATTACATTTGCACATTTAAAAGTTGTCAGGATATGTCTCTGAAAGACAAAAAAGTCATCTTGATGGAGGTTTTGAGGAAAATTCAGGAGATCACCAGGTCAGAGGAACTTACCTTCAGGGACAATGAATATCTGTACGACATTTAACTGTAATACATTTACGAGATGACAAGATATAGACCAAAGTAGTGGACAGACCTTACGAAATGTAGGACATGTTTTTATCGTACCACTTCTCTAATATGACAAGAAGTTATTATTTGATTTGATCTCTCATGACTCTTGTAATGAGAGGTCACAACTAGACAAAGAAAGGCTGATCAACTTCATTCAAAAAAACAGGTGGTTTATTTTCATAGCCCGGACTGGAAATTTGATTTTTGACTTAGACCTGCACTCAGACACGCATTTCCCCCCCTCCTCCCACCACTCCACCAGTAAACTTTGGACCTCTGTCTTCATGCTCCTCTACTCATCCCTAAAATTAATTCATCCGCACATCTCTGTCCCTCCAACACCACATTAACCCCGACCACAGGAGGCATCCTGTCGGAAAAAAATGTCCCTCTCTGGCTTCACGGTGAAACATCATTTTGACCTTTCCACCTCAGACCCTCTCTCTCTGCTCCTTTCCCACCCTCATCTAGATTTCAACATAGACTGCAGGCTCATAGAGCTGACTGATGTGTAAGCTTGAACAGAAACAGGTCGAGGATTTTAAGAAGGCAGAAAATATTGAATGGCAGTAACAGTCTGGAAATAAAAATATACTTAAAATTAAGTCGTCTAACTCTTTAACCATGTCAATCGTAGCCATGCATTCATGAGGGAGACTCATTTTAGAGGGTCACGCCACACTGGCTGCTTTCTGGAGGACAGAGAAAACTGTAATTGGGGGCCATTAGCTGTTGGCCAAGACCAGTCATGCAGGGTAGGTTTGTAGATTGAGACATGGTGACTGCACAGTCCCACCGCCTGTATCAGTGTCCCCTACCTGTGTGACTCCCCATCACCCCCCTGATCTCCCTGACCAAACCCCCTGCATGACCCCCCTCAGTCACAACACCCCCAACACACACACACACACACACACACACACACACACACACACACACACACACACACACACACACACACACAC